>CM062804.1:281389609-281484609 GCA_031772625.1 Pinus tabuliformis | reverse complement strand
GACACGCACTCCCCACCATTATCACTCTTGAGATATTAAACCTTCCTACCAGTATCTTTGTCAACTAATGCTTTAAATTCACAAAAATTTCCAAAAGTATGATCTTTATTCTACATGAAGAAGATCCAACATTTATGATAAAAATCACCAACACAGATAACATAATACATGTGCTTGCCCATGGATGTTGTCGAGAACGATCCACACAAATTTGAATGGACTCAATCGAGGATCGCCTATGCTCGACTGTCTTTGTCATGAAATGAAGCCTTGGTGTACTTTCCCAAAGTACATACTTTTCATATGTCAAATTTCTCTAGTGTACCTTCGGGAAGAAAGGTATAAATTTGTTGCATGATTTTCAAAGTTCCATGATGCAAGTGACCCAAGAGCATTTTCCACAACTCATCGATGTCTCATCTCTGTACCTTCTATACTTTCATGCTAAACGAAAAAAAATATTCTACCTCTAACCTATAGAGATTCTTCACTCGAACACCTATCCTCTTCACATGTCTCGTGGGTATGTGATGAAGGAGCTCCTTTCCTTTGCAAAATATCACATCATAGCCCCTGTCCTCCGACATGGAAACATATACCAAGTTCTTCTTCAAACTAGGAACATACATAAAATATTGCAGAGTGATGGGAGCACCCAACTCCCTCTGAAAGGTAACTGTACCAAGCCTAGTAACACTATACCTTCTATCATCATCCATCTCGATGTGCATCTAGAGATCCTTCTCCTCCAATTTACTAAAGATCTCTTTATTATGAGTCATGTGGAAAGAATCTCCATTATCTAGGTACCATATGCTACCCATCATCAATGAAACCATACATTCTATGAGGGTAAAGTCCATCTTGAATTGCGAGGCAAGAGAATCACCTCCCGCTACTCCTCCTGAGGGCTTCCTACTAGCCTTCTTGAGCAGACACTTTGTGTCAAAATTTCCCAACTTGTGAAAATGAAAGCACTTGAGTTTTGACATGTCCTTCTCCTTGCTGCGATGACAAGAATCTTATTTGGAATGGGATTACTTCCCATTCCATTTCATTGCCTTACCCGCTAAGGAAACAAATTTCTCATCATTTGTCTTTGATGAGGAGACATCTCTGGTATTACTTTGAATCTCTTCCCATCCCAAATCTGACCATAGTCGTTCCCAGTATGGTGGCTTCTCCCTCCCATTGATAGATTCCTCATAACTGTGCCACCTTTTAGGAATTCCTAGAAGAGCTAGGCTCACCATATCGTCGTTGGCAACAATAATCCCGAAAATTCCAAGCTCATCCTAATAATGGGTGAACTTCCTCAAGTACTTCGAAATAGAGTCATTATTCTCCATATTGATCTTTCTGAGTTTTTCCTTCAGCGCTAATTTCCTATGGTCATTGTTATTTTCAAACTGGTTTGTTAATTCCTTTCACATTGAACATGGATTATCCTTGCCATGGAGACTTGAGACAATGTGGTCATGAACTCCCTCTAGGATAAACCTTCTTTCTTTTGCCACACACTTTCTCAATTCAGCAATATATTTAGCATCTCACGTTGGAGGCTTAAGATTGTCATGATCTATGAATTCCTTGAGGCCATTGTCTTCTAGAACACTTTCCATCCTATCCTTCCAATTTATGTAATTAGAGCTTCCCTCCAAAGAATACTCAAGTCGCAAACTGTAGAATTACATATTGCTCCTCTGAAGTATGACCTTGCAAATTCAATTTTCACCTGCACAACAAAATCGAAATCTCCTTTCCTATAATGTCTTCAGATTAGATACCATGTATATTTTTACTCTAGATTTAACAACTTGTTAGGCCCCTATACTACTAGTGTAACCCCTTATTGTTATTAGTATAACCCACTTATTATATTGATGTACCCATGTAGTGCCCATATTGTTACTATTGTGCCCCATAGAAGCCCACTATTGTTATTATTATGCCCTTACATTATTATTGTTATGTCGGCTCTGGTTATGTTATAACCCCTTAGACTCCTATATATAGAAAGGAGGTATTTTCATTTGTATCATCCAAGAATTTTTCATTTATGTAATGTAAAGGAGGTTTCCCCCTCGAAGAGGCTGAATTCTAAGGCGTGGATCTCTCTTTTCTATCTTTTTGTGAGCTGGTTTCATAACATTTGGTATCAGAGCTTTGGATTCGAGGGTTTCGCTACTCCAAACAAGTCATCGTGGAAGTTTCGCTATAACTTTTTTTCTGTGATGTTTCAGAAGTTGAAAAAAAAACCCATTTGAGAAGAATTGACGCTGAACCTTGGGTCCGAATGTCAGATATTTTTACGCAATTTTTTTGGAGATATGATCTGCAGAAGTTGGTCTTTTTGCAGACTCCTGAATTACACTCAAAACAGGTGACCTAGGGAAAATCGTCATAACTTTCTTTCTGAGCATCGGATTGAAATTTAGTAAAAAGGTACATAAAGAGAACGGACTTTAGTTTCTATTTATATACTTTTGAGAGTCAAAGGTTGAAACTGTGACACGTGGCACTTCATACAAGTTCTCTCTACTGAACTAGTCTATAATCAGGTCACTGCGGGAGATTGTGCATAACTCTTTCTTGGAGAATCCAATTTGGATCAGACTTGTGGCATTGGAAAGAGAACATATAGGGCTACTACAGGTCACAATTTCACAACTTAAAGATCCGAAAGTATAGAGTTACAGTCGTTTCAAGGTAGAGCGCCTAAAATCAAGAAAAAGCAAGATGAGGAAGTTTGATGGCAAGGATCCGGCAAATTGGATACTTCAGATGGAGAAATATTTTGATATAAACGGTGTACAAATGTTACAAAAGGTATGTATTGCATCTTCATATTTAGAACCAGATCAATTTTTATGGTACAAAGGGCTTTGTTCTCGTAAAAAACTTGTTACGTGGTCAATTTTCACGGAGGAAATGATAGCACATTATGAGGATACAAAGAGCAACACCTTCTTTAGAGCAACACCACAACAATTGGAAAGAGAAAAAGGGCTTTGTGACATAATGAAAAGCAAAATTATGGAAACCAGGAAGCATACCCCTCACAACTATAAAGATGGAAGTGTTGTTTCTCCCAGCCTTCCACAACCTACAAGGGTTACACCACAACAATTGGAAGAAAAAAGAGAAAAAGGGCTTTGTTACAATTGTGATAGCAAATGCACTAAAGGTCATAGGTGTGCTGAGAAGAAATTATTTTACATAGAATATGAAGAGGAGGAAGAAAAGGATCAAGAAACATCAAAAGAAGAGGATATAGGTCAGGACACCACCCCAGAGAAAGAAGAAATGAATCAGACCATATCTTGTAAAGCATTGGCAAGAATTACCACTCCTCAAACTCTCAAGATAGAAGGACATATTAAGAAGAAAAAGGTGCAAAAAGTGAAATATCACATTGAGAAAGAAGAAATGAATCCAACCATATCGTGTAATTCAATGGATGAAATTACCAGTCCTCAAACTATCAAGATAGAAGGACACATCAAGAAGAAAAATGTTCAAGAAGTGAAAGATCACATCGAGCATCAAGAAATGAATCCGACCATATCTTGTAAAGGACTGGAAGAAATTACCACTCCTCAAAAGATAGAAGGACATATCAAGAAGAAAAAGGTTCAAGCAGAGAAAGATCATATCGAGCATCAACAACAAGTTCTCCAACTTTTAAAGGATAACGCCACTTCAGTGCAAAATCAAATGAAACAACAGGTAGATCAACATCATAGTGAAAAATGTTTTGATGTAAGTGATTGGGTATTTTTACTGCTACATCTCAAGCAAGCTATTTATGAGAAGGAAATGTTGGCAATACTACATGCACTTAAAAAATGGCAACCTTACCGAATGGGAAGACGCTTCAAGGATGAGGATGTGGAAGCATTGTTTTGTGCTATTTATATTATCCAACCAAATTGGATAAACGAAACAATGGATGAATGGAAGAAAAACGAAGAAGTATGGCCACTTATTCAAAAGTTGCAAAAGATCCCAATTCAAGCAATATTGCCAGAAATTGAAGAGGAAGGAAAAATCATATTGGAACCTGGAGCAGTCATAGAAACAAGAACCTGATAGCTACGAAATCGATCAATTTCAGAGTATCTCATCAAGTGGAAGAACTTACCCGCTCAATATTCCACATGGGAGGATAAGAATTTTATATAGAAGCATCAAGAACTACTCAAGCGTTGAGGACAACGCTTTTTGAAGGAGAGGGGCATGTTAGGCCCCTATACTACTAGTGTAACCCCTTATTTTTATTAGTATAACCCACTTATTATATTGATGTACCCATGTAGTGCCCATATTGTTACTATTGTGCCCCATAGAAGCCCACTATTGTTATTATTATGCCCTTAGATTATTATTGTTATGTCGGCTCTGGTTATGTTATAACCCCTTAGACTCCTATATATAGAAAGGAGGTCTTTTCATTTGTATCATCCAAGAATTGTTCATTTATGTAATGTAAAGGAGGTTTCCCCCTCGAAGAGGCTAAATTCTAAGGCGTGGATCTCTCTTTTCTATCTTTTTGTGAGCTGGTTTCATAACACAACTTATGTGATTTTCTAAAACACAAGACAAGAATCTACTCTACTCTTCTCAGCAAAAACCAAAAAAACGTTCAATGAAAACAATAAGCAGAAAGAGTAAGAATATAAATCGCACATAACACAATATTTCTCTGGGGAAACCAACTGCTAAAAACCCTAACTATCTATATTTCATTAACCAAAAGATTTGTGAAGAAAATACAATGTCTCTTCGTCATGAATAATTCCTACACTAATACAATCTAACTCTCTTCCTCACAATCCAGCTCAAGACAACACTTAGCCAATTATGCTGCCTGCCATGCCCCTACTTCCTTGTGTAATTCCTTTAGGAATCAACCCATATTTAATGGGAAATGCATTCTCCATAACTGCTTAGTCCAAACGTAGGTCCTGAACTGATTGCATGTGCCATCTGTATAACTTGAAAAATTATGCAATTGATAATACACTATCCTTGAACTCTAATCTCAACTCGGTCTTCCTCTGAGCTGACATACACGAGTTATTTGTGAGTGAATTTCCAGTTAACTAGCATGGTACTAGTGATTCACAGGTGCACTACTCCACTACTAGACCTCTACTAGCTCCTCCAATGGTTAGAACTAGTTTAACTGGGTATAACTCAGTTAGTTTAAGTTATCTAATTACAAATCAAAGGAACTCAACGTGGGCCCCTAAAATTTAGGGATCACTACACATGACTCTAGATAGTCTTCCAACTCAAATTTCCTAATTCAATTAAGTCAATTTAACTTAATTAACTATTACAAGTTCCCATGAGAATAGAATTTTGATTTAATTCACAATTTAATTCAAGGAAATATTAAATTGGAATTTCTCGTTTCTATTTTTAACATGTAGTGCATTTTTATTTGTTATTAGCACACAGTCCCATGGTCACCAAAACACACAAAACCATTTCAAAAATGAGACCTAGGTGTGCCTTCTTTCATTTGATGGAACTATTACCCATGAAAAAGGACTCAAACTCTAAGCTATGTTATCCCAGCCACACACTTTTTTTTCCCTCCAAGGTGTACTTTCTAGGATCAAGCCTATGGGATGATTTGATATAATTGTCAATAGTCAATAGAATATTCATCTCCTAGCTCCATTATCCTCGTTAAAACTCTTATCTCCTTATCCCAACTAAAAATCCTAGTGCACCCTTTTTTTCCCTCTAGGTTAGAGCCTTCCAATATTTTCCTTCTACGATTTACCTTCCAAGATTTTCCTTCCAGGATTTACCTTCAAAGATTTACCTTCTAGGATTTTCCTTCTAGGATTTGTCCTTCAATGGTTTAACTTCCAGTTTTTCTCATTTTGGAATTTTCCTTTCAAAAATTTTCATTATGGGATTTACATTCTGTTTTTCTTTCATTCTCGGGTAGTCCTTCCAAGATAATATCATGCTCACGTCATCAACCACACGTCGCACCTCTTGAGAGGTAACTTGTGTCACTCAAATTTGGCCCATTAGAACACCCAAAAACAACAAATATGTTAGCAATGTGTACTCCACACTATCAAATCATGTTTATTTCATCCCATGCATACGTCATCCCAACCTTAACATCTACGTGCACCTTTTGATCTTTTAGGGTAAACCCATCGGGATCATCTTTGAAGTGGGACCTCTCGCTGACCAATGAAAGCTCTTTCCGCCACCACTATTAGAAACAATTTTTCACAATCCACCAATTAGCTGCTCTATTGAAAATCTTTGCTAACATCATCTGGTTTCCAAAATTTGTCACCACTTTGACTCTAAGCCACATTTATCTCTGGTACTTTGACTTTGGTGAACTGGTCTTTGATTGGAAATAAATTTCAATCCAAGAAGCAATTTTTTGACTTCAATATACCATTTAAAATCTATTTTTTAGCACTATCTAACTATGCCACTTGCATGAACATATAAGGTGATCACCTGAGGCATGAACTGCTCCAAAAACTGTGACTCCCTACCCATCATAGGTATAAATTTTGGCTTTCTTTCATATTTAACTCCTATGATGGTTCCATATAAGATACAATAGAAGCCATTAGAATGTCCCTGGGCTTGACACACCATGCACATCAATGTTACCCCAGTTTCCATCACTTCGAGATTAGTTGATATTAATGTTATCTAGGTTGATATCAATATTGTCTTGGTTATTATCAATGCCAACACAATTGTTGCCACAAGTCAACCTGGAAATGCCAATCGTCGAACAATATCTCCCTTTGGCATTGATGGAAACACAACAGTTCTCCACATTGACGGCTACTGCTCATCCTACTTCCACACTTCTCCTTTCTTGAGCCACTAATGGATTTCTCTTGTCTACATAAGCTATCATAATTTACACTCCCCCTTTTGAAATCAATGGAAAAGGGCTACATGATGCTTCTTCTCCCCCTTTCAATTACTAATTGAGGGTATGGCTGCTAATGTGAATTTTTCTCTACAAATCCTCTTCAAGAACTAATATTTTTTTGATGGGACACTTGAAGTCTACCTTCAAGCTCAGCTACAATCACCATGGGAAAAGACACCTACAAAACAAGACATTAGCAGAATATGTCCTTGTGTCTTCTTGTAGCTATTTTTGTTTCTTTAGGAATTGGATGTATATGATATGATACCCCTAAACATGTACTTCCTCTTCTTTGAATTCCTCTAGTTCTACATGATTTATGGCTTCTTATTAAAAACATTTCTCTACCAATTCATATTTTGTACCAAATCAAACAAAATTGATACACATCAAAATTGCATATGGTAATGCTGTTGTAAATACCAACCATGGGTTATGAATTTTGGATTACGCTTCCACTATTGTTGTCCTTAAATAACTTTGCTCAATTTTCTTTAGCATTCTAAAAATAAAATTTAACCCCCGTGAGATCATGCTTCTCTAGACAATGAATGTTTCTTAAATGATATCAATTGCACCAAAATTTTGACAAATTTGACAATGTACCAAGAAATATTCCATGAATCCTTCTAAGAAAGAAATTTAAATTTACATAAAAGCTTACTCCATATGACCCACAGACTACCGATTGACATATTTATACCAATTGAAAACTAAGGAACATGCAAATATTATACTAAATATGTTCATGAACATAAGCTTGTTAGGCTTAATCAAATTCAAAACTTAATTTAAATAAGGGTATTTCACCCAATATGCAAACCTTTCATTTCCTAAATGATATTTCTTCTTATGTCTAAAGATTGTTTCCTACTACTGCTACTAAAGTAAATCCCCCTAAACCAATGATCTCTCTCTCTCTCTCTTTCCTGATCTCATTACATATGCCTTCCTTCTTCTACTTGAGGACTGATCCTATAGACCTGACCTAACTATGGGCTTCTTGTCATTCCACACTTCTGCTACATCTCATCTTCTTCTCACATGATAATTCTATTATTGTTTACTCCCCTACAGCCATGTCGGTTGGAATTTCCTCTCTCTTGCAATGTTGATACACTTCGAATAATCAAAATTATCACTGTAATTAGGAACGAGACTTGAAAATTCTTCCAGTCATTCATATGCATCTCTCTATCTTCAATTTTTATACATCTGACTTATTTGGCCTCTCTTTGAGGCCATTCTCTTCTTTTAATAAATAAAAATAGAGGATCGACTCCCCATGCATATATTTCCCTCTTTTTTCTTCCACGCTTTCATTTTCCAAGTCCTGGTAGGAGAATTACCTTTGATCTTCTTTCTTGCCCTTTTTTGAACTTTCTCTTCGCAACAACCTAGAGCTACAATAGAAACAAAACATCAATTCATTATTAACAAAGTATTGAAATTTGTTTACATGAAGAATGGAAATAAACTAGCTCATGTGATGGTAGTTTATCTTTGAGAAGAGATGTGCTGGCTACATGCCTTATGAACTATCTTACAATGAAGCTTGAAGGCCTATTTATTATTTATAAATAATTGAAAACCCTAAACATCCAAAAACCTAACCCTAGGAAATGAAGCGCCAAAAGTTAGTGGGCCCTATTGGGATAAATTGGTACATTGACCTCCTGGGTCATAACATTGGCGTACAATCTCCATTTCACACATACAATAATTCATTAGAAATACATATCCGAGGACTAAAAATTCCAATTGAAAACCCCTAAAATAAGATATGTGTTTACCCATTTTCCAAACCAACATCATTTAGGGCTTCAAAAAGGCTCCAGAAGTTCAGGACCTAAAAAACTAGCAAAAATAGTAGATTGTGCTAAAATTAAGGAAACTGAAAGAAATGATGGTGGGGGTCTAATTGGAATAGTCGGGTGGCTACTAATATTGACCTATATCATTTCCACTAGAAAATCTTGTCTCCTCTTGAGTGCATGTTTTCTTGATGTTGTTCATGGTGTTTTTGTATTTTTCCTATCTCGGTTTCACATGCTATATTTGTGATTAGATTATGGGTTAATGATCCTTGGTTGTTTCTATAAAACAGAGTTTAAAAGTATAATAAAACCTAGCACTACTGATTCACACCATCCCCTCACAGTTTTGATCTCACTTCCAACAATTTCCACATGAAAAACAGGCTTTATATTGCATAATTGCATGATTGATTGTGGATCTACTAACAACATTATGTCACTATCTATTATGTAAGCTATAATATGAAAAAAAAAATATATATGAAATTTGAGAAACTGTTTATGCAATTGATTCCAGAAAGGTACTTTCTTATGGCGGAATCAAATATTTATTTTCTTGGCTAAGATAATCAACCCATATTATAAGAACTTTCACTATAATTGTGGTCAGTAATCCATCTATGTATGGAATGATTACTGTTTGTGGTTGGTGATCAATGATTAAATAATATATCATGAGTTATGGAAGTTGCAAGATATTACCAAATAAAGATGGTGACAGAAAAAGTGCCATTGTTTGAGAAGAAGGAATTGTAAATGATGCAAAATTATATTGACGTTGGAATTGAAAGCTATGTTTTTTTAACATCGAAAAAATTAACTATACTAGAAAATGGACAAATTACACTTTTGAAGGATTTTGGAAAATGTTATTTGATGGTGCTTGTTAAATATCTAGCGTTGGAGTTGGAATTATTTTGAAAAGTTTAAATATTCTATTTATCCACTTTAATGAAACTTGAACTTCCATGCACCAATAAGGAAGTTGAATATGAGGCTTTCATCCAAGGATTAATCTTGGAAATTCAAATGAAAGTCAAACATTTGATACTATATTGAAATTTTTAGTTGATCTTAAACCATATCAATAAGAGATACAGGATTAAGAAGGAAGGGTTGAAATTATATGCAAGAAGAGTTTGAGATGCTATTAAATCATTTAACTCATTTAATGTATTATTCTTCATTGAGAGAAAATTAGACAGTTTGACACAGGAATTTTTTTCCTTTCCAAAATTTTGGAATTAGCCTACTTATATTTATCCTTCATCCTTTCTTCTATTTTCCATGTAATCTATTAAAGTGGGACGATTTAGGATAGATAATCTCTTTATATGCTTCTAGTTATTTCCCATAATATTGCAAGTCGAAAGGAGAAAAAATCCCTACTTATTGAAAGAAAATGTAGTATTCTTTCAATTTATCTATTTTTCATGATGATCTTGTTAATGTTGGTTACATTTGGGATGTTATTACTAATTCCTCCCAACAAGAACTGTTGGTGTGCCATCTTATTTTTATGAATCTAAGTTCTTGATGTATCAATGGATGTTCAAGCACATGATATATTACAAACCCATTTCATATTAATTAATAAATCTTATAAATCTCTTTGATGACCAAACCACTTTATTTTACTTTCATATTGCAAAAGGACAACTAATTTTGGAGTTACATTATTTTAAGAGGAAGTAGACATATTTATTGGGAGCAAACCATATGTATAAATTATTTTGTACTTATATTATTTCTATTTTCTTTATATCAATAATATAATATTTATTATTTATTTATTTATTTATTTTATCACTGACTCATTACATTTTTTAAGACGTAAAAATAATATTCCATGTATAAATAAAGGGCTACCAACATTATAAAAAACAAGGAGATTATTTGTCATTTCCCATAAGATTTTCTCTCAATGTTGGTATGTTCATGAGGTTTTCAGGTAGTGGCTTTTACTCTAGTTATTTTATAGACTTACCCTTTCTTATAAAATCCATGTGTTGAATAATACTATGCCCACATTGGCCCATACATTAGGATATGATGACCAATTAGTCACTTAATTTCATGAGGTTCTTCTTGAGATCAAGCAAAAATTGGTAAAAAAATATTAAATCTGTCTTCACTTCAATGAAGCTCAAAATTAAAATATAATAATTAAAATATCAACCATAAATCCCACCATTGTGTCAAACCCCTCTAGCATTTTCTAAGATTGTAAATCAACATTTTTAGGGAGAATGAATGCCCAAATATCTCTAGTATTTACATATTGACATTGGAAAGAAGTGTTCACTATCTAAAACTAAACAAAAACATGTTTCGTACTTGTAATTCCATCGATTTGATCCCTAAATTAATAATTTATGTTTGTAGATGATGGAAGGCATGAGATACTAACAATGTAATAACATTTTAATGTTAATAATGAAAATACATCATTGTATGTAGATAAAGAAGTAGATGAATTATAGGGGGCTATGATTCCACTAGAATGGGGGATATGTAGAGAGGCTATACTAAATTACAATAGTTTAGTGAACACATATGTTGTAGTAAAAAGGAATTACATGAGATTCTTCGGGGGACACATATGTATCATTGTAAGAAGTCATATATTATCCCCATTTTGGATGTCTAGGAAAATTCTTTGACTCATCCTTTCTCAATATTTGTTGTTTTTGTTTCCTGGAGAGGAGAGGAATTATATGATGGAGAATCATTTCTCAATAGCTATATGAGAATATTGGATTATGCTATTATCAAGAAAATATGCTTGGGTTCATATTTATATTGACATGTAAAATATTTTCCATATTTATTAGTCTCTAGGGCTTCCAACATTGAGTTGCCTTCACAAGTAGCATTGGATAATGGAACTATGGACAATATTTTACATGTCAATAAGAATTACAAAGAAGGGGATTATATTCCTTGGGTTGCGTAGGCATAAGGGGAAAGAGATTTGTTGTAATATAGAGAATAGTGAAAATGGTTACCAATAGACAAACTTCAAGAAATTATAAATTAAGCATATAGAGATACGAGAACATAGTTATGGAGAGATAGCCAAGTCGAACACATATATATTCTTATTATGTATGAAATATGATCATTACATTGTGTTGTGGCCACCAACAACCCCCCTCTTTGTTTGGTATTAGCAATAACACCAAGCAAATGGGGACCCTTAATAAAAATCCAAAAAACATTTTATCAAATTTTTTGTATTTTAACTCCCTAAAGCTGTATCGCATCACGAGAAGAGAGTGAAACGTTTTCCTATGCGCATAATAAGCTGCGAAGAAGCGACGCAAAATTCATCGCATTGCATATATTATGAAGCACTCTTAAATGAAAAAAACTGAAGGAATCTTCGACGGCCGATATGCGACGTCGCATATCGCAACATCGCATAAGCAGCACACAATGATTGGATGACTAAGCGCGATTTGCGATTTGCGATCTGCGATATTGCGATCTGCGATGTTGCGATCTGTGATGAATGCGATCATCAATTCCTGCGATGACACACCTTGACGACGCGATCCTCGATACTACGATGCGAGTCGCAGAAATCACCCATCGCAAGATTTCCTCGGCACAATATTCAAGGAAAGCTGTCTACAGACCAAAATTGGGCGCGCGCCTTAAAAGAAATTAATGATTGTACGCCAAAGTATCCAAGAAGGATTGTGTTGTGTTTTTCGAAGATTCAATTCATTATGGGTGTCATGATTATGCATTCATTAGAGCTTAAAGCTTTCATGTCAATCTTTTCATCATTACTCTTTTCCTTTGCGTAAACTGTAAGACAGCAAATAACATAAAGCAATGTGTAGGAAACATCTAAGGAAAAGGGGAAAGCGTCAATGCTCGGAGAACAGAGAAGAGATGCCTTCACAAACGGATGCCGCATGCAACAGGACCACACATTCCAGAGTATCACTCAACAGATACTGATGTCAATAGGCCATCCAAAACTCAGAATCAAAGGCGCACAAAAGCAACATGTTTGCAAAAGATCCTGAAGCTTATGCCCGCTAAAGCAAAAAGAAAAAAAGCGCTAAAGAGGGAAAACGCACCAGAAAAGCCCGGAACAAAGAACGGAGGCAGTTTTCAATACAGAAAATTGTTCAGAGAGCAAAGTCCCTAACTTATTTAGTCATTCGCAAGGGCAGAAACCGAAATAGCAAAAGCAGAATCAGTTTGAGAGAAATTTGGGTTATTACCAAGTATACACACAGTGAATACACCAAGCCAGAGGAAGATTTTTGAAAATATCTTCTAGTTTACCAGAAAGAGGTGCCAGCGCTTGTTATTTCTATTTTCGTAGCTCAAACGAAAGGAGAAGACGACGAGCTGACTCTTCCGAAACGAATGTTGCATGCTTATAGCACTAAGCAGAAAATACAAAAACGGTTAGGAATTAGATTCAATTTTTAGAAATAATTTTGCTTTAGTAGAAGGGTGGTCATTTAAAACCGTGTCCTAAATCTATGTAATTAATATTAATTAGTTAGCAGTATTTAAACCCTTCTCAGGCATTTGGAGAAGGGTCTAGAAATTTGTCAAAAAACTTGTCCTCAGAACATGCACTTTTGCACCCTCGGAGGGGTTTTTTGATGAATGGTTAGATCGAGATTTATCAATGTTTGCATTTGATATCTGCTACTGATGTTGCACTTTTGTACTCTTAGTAGATGTTATAACAAGTAGAGATAAATCGTTGTTGCTTGAAGCTTATGAGTGGAACCAGTCATAAATAGTACTTTTATCTCTTGACCATTTCTGCTCATATTCTTAAAGTGATATACAGTTTTCAGTTGTTTATATGTTAATGCATGAATGTGTGGGTTACCATTTGGCACTTCTGTACGGTGGAGTCATTTATTTGTGTTTGATATATGAATAACTTATTATGCGATATGTTGTTCACAACTGTTTTGCTTAACGTTTTATGCAGAGTGGTTTATCTTAATTGATTTCTATTCTTATGATAGCTGAATGATCTTTATTACCAGTTATTGTTCGAAATCTCTTTAGATCGCATAATAGAAGAAATACACCCCGGGTTAGTGTAGATTAGATGTGTTGTTTCTCATTAGATTACAATAGCATAGAGTTAGTTTAGAAGTTTGAATTAAATTAGCTTTAAGTACTCCTAGATCAGCATCATCCAACTCTACACACACACACACCCCTTAGATTGGGAAACTGGTCCCATTATCCCAAGTCGGACCCGCTATACCAAACGGATAAGGAGCTGCCAACCAAGGTCTGGACTGGGTGGGTATCCCCCTTGTTTTCGACCCGATTTTCGGGGCTTCAACATATTTGGCACTAGAAGGAGGGCCCGAACTATGAATGGCACCTAAATCAAAATCTAAATACCATTCTGAGAGTAAATCGCCCTCATCAACTCCCCCAACTTCCCCAGTACGTTTAAATCCAGAGTCAGAAGTCGCTCGAGTATCAACCGCTGCTACATGCCCTAATATTTCAGACCAATTTACCATTGAACCCCCTGAAGTTCAAACTCTAATTCGCAAACTCCAGGGATTTTATATTTTTACACAGAGGTCTGATAAATCTCAAAGGAGCGTGACTTCGCAGTATAATCCTACTCATCCCCTGACCAGATTAAAGAGTGAAAAATTTGGCATCCAGCCAACTAAATTCCCTCTCCCCACCAGGAAAAGAGCAAGGAAAACATCACCAGAGTCTGACAGTGAGACTCTTTCATCTACGTCGTCCATTTCAACTCCCTCTCTGCGAAGTCAGCCACCCACATCTTCATTCCAAACCACTCATCCATCTTCCACAACCCCTCCTCTTCAATCATCAAAGATCATAGTATCTTCATCTTCCCAGCCTCAGGGATCATTCTCTGCACTTCCATTTACTAGCAGCTCAATGATGGCCCAGTCTCCATGGAACAATCCTGGGGCAGTTTTAATGCCTCCACCCCTGAGCTAAATACTGGCCCATCCTGAGAAATGGCTACCCAAATTCAATCCAGAAGCAGGCATGCTAGTTGAAGAGCATATTAATAATTTCATGCTTTCTGTCAATCTCAACGGAGTTACCAACGAGGATGCTGTTGTCCGGATTTTTCCCTATACAATACAAGGAACAGCCGGGTCATGGTACTTTTCATTACCTTCCGGGTCTATCGCAAGTTGGGACATTTTTCAAAGTCAATTCCTTACCAAGTTTGGTGATGACAGATCAACGACGATGTTAATCAATGACCTATCCAATCTTAAAGCCGAGGCTAGAGAACCCATCAAACATTTCAATTTACGGTTCAATAAAATCCTCAACAAAATTCCTGCTGCTTCCCAACCCAGCGAAGAAGTAAGATGTGAATGGTATATTACGGCCTTACCATAAAACTTGGCAATCTTCGTGGATAGGGCAAATAAGACAACCTTTCTTGAAAACTTGATAGAGGCGATAGCAGTAGAGAAACGCGTAGTAGCCCTGGAAAAAAGATCTGCGATAGAGGAACACAAATCTAAGAAAGTCTCCTTCAAGGAAGACCCCAAGAAGAAACAAACGAAAGACCCTTTCGATTTGGAAGGATTACAAAAAGTGTTAAAAACCATGTCCAATGAGATGATTGACATAAAAAAACAAGTAGCAGAAGCTTCTTCAAAAAAGCCTTACAAAGCTTTTAATAGAAGTCCTTCAATGGATGTGAAACCACCGAACGCTATCTCAAACGTAGAATCCGAAGAAGAGGAAGAAGAAGAGAATACCACTGAAGGGCAGACCGATGACGAAGAAGTTGTGGAACTACAAGGAATGTGGGATTTCATCCTCCCGCAAGAAGAAGATCAAGAAGCATTTCCGGTTAGCACACGAAGCAAAAATCAACTTGATCCTCCCCAAACTACCCCTAAGCAGAAGGGCGCAAGCCCTGCAGCAAAAGATAAAGTTGCAACAAAGAAAACGACCGCTAAAGTGACTCAATCTAGCCCAGTCCAATCAGACCAAACACCTCCATCAAGAACACTGATTATGTCGGATGAAATGGAGTACAATATTATTGATGACATGAAAAAGACTAGGGTTAATATCACTCTTTATGAATTGAGCAAATTGAAACATCAACAGAAGATAATGATGAAAGAATTACATGTCGTGCCTACTACATCTTTGCCTACAGCTGTAGCTTCCCACAACATGGGAAGACCTCCAACTAACACGATCAATAAGGTTGATCCAAATGACATCGTCTTGATTGGAGGAAGATCAAGGTCTCACACTCCCCCTTTTCTTCTCACTTATGAAATTTTCAATAAAAATGTGCACAATTGTTTGGTAGATTCTGGTGCTTCAACGAATATTTTACCTAGATCAATATGTGCGAAGTTGAATGTTCAACCACAAAAATCCGCAGTATGCATAGTTCAGCTTGATCGATCTCAAGTCGAAATGATTGGTGAACTTAATCAAGTGACCATAAGATTGTCGTCTAACCCGAAGGCATGTCAGGTTATTGATATTCTAGTAGCTGATATCCCAGAATTCTATGGCTTGATTCTTAGGAGGGATTGGTCCGAAAAACTCCATGGATACTTCTCAACCGACTGGTCGCACATGTGGTTACCCTACAATGGTAAACCGAATCAAATAAAGGTTGAACGAGAGTTACACCAGAAGTACATAGTAACGGAATTGGAGGGAGAAAATGAAGCAATAGCATACAACAATAGTATCATAGGCAATTACTCGGTAGATTCTTTCCTCGGCAATTTCAATGCTCATACCTCACCTTACTTAGAAAATTCAGTTTTGTCCCAAGTCGAAAATTTTTCCCAAACTGATAATTCAAAGTGTGTTAATTTTTTAGATAAACCTGTAAATACATCTTTGTTTTGGAAATTATATTTTGATGGCTCTAAATCTAATGAAGGAGCAGGAGTAGGATGCGTTCTGATTAGCCCAGAAGGAAATAATACCATGCTTACGTGTAGACTTGAATTCGATTGCACAAACAATACAACGGAATACGAGGCCTTGGTGCAAGGCCTATACAAAGCAATCGGGTTGAACGTTAAGTACCTTCAAGTCTTCGGAGACTCTGAGATTGTCGTCAAACAGGTACGTAACACCATACATTGCCTATCAGGTCATTTGAAACACTATCAATATTTAGTACAAGATTTGACTGCACATTTCATAGCATTCAATATTTCGTCAATCCCAAGACTCCAAAATGCGAGCGCAGACCTGTTAGCTAACGTAGCCTCTAGACTTATTCCCTCTGAAGATTTTAGTCCAGATAGATTCTCAATAGAATTAATCTTTAGACCGTCCATCCCTGACAACATTACAAACTGGAGAGTATTCAATGAAGATCCTGACATTGTAAATTTCATCACTTCTGAAGGATCCTACTCTAATCAAATAATTGACGAAGACCATCATGATCGACAAATACAACAAAATAGCACTGATAATGCTATACCTAAATCGGTGGTTAAGTTAGAAGACTTATATGATTTGAAAATTCGGTTTAAATTGTCTACCAATTCTAAGCTCTACAGTTCAACTCTGAACTATGAATTAGTAAACCTAGGAACCGATGATAAACCACAAAACGTTAATCTAGGCCACGGCCTAGCCCCTGAAGAAAAATTAGCGTATATCCGTCTTTTGAGACAATACAAAAATGTTTTTGCCTGGAATTACGATGAGCTGAAGACATACGACACTTCTATCATTCAACATACTATCCCTATGATTGACAATGAAAAACCTGTCCAACAGAAACTCAGAAAAATCCACCCCAATTTAGAAAATCAGATAAAAACTGAGATAAATAAGTTATTAAGAGCCAGAATAATTTTCCCCGTCAGACATTCCAAATGGGTCTCCAATATGGTACCCGTTAGAAAGAAGAACGGAGATATTAGAATCAGTATCGATTTTTGGAATCTCAACAAAGCCTGTCAAAAAGACAATTTTCCCCTCCCACCTATGGAGCAGATATTACAGGCAGTAGCAGGCTCAGAATTAATGTCTTTTTTGGATGGATTTTCAAGATACAATCAAGTGTTGGTACATCCCGATGATCAGTTAAAAACTACATTTCGAACTAAATGGGGCACATACACATATCGGAAGATGCCATTTGGTTTGATCAATGTCGGTGCTACATTTCAGAGAGCCATGGACATCGCATTCAAGGGTTTAGTCAATAAATCTGTAGTGATTTACCTGGATGATATAACAGTGTACTCCAAGAAGCGAAGTGACCATCTCAAAGACTTGAACAAATCTTTCAACGATGTGTAAGGTATGGGATTTCACTTAACCCAAAGAAATCTTTTTTCGCATTAAGTGAAGGAAAACTTCTAGGATTCATAGTGTCAAAATCTGGTATTCACATTGAGCCTGACAGAATCAAAGAAATTTCTGAAATATCCATACCTCATAACAAAAAATCCATGCAATCTTTCCTTGGTAAAATCAATTTTGTGAAGAGATTTGTCCCAGATTTTTCACTGATTTTTTCTCCTTTGCAAAACATGATTAAAAAGAATTCAAATTTTAAATGGGGTCAAGATGAGCATGAAGCATTCAACCTGATCAAACAAGCTATCATTAACGCTCCATCTTTAGCAACCCCAAATTTTTCAGAATCTTTTATCTTATACACATTTGCCTCAGAGAAATCATATGCCGCAATTCTAACTCAAGCAAATCAAGAGAAAGCGGAAGCTCCAATCGCATTTTTTAGCTCGAATTTACAAGGTGCTGAACTCAACTATTCAGACGTGGAGAAACAGGAATATACTGTTTTCAAAGCGATCAAATGTTTCAGACCTTTCTTACTTAAAGCCCATACTAAGGTCATAGTACTGTTTCCAGCGGTAAGAAACCTTCTAATACAGAAGGATGTGGGTGAAAAAAGAGCAAATTGGATCACCGGTTTACAAGAATACGATCTTGAGATCAAACCAGCAAGCATTGTAAGAGGTCAAGGCTTCTGCAAAATGTTGGCTGGAGCATCGCAAATTCCTGAGAATTCATCTGAAGAGGTACAGACGTATGAGGTAAGCCTAAACGATGCAGAATCATTATATGCTGACACCATTTATTATCTTAAGAATGGGTATGCTCCATCAAACCTGGATCACACCAAGAAAAGAGCTCTGAGAGTGAAAGCTAAACAATACCAGCTCATAAATGATTTTCTGTTTAAAAGGAATTATGATTCTGTGCTTCTTTGGTGTCTTGAGAAAACTGAAGCCGAAAAGGTTTTGTAGGAACTCCACGATGGACCAACAGGCGGACACTATGCTGGAGATGCTACTGCACATAAAATCTTACGTGCAGGATATTATTGGCCCACGCTGTTCAAAGACTCACATAGTTACGTGAGGAAATGCCAAGTCTGCCAAACTGCTGAGGGGAGACAAAAGAAACCGTCCATGCCCCTATAGCCGGTAAACATCGAGCAACCATTCAGTCAGTGGGGCTTGGACATAATAGGTGAGATCGTTCCTCACTCTTCTAAGCAACATAGGTACACCCTCACAACAACAGATTATTTTACTAAATGGCTAGAAGCAGTTCCTCTCAAGACAGCTAATTCTGAAAACATTATTGAATTCATAGATCGATTTATAATCACTAGGTTTGGATTGCCAACGGCTTTAATGTTTGATAATGCCTCGTACTTTTCTGGAAATACAATGACTAAGTTTGCACTTAAAAGAGGGTTCAAGTTGAAATATTCGGCAAACTACTATCCCCAAGGCAATGGATTGGCTGAATCGACAAATAAAAACCTGATCAGGATTATTAAAAGAATAGTTGACCAAAACCAAAAGAATTGGCACAAAGCATTGGTAAATGCTTTATGGGCAGATAGAATAACGAAGAAAGCTTATGTTAGAGTCGGTCTAGTAGCCCTCCACCAGAGATCAAAGCTCTTTTCATTTCATGATTAGGTGCCCCATCAGTGTGATCATGTTGCATTCCGTTAGGCATGCCATAATCCCGGTGGAGGGAGTTTGTGTCTTTTATTCCCCTCTTGTTTGGCACTGTTGGTTCAGGTTTGTTTAAGTAAATAAAATCTTCAAAGGGTCATTCATCTTGCTTTAAGTTTTGAGGTCTTAGGTCTAGGGTTGAGTCCATTTTTGTCTTGAGAGGTCATAAAGGACCGGCAGGCCAGAGGGATGTTCTTCATAAAGCATAATTTCAACAATTCTCACTATTGTACAGCTAAATTTTCACCTTGTTTTCAAAACTCTGTTTTTGAATAACATAGGTCATTATCTCGTTTTTTGTAAAAATTCTCAAAATTTCAAATTCTCCAAATGTCGAAGTGCAGCCTTGGTCTCCTTTGCCAAAGCACCTTAGAAGCTATCCCTGCAAAATTTTTCAGAAGAAATCATCATTTCAACCAAGTTTTCAAAGAAAAGAAACCAAAAGTCAGAGCCAATTAATTCAAAAAGTGTCAACACTCAAAGCATTATAAAGTGGGTTTTGGGCAAGTAAAAATCTAAAGGAAGCATATAAAAGCACATCACTCTTCGTTAGCAACTCATTTGCCTCTCACAAGCTAAGTGAATCCTTACAAAGGCGATTTTAAGAGTTCTTGAGCAAATTGGGCAGTTTCAGAGGCACGCTACGTGTCAGGGAGGGCGCGCTACGCGTCAGGCTGCCTTTCTCAGTGTTATTTTGCACGTGCACTACGCGTCAGAGGGGTGCTACGCATTGGGAAAGGCACGCTACGCGTTGGGTTTTTCACTCAATCAACTGCCAGCAAGCTATCAAATCGACTTTTCTCTCAAGCAAATTGCAGGTAGGCCTCTCCTCCATGGCTAGATTTGGTTTTGCAAGATGAATGAGAAAATTAATATGTTTAAATGCCATGAAAATGATAAGTCAAAACCCTACATTGTTGTGGAAGATTTAAAGTCTAAATGGTGCTAGGGTTTCAAACTTTTTTTGCAGTCCAAGGTTGCCCATTTGTAATCCCTCTTTTCCCTCATTTTCATCACCATTCTCCTTCAAGTTTTCCCATGAAATTTCATAATTCTCCTCTCTAAAATTCCTAAAACCTACTTAATTCCCAAACCCTACTTCACTTTAAAATCCCACAAATTTGTGATTTCCCATGTTGCCTTCCCTAAATTCCTTCTTTATGTTTATTGTCCCTAATTCCCTCATGTTCCCCTATCCCTAACAATTCCCTTGTATTTATGTCCCCTTGGTAACAACATTTGAAAAAGTCAAACAACAGTTAATTGGGTGCAAAGTCAGCAACACATTTCAGCCATCTTGCCTTCAAAACCATGTCAGAAACCGAATCATATTATCAGCAGAGTTATGACAGTGATTCAACACCAGAGGTAGAAGTGCCAAGGAGGCATCATAAGGGTGGTAAGGGTGGTCAGCATGTCAGGGAGGAGCCCACTTCTTTGGCTCATTTGCAAGCTTGTCCACTTGCAATGACATGTTTTCAGTATCAATCATGCTTTGGATATTGTGAGAGGATCTCACAAATTCAACACCATAGAGAACTAGTTCGCTTGTTTGTCCTACATTTGCACATGGCCATGTGAACCTTGCAGGAGTGGATTTCACCCTATCACCTGAAATTGTTGCTCAAGCCACCGGGATACCAAATGTTGGGGAAGAGTGGACCAAGCGCAAGCAGCTAGACAATTTTCATTATCAACCATACATCAAACCTGAATGCATGAGACACCTAACTATTGTTTTTCCTTTCATATTCTTAAGGGATGAGTATGCACCCTTGATGAGGCTCATTATGCGCTATTTCACTTATGAGGGAAGGTTTTCACGTTTATATTCGTACCATATCCGTTTGTTGATGCATTTCACCCGGGTACGAATGATGAACATTCCATTTTTCATGTGCCGAAATATAGAGAAGATGGTGCCTGTAGTGCAAAAGAAGAACCCCACACAGCAACTCAAAAGTATATATCATTATGCACTGATCGAGATCATAGTGATGCATCAGTTGGCACATCAGGGTATTGCTTGGGAGGATTTCATTTCTCGCAATTTCTTCATGGTGCCACAGCCACCTCCCGAGATTGTCCATGATGAGGGAGGGCCTTCACATCAGTTTGACATTCTTGAGCCAGAGCATGTCAGCGCTCCTCCATATGTTACATATCAGAGAGGCCACAGGATCTTATTTGCATCTGCACATCGAGTATTATCTCCACACCAGGTGGAAGGGGTCTCACCTTGTTCATCAGCACAGTGAGTGTTATCTCGCATCCGGTGGAAGGGGCCTTGCTTTCGACAGCAGCACAGGTACAAGAGAGAGGCAAGCAGCCCAAGATTGATGAGGGGCCATCAGGTGATCCAAACATAGACATTGTTGACCTTGATATCAGTTCTCCTAGCTTAGAGCTAAAGGAGATCATTCAGCAACAAAAGGCTAAAAATGACTTGTTGCAGCAAAAGCTGGAAATGGAAAATATGAAAATCACATACTTAGAGCAGCGCAACAAGTAGTTGGAGGATGAAAACACTCTTGATGAGTTGCGGAGGATCCGAGAAGACCGGAACTTGGCTCGCAAGAGACCCGGTGATTTGACACTTATTGAGCAAGGGTCTATGCTCATTCGGGTGAACACTCATTTAGAGAAGTTGCTAGCCAAGGAAAACAGGGACAAAGACATGCTCCGCCACATGAAGAATCATTATTGGGCCCGCATGCATGTGTGCAAAGCAAAAATGAAGGTACTCAAAGCACACTTGGCCAAGGCACTAAAACGGAGGAAAAGGCCCGATTCACTTCAGATTTTGGCTGAAGCCACCTTGAAGGAGCATGGTGCTCAATGATACACCTCCAGCTCAAAATTCAGGAAATTTGGAGCAATTTTGGTCAATTTTGAATTTTTTTGTCAAAAACAGGTTTTTGCCCTCAATGCATAGCGCGTCGCGCGCTACCCTTAAGTTGGGGAGGTCGATTTCACAAAAACTCAGCATTTTTGGATTTTTCATGACAAAATACACTTTCTCAGACACTTCCAAGACATTTCATTGAGGTTTGGGCCCTCAAAAGGTCAAAAAACAAGAAAAAAATGACCTTCTGCCACTTTTTGGACACACAGGAAGTAGTCTTGGGATATTACACTTTTGGAGGGGCAAATGGCCACCAAATTGCGAAATTCCACTTGGGCTAGAGAATAGACATCCATACCTTTCCAACAAGCCCACTTTTACCTTATTTGGATGTCGTTAAGTGCCCCAAACGTGGGCTCAAAGGCGCACTATGCGTTGAGAAATGGCGTGCTACGCATCAGGGAAATTTGACAGTTTTGCACCTTCAGCTCAGGAAAACGCAGCATTTGACCAGTTTTGACTTTTTGGTGGGATTTTTCATCCTCCTTGATGTAATTGATGTAATTTTATGATTACATGACACTTTTTTACCTATTCTAGAAGATTCATTCATAAAATAACAAAAGATTAATGAATGAATTGGTTTCCTAGCTTATAGAGGCAAGTTGTTTTGATTGCCTAGATTGTAGTGCTCAGTTTAGAATTGGTTGAAACAACTCCTAGGATGATGAGCTCGACCCCTAGAGGCAACAAAATGTGTTAGCTTTCCTATATTATGTACTTTCTTAGTCATTTTCATTGTTGGACTCTTGAGGGATAAGCTTAGACTGTTTTACTCTTTGTATCTCTGCAATTTTGGCAAAGGAAAGACCAGGGTTTTGCAGCACTATTTGGGATTCCTATGGTTATCTGTGTTGATGGTGTGTTTCTCTCATGTACTTGTAAGTTTTTTATGTGTATCATTTTCTTACTATTCTCTTCTGCAAATTAAGTAAATGAAGTGTTAAGGTAGAATTCATGGTTTCTATGCTCCGCCTTTAAGTTTGCTTAATATCTATGTTTTCATCTGTTTAAGGAGAACTCTCGATGGTTTCTTGCTCTCCTTAGCTCCTCACCAATCATATATATCCATTCACTTATTTCAAAGGCATCAATACAATCTCCTACCTTGCCCCAAGAAGACCTCTGCAAAAACTGTGTCTCATCCCGGCACCCAAAATTGCCATGCTCAGTTTTCCAACAAAACCCTAGAAATTTAAAATCAAACATTTCCTATCAGTTTACTAGCCTAAAATCAGTGTTCTTTATTTGTCATCTCAGCCATTTGAAGACATTTTGCCGAGATAGACTTGGAGAGAGCCCTCTCCTGTCCCCATAGGGCTAGCTACGAGGCTAAGTGGTTTGATGTTGCCTTGGATTTTGTCTTTTTCAGCCTGAGGCAAAATTCAAGCGCTAACAGCTTCAATCGGCACTTCTCCCTTTAATTTAGTTTTTGGGAAAGAAGTGGTTCTTCCAACT
The DNA here is from genome assembly GCA_031772625.1 of Pinus tabuliformis. NCBI lineage: Eukaryota > Viridiplantae > Streptophyta > Pinopsida > Pinales > Pinaceae > Pinus > Pinus tabuliformis. The sequence continues at coordinate 281,460,471 of CM062804.1, read as the reverse complement.
CACTTAGTCATCCCCTCTTTGTCTTTAGTACAACACATCGATGAGGTATCTACTTCCTCCATACAACTAAGACAAATGGAAATAATTAAATTAGAAGAACGGCGAGAACAAGCTAAGGAAACCCATGCTCATCACCAAGCGCTGATAAAATCCTCTTTTGACTCAAGCATAATGACCAGAAAGAATTTTCAGATAGGAGATTTAGTTTTGAAATGGGATAAGGCTCATGAAGAAAAGGGCAAACACATAAAATTTCAGAAGATGTGGCTTGGTCCTTTTCAGATTGTAGAAGTCATAGGCCCATCAACGTTTGTGTTGCAGGATTTAGCAGGTAGAATGGATTCTTTGCCTGTTAACGGACAAATCCTTAAAAAATATTTTCCATAGAAGATCACTCTTCTATTTTGTAGGATAGTTTTAGTTTTTATTTGTTTTTCCCTTTCTTATAAATAAAACCAGTTGTAGATGGTTACTAAAGGGGTTCATGAAAAAGACACCAATTCTCTATCAGGTTTTGAGCTTTTTCGCTTGTACAAGTAGCAAAATTTTTCAAAAAATCTGATCTTTATTATTGACAGGTAGAGTTAACTTTAGCCTAGATATGGTACTAGTTTCAACTTCAAAAAATTTGATGAAAGCAACCTTTGGTAAAAAATTGTTTTTTATCAGCACAATGAAAGGTATCAATAATAAAATAAATATTCTCTGTAAAACTGCTGTTTTCAAACTCTATTATTGTCGTCCAGAGCTTTCTTAAGGAAAAACAATGACTTCCTCCCTACTAAAGGAAATCGCAGCATTCAGAGGAACAATCTGAGAAAACACTGTATCTCAAAGAATAAGAGGTCTCATCACGAGTTGGCTTATCATGATCACAGATATTATAACTTGCTGACTTTGCCAATACTGTCCACCAAAACAGGGCAACGACTCAAGATTGTTGCAATCAAAAGACAAGGGGTCTCATCACGAGCCAGCTTGTTCAGCAAAAGTGTAAATCAAGTGAATGACTGTGTCATAATTTTGCCACCAAACCAAAACATTGTTCTTTAGAGAATAAAAAAGGAAAAAGTGTCAAAAGGGGTTTTTCTCTGAAAATTTGTAAATAGCCTTAAGCAGGATAAAGGATCATTGTTGGGTAACAGGTAACCCTATCGAGGCTATGGATGCTTGCAGGCAGCAGAGGCTCTACCTACGATAATAGGCATATTTTAAAAGCCGACACGCAGAGAAGACCTTATTTTTTCTTTAAAAGACCAAGTAATGTCTGATGTGAATACAAGGACTAAGCCTGAGGAAACAAACAATTGGAATATGAAAAGGTTGAGACAAAATATCATTGATAGGATAAGGCGTAATGTACTCTATCTGTCCATAACAAAATTTAGACGTATGAAAATTTTTCTGCTTTGGAAATTAAAATTCAATAGAAAAGCAGAGATAACTGGTTCTTCACAGTGAATCACCATTGTTGTGGCCACCAACAACCCCCCTCTTTGTTTGGTATTAGCGATAACACCAAGAAAATGGGGACCCTTAATAAAAATCCAAAAAACATTTTATCAAAATTTTTGTATTATAACTTCCTAAAGTTGTATCGCATCGCGAGAAGAGAGTGAAACGTTTTCCTATGCGCATAATAACCTGCGAAGAAGCGACGCGAAATTCCTTGCATCACATATATTATGAAGCACCCTTAAATGAAAAAAACTTAAGGAATCTCCAACGGCCGATATGCGACGTCGTATATCACAACATCGCATAAGCAGCACACATTGATTGGATGATTAAGCACGATTTGCGATTTGCGATCTGCGATATTGCGATCTGCGATGTTGCGATCTGCGATGAATGCGATCATCAACTCCTGCGATGACACATCTTGATGACGCGATCCTCGATACTGCGATGCGAGTCACAGAAATCACCCATCGCAAGATTTCCTCGGCACAGTATTCAAGGAAAGCTGTCTGTAGACCGAAATTGGGCGCGCGCCTTAAAAGAAATTAATGATTGTACCCCAAAGTATCTAAGAAGGATTGCGTTGTGTTTTTCGAAGAGTTAGTTCATTATGGGTGTCATGATTATGCATTCATTAGAGCTTAAAGCTTTCATGTCAATCTTTTCATCATTACTCTTTTCCTTTGAGTAAATTGTAAGACAAAAAATAACATAAAGCAATGTGCAGGAAACATCTAAGGAAAAGGGGAAAGCATCAATGCTCGGAGAACAGAGAAGAGATGCCTTCACAAACGGATGTCACATGCAACAGGACCACAGATTCCAGAGTATCACTCAATAGATACTGATGTCAATAGGCCATCCAAAACTCAGAATCAAAGGTGCACAAAAGCAACATGTTTTCAAAAGATCCTGAAGCTTATGCCCGCTAAAGCAAAAAGAAAAAAAGCGCTAAAGATGGAAAACGCACCAGAAAAACCTGGAACAAAGAATAGAGGCAGTTTTCAATACAAAACATTGTTCAGAGAGCAAAGTCCCTAACTTATTCAGTATTTCGCAAGGGTGGAAACCGAAATAGCAAAAGCAGAATCAGTTTGAGAGAAATTTGGGTTATTACCAAGTATACACACAGTGAATGCACCAAGCCAGAGGAAGATTTTCGAAAATATCTTCTAGTTTACCAGAAAGAGGTGCCAATGCTTGTTATTTCTATTTTCGTAGCTCAAACGAAAGGAGAAGATGACCAGCCGACTCTTCCCAAGCGAATGTTGCATGCTTGTAGCACTAAGGAGCAAATACAGAAATGGTTAGGAATTAGATTCAATTTTTAGAAATAATTTTGCTTTAGTAGAAGGGCGGTCATTTAAAACCATGTCCTAAATTTATGTAATTAAGATTATTTAGTTCGCAGTATTTAAACCCTTCTCAGGCATTTGGAGAAGGGTCTAGAAATTTGTCAAAAAACTTGTCCTCAGAACATGCACTTTTGCACCCTCGGAGGGTGTTTTTGATGAATGGTTGGATCGAGATTTATCAATGTTTGCATTTGATATCTGCTACTGATGTTGCACTTTTGTACTCTTAGTAGATCTTAGAACAAGTAGAGATAAATCGTTGTTGCTTGAAGCTTATGAGTGGAACCAGTCATAAATGGTACTTTTATCTCTTGACCATTTCTGCTTATATTCTTAAAGTGATATACAGTTTTCAGTTGTTTATATGTTAATGCATGAATGTGTGGGTTACCATTTGGCACTTCTGTACGATGGAGTCATTTATTTGTGTTTGATATATGAATAACTTATTATGTGATATGCTGTTCACAACTGTTTTGCTTAACTTTTTATGCAGAGTGGTTTATCTTAATTGATTTCTATTCTTATGATAACTGAATGATCTTTATTACCAGTTATTGTTCAAAATCTCTTTAGATCGCATAATAGAAGAAATACACCCTGGGTTAGCGTAGATTAGATGTGTTGTTTCTCATTAGATTACAATAGCATAGAGTTAGTTTACAAGTTTGAATTAAAATAGCTTTAAGTAGTCCTAGATCAGCATCATCCAACTCTACACACACACACACCCCTTAGATTGGGAAACTGGTCCCATTATCCCCAGTCGGACCCGCTATACCAAACGAATAAGGAGCTGCCAACCAAGGTCCGGACCGGGTGGGTATCCCCCTTGTTGTTGACCCGATTTTCGGGGCTTCAACACATTGCTATACAAACACATATATATGGACTAGTGGAATAGTTACGTGGGTCTAAATGTCCAACTAATTATGTTTCTTAAATTACCGTTTGTTAATATTATATTATAATGCAGACTGTGTTGGGTCCCTATAATACTAGTGATTACCCCATTACTATTGTAGTTATACCCCTTATTTATATTGTTGTGCCACCATTGCCCCCATATTGTTATTCATGTGCCCATAGAATCCCTCTATTGTTATTTTTGTGGCTTTATATTATTATTGTTAGGTCGGCTGGATTATATTGTGACTCCTTAGACTCCTATATATAGAAAGGAGGTTTTGTCTTTTGAATCATCCAAGAATTGTTCATTTATGTAATGTAAAGGAGGTTTCCCCCTCGAAGAGGCTGAATTCTAAGGCGTTGATCTATCTTTTCTATCTTTTCTTGAGCTGGTTTCATAACATTTGGTATCAGAGCTTTGGATTCTAGGGTTTCGCTGCTCCAAACAGGTCATCATGGCATTTTCGCTATAACTTTTTTTCTGTGACGTTTCAGAAGTCGCAAAAAAAAACCCATTTGAGAAGAAATCGCGCTGAACCTTGGGTCTGGATTTCAGAGCTTTTCCCGCGATATTTTCGGAGATATGATCTAAGGAAGTTGGTCTTTTTTCAGACTCCTGAGTTACACTCAAAACAGGTGACCTGGGGAAAATCGTCATAACTTTCTTTCTGTGCATCGGATTGAAATTTCGTAAGAAGGTCACTGTGGGAGATTGTGCATAACTCTTTCTTGGAGAATCCAATTTGGATCAGACTAGTGGCATTAGAAAGAGGACATAGAAGGCTACTAAAGGTCACAATTTCAGAACTGGATGATTCGAAATTACAGAGATACATCAGATTCAATATCAGGCTTCTACAAAGAAAAAAAAGGTGTGTAGTTTTTTTTTTTTTAATTTTGCATAAGCTTGGTTTGAAGGAATTCAAAGGGAATAGTAAAGCATTATTATCGATAACTGATGCCCCGAGGAAAGAAAATGCAAACACCTAGTAAGGAACCTGAAAGCTCTAGCATGACTCATGAAGAAGAGGAAGAAATGCTACATGATATATCAAAATTACAGGAACAAGTGCAAAAAATGTCACACTCACAAAAGCTAACAGATGCTAAGATAAATGGTGTGGAATCTAAGATAAATGGCATGGAAGCTAAGATGGATGATCTGAAGGCAGATTTGAGGACAAATTTGAAGACAGACATGGTAGATTTGAAGACAGATTTGACAAATTTTCTACAAGAAATACTTACTAATGGTGAAAAGGTTGTAAAGGAAACACATGATGTGAACAAAAGAAATGTTAATCATGATTCCATAGACTCTAACGTTGGATCGAAGACCCACCATATTCCAAAAATCGATATGAGGAAGTTTGATGGCAAGGATCCCGCCACATGGATATTACAGATGGAGCAGTTCTTCAATCTCAATAATGTGCAAAACACACAAAAGGTACGTATGGCAACTTTATATTTAGAACCAAATCAGTTTGTATGGTATCAATGGCTTTGCTCTCGTAAAAAAATTATGACTTGGGCAATTTTTACGGAAGAATTGATAGCACATTATAAGGATACAAAAAGCAACACTTTTTTTAGCCAATTGATAAGTCTCAAACAAAAGGGTTCAATAATGGAGCACATTGAGGAGTTCCAAAAAATTGAACATAAGGGTAAAATATATTCCAGAGGAGCATAGGATTGATGTGTTCATAGGGTCTTTAAAGGATAATATCCAACATGATGTTCGACTTTGGGAACCTGATTCATTAGAGAAGGCATTGAGGTTAGCAAGAAAAATGGAAAGAAAAATTATGGCAACCAGGAAGCATACCACTCACAACTATAAAGACGGAAGTGCAGTTGCCCCTAGTCTTCCACAACCTATAAGGTTGACACCACAACAATTGGAAGAAAAAAGAGCAAAAGGGCTTTGTTATAGTTGTGATAGTAAATACACTAAAGGTCATAAGTTTGCTGAGAAGAAACTATTCTACATAGATTGTGAAGAGGAAGAAGAAAAGGAGCAAGAAAGGTCAAAAGAACAGGATATGCTCCAGAAACAAAGCCTATATGAAGAACAAATAAATCCGACCATATATTGTAATGCATTGGTGGGAATTACCACTCCTCAAACCATCAAGATAGAAGGACAAATCAAGAAGAAAAAGGTAATAGTGTTGATTGATTCAGGAAGCACCCACAATTTTATTCATTGTAGGGTAGCAAAAGAATTGAATTGCTTCCTATATCTAGCACGAGAGTGTCAAGTGATGATTGCAAATGGAGGAACAATAAATTGCTCTGGAAAGTGCCATAATATCAAGCTATCCATGGGAGAATATGTATTGACTATCCCAATGCTTTCCATTCCAATGGGAGGTGCTGATGTTGTACTAGGAGTCCAATGGCTACAATCCTTGGGTACAATAGCTTTTAATATTTGGGTCATATTCTATCTCATGAAGGAGTTAAGGTAGACCCCAACAAAATTAAAGCCATTAAGGAATGGAAAATCCCCACATCCATAAAGCACTTGCGTGGATTTCTTGGGTTGACAGGGTATTATCGTAAGTTTGTTAAGAATTATGGGAGAATAGCAGCACCTCTAATGACATTATTGAAGAAAGATGCATTTTCATGGACTCTGGAAGCAACAAAGGCCTTTGAACATCTTAAAGAGGTAATGTACCAAGCACCGGTCTTAGCTACACCGGACTTCACAAAAACCTTTATTGTGGAACGTGATGCTTCAGGAAATGGAATTGGTGCTATTCTAATGCAATATGAAAGACCCATTGCTTTTGAAAGTCGTCCAATCAAGGGAAAGTTTCTAAGAAAAGCTATTTATGAGAAGGAAATGTTAGCAATACTCCATGCACTTAAGAAATGGTGACCCTACCTAATGGGAAGACACTTCAAGGTAAAAACGGATCATGATAGCCTTAAATACTTTTTAGAACAAAGATTATCCTCTGAAGAGCAACAAAAGTGGGTCACAAAGATGTTGGGTTATGACTTTGAAATCATCTACAAAAAAGGGAAGCAAAATGTGGTGGCAGATGCACTCTCAAGAAAGGATGAGGATGTGGAAGCATTCTTGTGCGCTATTTCTATCATCCAACCAGATTGGATAAATGAAGCAAGGGAGGAATGAAAGAATGACGAAGAAGTGTGGGCACTTATTCGAAAGCTACAACAAGATTCTAGTACGTCTGATACATTTAGCTGGAAAAATGATCTGTTATGGTACAAAGATCGCTTATACCTCTGTAAGAATTCCCAGCTAAAACAAAAGATTCTTATGCAATTGCACACTTCTCCTTTAGGAGGGCACTCAGGATTTTTAAAAACTTACCACAGGATTAAGAAGGAATTTTTTTGGAATGGCCTTAAATCAGATATTCAAATGTTTGTGTCAGAATGTTTGGTTTGCCAGAAAAATAAAGTTGAAACAATTAAGACACCGGGTCTATTACAACCTTTATCCATTCCAAGCCAACGTTGGGAGGAGGTATCAATGGATTTTATCACAGGTTTACCCAAGTCTGAGGGAAAGAGTGTCATCATGGTGGTAATTGATAGGCTTACCAAGTATGCACACTTTTGTGCATTATCACATCCATTTAGAGCCAGTACAGTTTCTACTGCATTCATGGAAACAATTCAAAAGCTACATGGAAGCCCAAAGATTATTGTAAGTGACAGAGATCCCCTTTTCACTGGAAATTTTTGGACAGAATTATTTTCTCGTCTTGGTACTCAGTTAGCTCATAGCTCATCTTATCATACTCAATCTGATGGGTAAACTAAGATAGTAAACAAATGTTTGGAAGGATATCTTCATTGCTTTGTATCTGATAAACAGACACAATGGGTCAAATGGTTGCCTCTGGCTGAAGGGTGGTATAACACTTCCTTTCATACAGCAACAAAAATGACCCCATTTATGGCACTTTATGGGTATCAACCACCATCCATCACATCATATTTAAGAGAAAATTCTATGGTTCAGGCAGTGGAACATCACATCGAACATCAACAACAAGTCGTCCAACTCTTAAAGGATAACCTTGTGTTGGCACAGAATAGAATGAAACAACAGGAAGATCAACATCGCAGTGAAAGAAGTTTTGATGTAGGTGATTGGGTATTCCTACGGATACAACCATATAAGAAAATGTCCCTCAAGCAAGCTAAGAAGGATAATAAATTATCACCAAAGTATTATGGTCCGTACAAGGTGTTGCAAAAGATTGGTACTATGGCATACAAATTGGAGCTTCCTGCAGCTTCTCGATTGCACCCAGTTTTCCGTGTTTCATGCTTAAAGAAGGTTATAGGCGACAAGCTCCCAGTAGAAAACAATATTGCTAGAACTTGACGAGGAAGGAAAAATTATATTGGAACTGGAAGCAGTTGTAGAAACAAGAACTCGACAGCTACGAAATCGATCAATTTCAGAGTACCTTATCAAGTGGAAGAACTTATCCGCTGAAGATTCCACATGGGAGGATGAGAATTTTATGCAGAAATATCCAGAACTACTCAAGCGTTGAGGAAAACACTTTTTTGAAGGAGAGGGGCATGTTGGGTTCCTATAATACTAGTGATTACCCCATTACTATTGTAGTTGTACCCCTTATTTATATTGTTGTGCCCCCATTGCCCCCATATTGTTATTAATCTGCCCATATAATCCCTCTATTGTTATTTTTGTGGCTTTATATTATTATTGTTAGGTCGGCTGGATTATATTGTGACTCCTTAGACTCCTATATATAGAAAGGAGGTTTTGTCTTTTGAATCATCCAACAATTGTTCATTTATGTAATGTAAAGGAGGTTTCCCCCTCGAAGAGGCTGAATTCTAAGGCGTTGATCTATCTTTTCTATCTTTTCTTGAGCTGGTTTCATAACAGACTGCCAACCTGATTGGGGCTAGTCGGTAGCACCGACTAGCCCTTTTTCTATCTGAATAGTTGGTCAAGTTGAATGGATCCTCCAACATATCCACCACCCTCAAAGCCTTCATCTTCATGATGAAGGGGAGAGTTGTGGTGAACAAAATTACAAAAGAGAAAATGACTCTTTACACACTTAGTAGACAATTTTGAAAATAAACAGTGAAATAAAGAAAACTTAAGGTAAGGCAAATGTTGGATATTTTCCCTATGCCTATATTGCTACAATCACATTACCTAAAGAGGGTTGAGCTGATTGGTTGATTGGTTGATTGGTTGGTCCACTTCTTATTCACGAGAATGTTGTTCTAAAATAGTAACAATTGCTGAAAATTTGGGTGCATAAAATTGATGGGTAGGTCGGTGGAGATGTGGTGAAGTGGAACAAGATTGTGGCTGTGGAACTGAACTTAGGAAATTAGTCTGATAAACAATTGGATAAAGAATCTTCAAGCGATCATTAAAGATTGACCATTCTCTAAATATGACACTGGCCTTCACATTGGAATCTACAAGATCAGCCAGATACTACACATTTTCTTCTATGGATGAATCATCCACTATCTGTTCACTAGAAAGGTTTGGTTCCATCAATGGTTACAATGTGCTGAAGGAATTTTTGCAAGAATTCAAATGCATTTGATTCTTCTTTTTAAGACTTATTTCCTTTGTGTAACCATTTATTATATTGTAATAGGAGTTGTGAGTGGTGTTCCCTTTCATGCTCTAGTTGAGTATGAATGGTCTATTGGACTCTAAAGTCTGTTCACTACCTAGTTGAAAAATATTTCATCAGCATATCATGTACTCTTATCTTTGAATGAATAGAGGCTAGGCAGGTGGACCAATTTTCTAGCATTGTAGTAATATCAGCTCCACTATCTAGTGTAGCTTCCAAGTCCTTTTTTCACTGTTAGAAACTCGTTATGAGATTTTTCAAATATTGCATGAAGCTAGGATTTGTAACCCCAGTGGGTCAGTTCTGCAAATCGGACACTTGTGCCTGAAGCTTGACATTATAGTCAATGATATGGTCGTCCATTGGTTGAAAAGTAATGAGATGATCTTCAATCTTAACTGGAACTAGTATGTTCAATTTTTCTGCTACCTAGCTTTGGCAAGCGAACCCAATATCCCTTTCTTGATCTTGTATGTGTTGAATCTTGTTAGTGTCCTTCTTCCTCTACTAGAGTCACCTTTTGGTACATTTCAAAGTTTGATCAATGAATTGGAAAAGATGCTTGTCACTAGTGATCAAGACTTATGCAAGAATACAATAGAATACATATATAAATATAAACACAGATGAAACAGAAATAAAAATTCATTTCATTAATATCAAATGATTGAAATTTGCTTACATACAGAATGGAAATAAAGTAGCTCGGGCGATGGTACCTTATCTATGAGAAGAGATGTAGTGGCTACATGCCTCTGGACTGTGTTATAGTAAGCCTTATGCTAGGTTCTTATCTCAATAGGAGTCATAATTTTTGGATGGCTGAGATTAAAGCTGTAACATGTACATGCCTTTTCTTTATGCAAATGTTTTCCATATTCAAAAAATTAAAAAATTTAAAGAGGGTATGTCCTAAAAGAATAATCAAAGGACAAAAACAATAAAAAGGTCAAAAAAGATGAAAAATATGAACCCTAAGAAAAGAAAAAGGACCATGAAAGTGTGCAAGTCAAAATGCCACTACTATTTAATTTTCATGCATAATAAATAATTGTGTTCATTTTGTAATCTTTGCCACAATCCATGAGAGTCAAAATGTTTAAACTTGGCTATTTCATGTTTATAGATAGAGAGTAAAAATTTGGCCAAATAGTGTAACCTTGGGAGACAAGTAGATAGGTGGAGTAAATAAAAGGAGATGAACTATTTAATATGAGCCCTTGGATGTAATAAGATTAGATTTAGTTATTTTACTATTTTAAAGAGAAATAAAAATGTTTGATAAGGGTTTGCTAGCTCAAATGCACCCTAATAAAGAGAAGTGAAAATGGTAGGATGAGTAGATGGGTAAGTAGAAGAACGGTTTCAAAAGTATGGTGATTGATTAGACAAAAGCATGTTTATCATCTTTTCCATCATGAAATTTCTATAAAGAAATGGACAATCAAGCATGAAATTGGATATCAAAGGAAATTAATTAACTTCCCTCATTCATTTCACCTTTTACTTAACTAAATTCCCACAATAAAGTTCAAAGTACTTAAAACCCTTGAGTCAAAGAGGCTCAGAGAATTTCTCTGACTTTTGGAGGGACCAGACCCTCGGCACAATGACTTATAGGCAATAAGTACTAAAACCCCCTTATAAAAATTCATCCCCCCCTTCACTTCATTCATTTTCCCTAGTAATACTCCTTTCCTAAGGTTAAAATACTTTTACCTAGGAAAAGTATTTATTCCCCCACATAAATCATTTTCATATTAAAAACCCACAAAAACACTATATCCTAAGTTTTTGTGTTATTATCGAAAAAGCATTTAAACATGAAATATCATATGCTTAGGGTATTGTGCCCCATTCTGCTCATTTTATTAATTACTAATTTTATTTATTAAATCCCAAACAAAAACCCTTTTCACATATATATTTAACTCCCACAATATTAACTAGCCCGATACCCTAGTTCAAAATATAAACTATGATTTTCTACCCAAACCATGACACACCCACTAACAAATCGATCCATGATTAAGTTAGTCAAAAACCCAATTAAACCCTCTGCTAATGACCCCAATGCCTTAACCCCTGCCTTAAACCCTCATTAACAAAAAATCGCTGCACTTAATCACCTACTGGACCCCCTCACTACCCTTCGTGCGACTCCCCCTCCCAATCACCGCACGATTGCTCCCCTCCACATTTGATGGCCCTTATCCATTTCGGACGGGCTCGACGTCCAAACAATACCCGCCCGAAAACATTTGTTTTCCGTCGGGCCCCAGATGCTACGTGTCGTTCAATGTGTGGAATCGGGCAGCCTCCCCTCAATACCACTGAGCCCAAAAGCGGTGTGATGGAAACCACTTCCCACCTGCCCACTACACACAAAAATAGCTACCGTTCACCCTGCTACACGACAAACAACCATTGTTCACCTGTACCGACCAAAATTGACTTTCGCACATAAAGCCAAAAAAAGCCCCAAATCATTTGTTTTTATCATTTTTAACTAAAAGAATTCATTCATGCACCTACGAACATGGAAGTTGTCAACCTATGTCCAATTTCACCCTAAAGATGCCATAGAGCACCTAGTTCACCTTCCAGCCTACACAGAGTTTTTTTACCATTCACAGTTGCCATCCAACCTATTCAAAGCTAGTTTTCCTTAATTCCAGGTATTTAAGCCATAATTCACTAGAAAACCTCTCAATTTCAGAACCAGTTGCTGAGTTTTATTAGTTAAAGTAAAAAAATAATTAAAGAAACTCATGTGACTTAAGATTTCTCTGTACTGAGACACCATTGCCCTATAAATCTAAAAAACACCTCCCCCATTCTCAAATCCACAAGAAATGAGAATGGTTGCCCCAATTGCCATGGATGTGAGACCTATTTCCACTCCTCATCATGACCTAGACCATCTCCCCTTGGCTGATAAGGATTTCTAGATAAAGGACACCTCTTTCCATGAATCCCCTCTCGAACTATACTGTAGATACAAAGACCAATACCTGAACCATGCTGATAAAATTGGTTTTTGGGAGTGCAATTTTCCCCAGTATCAATTCCCTGAAGTTCACATTTTCCCATAAATTTTCCATTACTGCCATGCAAAATATATCCCCAATGAAAGAGTAGTGATGCCCCCTAACTAGACCATACTTTTCGCCATCACTATTGAATCAATAAATGAGACGCTGCAACTTCAATCAGAGAAAAACTTGACTCCTCTCTCCATTGGAGACCTTTTGGACTTATTTCCCAAGCTCAACCCTACAATATTGGCCCAAATAATCCATACCTTCATTGTAGAAGAAAAGCATACCCCCAAAGAACCTCCTCCATATGTGTATACCATATTTTCCCCATTTGACCAAGACATTGTAGCAATGATATCCAGTGTCCTAGGTTATACCAAAAGTGAGTATATATATGAGATCATCTTGGCTTTCATGTCCATATACACTCCAGGATAACCTCCTATTGTTATTTATGATTATTCCAAGTTTATAGCTAATAGAATGCATGACCAGTTCCTTAGGATGAGTAATGAGCGAGTCTTCAAGTATTCTTTTGTTTTATATCAACTTTTCCTATATTACCATGCCGATAAGTTCCCATTTACTCTCCAGAAGCTTGACACAAAAGGTCACCCTAGATTAGTAATTTTCTGCACACCATTAATCCATAAATATGACTCCCCATATTCATATACAGACTTCATAGACTTATTTGTACATCCCATTGTGACAATGCTAATACGCAGGACTCCTCCAAGAATCAGTTCAGATATAAGAAGGATCGTGCAACTCTCAAAACAATCCAAAGTGGGGGATTGTTACTTGTACCAAAACCACACAGAGATTAGAATTTATGGTTGTTAACTGGCCCCTTACAAACTACCTAAATAACTCCTAATGAAGTTATTTTCTCTGGAGTACTATAGGCAGATAATAAATTCAGATGATGTACACTTTGTCAAAGCTAAAAAGAAGGCCCAGCTCAGGATCAAAGACCAATTATGTCCCTTTATTTGCAATAGCTGAGAAGTTGGAAAGGAGGAAAACCTTATCCTTCAAAGATTAAATCTAAAACAGAGCTTCATATGGAGATATGATACCTTGGATTTCGTCTGCAATAGAAGACAGAAAAACAAGATGGCTCCCTATATTCATCACCGCATCCCTAAAATAGAAAAGTATGCCAACCAATTGGAATGGATGGAAAACAATTTAGAGGACAGGGATAGTACTGAAGTTGTTGTGGAAAACACATTAATTGATCTATAGAAACAACTTAATGAGGGTTCTTTCCTGTAGGTGCTAGGAGAATCACAGGTACAAGAAGAATAAGAAGCACCAGACCTATCAGAGGTAACAGAGAAATCAGATATACCAAAACAATTAGAGAAAATAGACAAACTATAGGCCACCATGAATACCCCCCCAGTCTTATAGACTTCTCTAAATGAGGAGAAATTCCTCAAGAGAAACAGGGAAGGGGCCACTCCTTCAAAATGACCAACATCACAAGCCTATGCAGAGACAAGGCAGACTAAGAGGCAAGGAGTGAATCATGTCTCTGAATAGGAATATATAGAGGAGACAGCTGAGGTTAGGAGCATAGAAAGAGATGGGAGAAGACATGCCACTACATCTGGAGGCACTCTAGAACCTTGCACATAACACACTCAGATGTTGGAAAGGCAACAAAGTGTTGAGGTATCCTCTTTTAGAACGCCAGCAAATAAAGACCAAGACATCAAAGATAGATACAAAGAAATAAAAGCTAGGAATGAGAGGCTGAAATCCCAAACTTATGCACAGTATTTGAAGATGACCCCTACCAATCAGACAGGGCTTATTTCACCCTATGATGTTGAAGAGGGGAAAATAAAAATGACCTTCATCAAGCCGACCACTGAGCAGTCAAGGACAACAATATATTTTAAAAGAGTGGATTTTGAAGTACTAGAAAGGGATATTCATTCCATTGACCAGATTGAGCTACATAAAAAAAATTGTGAGATTATTTATTCTACATTGACAGGGAAATCCATAGAAGACCACCAATTGCATGACTCTTTAAATAATATGTCAACTCAGTTTCAGTTGGATAAGGTCTTCTCACAGGCCAAAGATAAAAAAATCAAGTCCTTAGAGGACTTAGTGATAGGATTAAGACATGATCCCAAGGATGTGAAAGCAACAGAGTAGCTAAGTAATAAGAAGAATGATGACATTGCTGCATTGAAGAAGCAATTCAAAATTCCCTAGCTGCATCACCCTCAAACAATGGAAGTCCTAGAAGCACAAAAAGGACATGAAGAGATTATGGAGCTCGTCCTAAAGCTAAATGATCAGCTTAAAGAAACAGAGAAGGAATTGGAAACTTTGATTCAGTCTACGCAAGGTGACCTGGCCACAACTTCCATAACTACCATTCCCACAGTGACAACAACAGTTCCTTCCAAAATGGAAGCATCATTGCCACATATAGCTCCACTTGCCACAAGACTACTAGTTACAACTGAGTCCACAACAATAGCAGGTACTTCAACTGAAAAAATATAATAACTGGTAAAATCTATGGTGGAGATGTCCATCCAAGCTGCAAAGCTCAAAAGATTAAATGAGAAAGTGGCAAGCCTAGAAACTGATTGTAAACTTGCCCAAATTCATCAAAGAGAAGGGACACAGATGGCGCTAAGGATGGGTGAGAAAATCAAAGTCCTAGAGAGAGATTTGACATTGTAGAAGCCATTGGGACAAACTAAATAGATGCTCTGGGCCAATATCATTGACTCTGTCAATGATATTTGGCCATCAATCCAAGTTATATTTGAGCAAACTGAATTGGTGAAGGTAGTCGTTGAGGCTATCTAGAAAGTAAGGGAAGAATTAGGAGACCAACCTAAGAATGCAACTTGACTCATCCACCTCCTGAATAGTAAGAACAGATATGAGCTCCATGAGCTTGGTGTATATGATAGGACTAAAGCCATCCTAGAGATTAAAAAGGTTCCTTCCAAAAGAAACCTCATGCTCAACTTAGAAGAAAAATGCCATAACATGCATGTAGCCATTGATAGATTCATGGCTAAATTTCAAATTTTGAGGGACAAAGGCCTTCCCAGTCCTATGGTCGTCAATGATAAACTCATGACCCAATTGGACTATAGTGATAGACTCAGGAGGTTGGCCAAGGAATAAGCCAGCTCTTCAGGCATTAAAGCTTTGCCCACTGGCAAAGTATTATATGATACATTGGAGAACCTGTTTTTCCTAGAACATGAGGTGAAACATATGTTTCTCACCAAGCCCAATTTTGAAAAATACACAAGGGAAGATGAAATTTACAGAAGAATGTTGAAGGTGAGATTTCCTGAGGTAGAATGGTGGGAAAAAATGACAGGTTTACTATGAAAAAATTTTACATCAGAAAGTTACCAGGGTAAATCTGAAGGCAACCAGGTGAAACAGGTGAAAGACAAATAAGCAAGGTCTAAGAGTATCAGTGAAAGATCAAAGTAAAGAAGATTCCGGCGTGGAAATACCACAACTAGCAGTTAGCTTAAAGGGCTCAAAACTCAACAGAAATAGCCAACAACACCACAATAAAAGGGACGACAAGAAGTAGTTTCACATCTATCTCTATCTTCATGCATGAAGATATTTTATTCCCTAGATTAAATCGAAAATTGTTATGAGATATTTTGTAATTATTTTTTGTGTAAATACTTCACATTTTGAAGTATGTAGTGTGGATTCCATGACATTTCTATAGACTTTTTCTCTCAAATCAAAATTCTATTGTATCAATGACTAGATTGGCTTGCTAGATCAAGGAATGATATTTCATAAATTGCTTGAATGCACTACGATTCATGTGTAAATCAAAATACAAATAAGAATTCTCTCATGTTTCTTGTTGTTTTCTCTTATGTTTCTTCATAACCTTGTTTTTTTCTCTAAAATATAAATGTATAACAAGGAATGATATTTCAAAAATTGCTTGAATACACTTCGTCTTGACTTTTTTACATTCTGAATGTTTTCTCCTAAACTATCTTATCTAAGGAATTCTTAAGTGCTCCTTTTCTTCCGTAGTTTCTCCTCTGGTCTATATGAAAGAATTCTTATTTGCCCTTTGTTCATGATCACCCTTTGTTCTTCATTCTGATCCTGATCCAAGGATTCTTAAGTTCCCTTTCACCCTGGTTAGAATCATTTCATCCATCAGACCTAAAGATTTACCTTTTTCTTTGCTAGCGTGCCCTGTGAACATTCCCTTTAATGATTTGTTCCAGTTATGCTATCCTTTTATTGACTCCATAGCCCAATGGCTTAAGACCTATCTCTATCTATTTGTTCTGATAATTCCACCACCCAACCTTCAATTCAAAACAAAACTCCACAAGCACTAAAAACTAACCTAAAATCCCATATGATCAAAGCTAAATTATAAAGAGAGAGCCCTCTCTGGACTTGGGTTGGCTAGAACCTAAGCCTAAAAGATTAGTTTGTGGTTACCTTGGATGATTCCTTCTTTTGATAACTTCTAGAGAAAACTTCTGAGTGATAACATAGTGGCAACCATAATGGGGACTCAAACCCTCAGTGTTAATAAACCTTTTGAGAACATTTCAAATCTTTATTTCAAGCCTCTTGAAGGGTTTATTAAAATTTATTTATGAAATTTCACAAAATGAAAGTAATTAGAAATCTCGAAACTCTGGCTTCAAGGAGAACTCACTATACTGGGGCAAATCCAAATCCAAACACTCCCCATGTAGTGGATAATCCCAACCTGATTTCGAGAAGATCCCAAAGACAAGAAATTTCAGTAAGTCCAACACCTTCAATCAAAGCGGATTCATGCCCCGATAAGTGGTTGTTTTTATAAGACCTCCCCTTTGATGAGTCATTTGACCTTTCCCTATTCAGAACCAGGTCTGAAAGCACACTTGATGACATAGTTCTAGATCCATAGTTTATTGCAGACCTTGAAGTCCAAAATTCAAACTAATCAATTGATGAGTATATTCTAAATTCCCCTCAATCATCCCTTACTACTGATAATATCCCTGAGCTTTATGAACGAGTGTCAACTACCCTCAGTTCACCATTATTCCCTTCCACCTCTGAAGTTCATTCCTCACCTCCATTCATACCTTCACTTCCCTACCAACCTATCATTACCCATCAATCACCTATTACTACTAGTTTTCCATCAACTACTGTATCATCTGCTCGTACCCCAACCCCACTTCTTAGCCCTGCCCAACTTAAAGCCATGGAAAATAGATATGCTCATCTTATTTTACCTACCCCACTTGGTTCCATTCCACAAGATTACCAAAACAAAATTGTCCAATTTGATGGAATAGGACCTTATACAACACAACATCATGTAAACAAAATGATAGACTACTTTTAATTGCATGAAATTGATATTGGAGATTTTCAAATGAGAATTTTTGCTTATACTCTAGCTAGTGATGTAAGGAAATGGTTTAGGCCATTACCTGCTAATAGCATAGATGGTTTAGATATATTTTATCACCAATTTTTAAATAGATGGGAAAAGAAAAATAACCCTTTGCAAATCCTTTCAGAATATGAAAACATCAGAAGAGGATCAAATGAAACAATCCAGGATTACTGTACTAGATTTATGAGTATATACAATGAAATACGAGTCAATATTAGACCCCCACCTGACTTAGCACTGATAAAGTTTCCTGATGGGTTTGATATTGATATGGCCTTCCAAATCAAATAGATAAATCCTCCAACTTTAGAAGACATGTAGAATGTAGGAGTTAGTGTAGAAGCCAACTTGCTAGCAAAAAGATCTAGGGTTAGGAATGAAAGGAGAGGACTTGCCAAATATGAAGCCTCACCCTCTAACCTTAAAATAGATGTTCTAACCAAGGGTATGTAAAAACTGATGGATAGGATAGAAAACATTGAGAGGAAGCCTCAATGGGATAATCAACAGGCGCCTCCAGTGAGAAATCCAAACTTTAGAAAGAATTAGAATCAAAATACTGGAAAGAATGGACTTGATCTGAATATTAGGCCTCCATTTCAAGAAAAAAATGCTAAAACATCACATCCATATGACCTTGAACAAGATAAACACATTAACTTGATGGGATTGGATGATGAGGAGACTATCTTCTTGACCCAAGATGAGTAGGAACTGCATATGCTACAACAATTGCAAACCCAATCCAGAGAATCATTTGATTATAAGCAAGGGTATGATTCTTCCAATTTTGAAGTACATAAAAAATACAATTTAAGGAGTAAAAATATTGCTGACACTCCTGACCGAACCAAGAACACAGTACCAAATCAACAAAAGAAGATCAAAGCGGCTCCAGTTACTAAAACTCTCCAAATCCTCCCTAGACCAAATCAGAACCCTCTTGGTCCAACCATTGTAGATATAACCCATGAAAAACCCCCTAATGATTAACCATCGACTTCAATCCCCTCCAAGGAGACAATGGAGAAATATCCAAACACCATATTGGAAAATCCACAGAAAAAGACCTCAAATGCAGAAAAAGAAGAGCAACCTACTCCAATTCCTGCTATGAAAATTCCAAGCACTCAAATAGAGATAACCCCTTTTCCTTTCAATTTGGGAGCAAAGGTGGCTAAACTAAAAATTGCAAATCCCTTAACAGAGCTGATTAAAAGTGAAACCTATAAGTCTCAAATAAACATTTCATTCAACTTTTTTGAGAATGAAGACTCCGTCAACTTTTTTGATGATGAGACTGAGCTTATATTTGGTCTTAATGTTAATGGCAAACCATTAGAAGGAGGGATACCACCATTTTATATTAGCCTTTGCATTCATGATAAAATCTTGCACAATGCAATGTTAGATTCAGGAGCTTCACACAATTTAATGTTGAAATCGGTTATAGAAAAATTAAACTTAGAAATTACTAGACCTTACAAGGACTTATTTTCATTTGACTCAAGTCAAGTAAAATGTCTAGGTTTATTCAAAGACCTATGTGTTTCCTTAGTGCAATATCCTGCTAAAACCATTCTCATGGATATAGTAGTCACTGACATCCCACCTAAATATGGAATGCTATTGTCTAGATAAAGGGTCTTTACAACTTGACATGTCATATGCCACAATCTCAGTCTTTGGACAACCTAAAAGGATGTACAAAGAGACCCTAATGAAATATGTGGTGAGTAGCCAGGATAGACCTCAAAACTTTCCTATCGATTACTTGAATTCAGACATTGATTCCTTTATTTTGTATAATGATGAACAGGAGAAACAAACCACTTCAAATAGTATTATTTCATAACCAAAAGAAATTGCAGTTACAGCTAAAAAAAAAATTGTCCAAACTCAAGAGATTTCCAATAAACAAGATAATCAAAATGCAACAAAAAAGGAAAATTTTCTCTCCCCTGACAGTGAAAATTATGAACATGATATATTATGGCACCTTGAATTTGATGAATCAGTGAATAAGTTAGGAGTAGGAGCAGGAATGTGGATATATAATTTGGAGAATGATCACTCAGAGGGCCATGCTTATACTCTGAATTTTAAATGAACTGACAATATGGTTGAGTATGAAGCGCTTCTTTTAGGTCTTAAATTAGTTAGAAAGCTAGGAGCTATAAGAGTTTCTATCATGGGAGACTCTGAATTAGTTATAAAATAGATTAAAGTTGTATATATGACCAAAGACCCTAGATTAAGTTGTTACAGAGGAACCATTATAGGAATACTAAACACTTTCCTAGAAACCAAAGTTGTTGTAATTCCTAGGAAACATAATATGTAGGCTCATAGTTTAGTAATGTTTTCAAAGACGTGTAAGTTACCATTTAAACCTAACCATCAATACACTTCTAAGGTCAGGTGCAGACCTGTTATCCCAGATAACTTGAAAAACTGGAAAGTATTTTCTAGTGACCAACAGATAAACAATTTTTTAACCTTAGAGGAAGAATTTGTAAATAGTAATATAGACACTGACATAACAGTAGATCCTGATCTTAAAGATGAAATAGAAATTAATGAATTAGAAGATGAAAAGGTAGATAGATTCCATCCTACTAAATTTACAAAATTTGATGTAAAAAACCTAAAACAAGTTGAAATTGATGAGATAATTAATGAAGACTCTGAAATCATTAATCTCAAAGACAACCTTTTGCCGAAAGGATTAACCCCTTTGGAAGACTTGTTTGATTCAAAGGATGTCCCTAGAAAACCAAAGATGGAACCCTTAAAGTCTGATATAGAGGAGTGTAATATAAGCACCAAGGAAAATCCAAAAATGATCAAACTTTCAAATTCCTTACCTCCTACTAAAAAAGTGAAATACCTTGAACTCTTAAAGGAATTCCAAGATGTCTTTGCTTGGAGTTATGAGGACCTCAAATCCTATGACACCAACATCATACAACACACTATCCCAATAAAATAAAACTAGAAACCTTTCATGCAGAAGCTTAGGAGGATCAATCCCATCCTATTTCCTTCTATTGAAAATAAAATCGGAATGATGTATGAAGCCAAGATAATATCACCAATTAGATTCTCTAATTGGGTTTCAAATTTGGTGCCAACTAGGAAGAAAACTAGTGAGATAAGACTCTATGTTGATCTCAGGAATCTTAATAAATTTTTACTCAAAGACAATTACCCTTTCCCTAAAATGGATCATATCTTACAAAGGGTAGTAGGGTTAACCAGAATCTCATTATTGGATGGGTTTTCTGGTTACATTTAGATTTTAGTTCACCTAGATGACTAGGCTAAAATTGTGTTTACTACTCCTTGGGGCACATTCATGTATGTGAAGATGCCATTTTTATTAAAGAATTCAGGGGTCACTTTCCAAAGATCCATGGACATAGCTTTTTCTAAGGAAATTCATCACTTCCTAGTAATATATCTATATGACATCACTATATTCTCAAAATCTGATAAACAAGACTTAGATCATCTAAGGTAGGTTTTCATCAAATGCAAGAAGTATGGAATTTCTTTGAATCCCAAAAAATCTTTATTTGGGTTAGAGAGGGAAAGTTATTAGGACATATAATCTCTAAATATGGTATCCAAATAGATCCTGCAAGAATTGAAGCCATCTTACAGATACAACATCCTAGGAGCATTAGAGAATTACAAGCCTTTTTAGGGAAAATTAACTTTCTTAGGAGATTTATTTCTAACTTAACAAAATTAATTAGGTCATTAAACAATATTTCGAAAAAAGATTCGACCATAAAATGGACCATTGAGGCTAAGAAAACCTTTGATGATATTAAGATAGCCTTAACAAAAACATCATTTCTGATCAGTCCAAAGCTTGATAGAGATTTCATTATATTTTCCTTTGCCTCAGAACACACAATTGCTACAGTTTTACTGCAAAAGAATGATCAGGGTTATGAACAACCTATTGCCTCTTTTAGCAAAGCCCTGAGAGATGCCCCCTTAAAATACAATATAATGGAAAAGAAAACCTTTTCTTTGGTCAAAGATATCAAAGATTTTAGAGTTTACGTTTTATATTCTCATCTAATAGCCTATGTCCCTGATTCAATAGTCAAGGATATCCTAACTCAGGATGGCCCAAATGCAAAGAGAGGGAAATGGGTTGCTACTATGTTAGAATATTACCTAGAAATCAAACCAACAATGTTAATCAAAGCCTAAGGTTTAGCCAAGCTCATGGCTGAATCAAACTGTTAGGCCTTAGATATAAATTTTATTGCATAAATGGATAATGGAGAGGAGATGGAAACTCCACCAATTAGCCAAACCTTTATTGAATCACCATGGTATGCTGACATTATATATGTTTTACAAAATCTACAAGCTTCTCCTAAATTATCTAGGACCACATGAAGATTTTTAAAAATCAAATCTTTAAAATTATTCATAATTGACAATGCTTTGTTTTAGAGGAATCATGAAGGTATCCTTCTTAACTGTTTATTAAAAGAAGAATCTGACAAAGTGTTACAAGAGTTTCATGCAGGTGACTGTGGAGGACATCTTTACTAGAAAACCACTGCTGACAAGATTCTTAGAGACGGTTTCTATTGGCCTACTTTGTTTTCTGATGTAAAGAAATTTGTAACCTCATGTCATAAATGTCAAATTTTTGAAGGAAAGAAAAGCCTTTTACCCCTGCCCTTAAAACCAATCTCTGCTGAAGCACCTTTTCAACAATGGGGTCTTTCCCAACACAAATGGATCCTCACTGCTACAGATTATTTTACCAAATGGATAGAAGCAATACCATCAAGGCTAGCCACTGACACTATTATAATAACCTTCCTTGAGGCGAACATCCTATCTAGATTTGGGTGCCTAACAAAATTCATCACGGACAATGCAACAACTTTCAATTATAGAAGAATGATTGATTTCTGTAATAAGTATCATATAACCCTAGGCCACTCCACAACTTCTTACCCTCAAGGAAATGGACTAGCAGAGTCCTTAGACAAAATTATGGTAAATATCATCAAAAAATTGTTAGAAGATAACAAGAAAACATGGAACAAAATGCTAATAAATTCCATGTGGGCAGACAGGCTAACCACAAAAAAATCCATTGGTACTAGTCCTTATCAATTAGTTTATGGAATGGAAGTTGTTTTCCCATCTTCCTTGGGAACACCAGTGCTAAAGTTGCTCCAAGAGTTGTAGCTTGAACCAAATGACATTCAAAGAAGAATCAACCAAATAATTCACTTATAGCAAACCAGGGAAGAAGTGTACATCGGATCTTAAGTTGTTCAAGAAAGGATCAAGAAAACTTTTGATAAAAGGACTAAGGCAGAAGACTTTTACCTAGGGACAAAGCACTAAAACTGGATTCAAGGAGAGAGGATAAAGGTAAACATGAGAAATTTGATTTCCTATGGAAAGGCTGAGATATCATTTATGCTTTTAGAGGTAATAATGCTTTCTTCCTCAGAGAAATGGATGGCACAGAAGCAGAAGGAGGACCAATTAATGGTCAAATGATCAAATACTATATGAAGCCTAGTTACTGATTTCACTAATCATTTTTACATAGTTTACTTTCAAAAGTCTAGAGTGGATTGGAAGGTGATTTTTGAAGTTGAAGCCCGAAGAGAAGGCCCTAAGCTTCAAAAGGTTTACTGTCATAAATAGAAATAATGCAAAAACATGAAAAGGAAAAGTTTCAGGGTAACATCAGAACAATTCAGAAAGCCATTGGTCTACTTCTTGACATTTCACTAGGAAATGCCATCCCCAAGTGGAGCCACTGTTAGGTTCCTATACCAATAGGAGTCATAATTTTTAAATGGTTGGGATTAAACCTGGAATATGTACATACCTTTGGTTTCTACAAATGTTTTCCTTATTCAAAAATTTTAAAAATGTAAAGGCAGTATGTCCTAAAAGAATAATCAAAGGACAAAAATAATAAAAAGGTAAAAAAAGATGAAAAATATGAACCCCGAGAAAAGAAAAAGGACCATGAAAGTGTGCAATTCAAAATGCCACTACTATTTACTTTTTGTGCATAATAAATTATTGTGTGTAGTTTGTAATTTTTTCCACAATCGATGATAGTCAAAATGTTTAAACTTGGCTATTCCATGTTTAAATTTGATGTCTATATATAGAAAATAAA
Organism: Pinus tabuliformis; assembly: GCA_031772625.1. NCBI lineage: Eukaryota > Viridiplantae > Streptophyta > Pinopsida > Pinales > Pinaceae > Pinus > Pinus tabuliformis. The sequence goes on along the minus strand of CM062804.1, from coordinate 281,436,421 downwards.
AATCTGGCCAAACAGTGTAACCTTCGCAAACAAATAGATAGGTAGAGTAAATAAAAGGATCTCAATTGTTTATTTTGAGCCCTTGGATGTAATAAGGTTAGATTTAGTTAATTTACTATTGTAAAGAGAAGAAAAATGTTTGATAATGGTTTGATATCTCAAATGAACCCTAATAAAGAGAAGTGAAAATAGTAGGATGAGTAGATGGTAAGTAGAAGAAAGGTTTCAGAAGTATGGTGATTGATTAGACGAAAGCATGTTTATCATCTTTTCCATCATGAAAGTTCTATAGAAAAATGGACAATCAAGCATGAAATTGGATACCAAAGGAAATTAATTAACTTCCCTCATTCATTACTTATAGGCAATAAGTACTAAAATCCCCTTATAAAAATTCATCTCCCCCTTCAGTTCATTCATTTTCCCTAGTAATACTCCTTTCCTAAGGTTAAAATACTTTTACGTAGGAAAAGTATTTATTCTCCCACATAAATCATTTTCATAATAAAAGCCCTCAAAAACACTATATCCTAAGTTTTTATGTTATTATTGGAAAAGCATTTAAGCATGAAATATCATATACTTAGGGTATTGTGCCCCTTTCCACTCATTTTGTTAATTACTAATTTTATTTATTAAATCCCAAACAAAACCCTTTTTCCCATATATATTTAACTCCTGCAATATTAACTAGCCCTATACCCTAGTTTAAAATATAAACTATGATTTTCTACCCAAACTCCAACACACCCACTAACTAATCGATCCACGATTAGGTTAGTCAAAAACCCAATTAAACCCTCTGTTAATGACCCCAACACCTTAACCCCCACCTTAATAGCTCATTAATAAAAAACTATCACACTTAATCACCCATAGGGCGCCCACACTACCCTCCATGCAACACCCCCTCCCAATCACCACACAATCTCTCCCCTCCACATCTGATAGCCCTTATTCATTTCGGACGGGCTTGATGTCCAAAAAATACCTGCCTAAAAAGAGCTATTTTCCACCAGGCCCTCGATGCTACATGTCGTTCACGTATGGAATCGGATGGCCTCCCCTGAATATCACCGAGCGCCCAAAAGCGGTGCGATGGAAACCACTTACTGCCCGCCTGCTACATGCCGAAATAGCTACTGTTCACCCCGCTACATGACAAATAACCATTGTTCACCCATACTTGTGAAAATTGACTTTCGCGCATAAAGCCAGAAAAGCCCCAAATCATTTGTTTTTATCATTTTTTAACTGAAACACTTCATGCATGCACCTTTGAACATCGAATATATCAACCTACGTCTAATTGCACCCTAAATATGCCACATAGCACCCAGTTCACCTTCCAGCCTACATAAAGTCCTTTTGATTGTTCGCAATTGCTAGCCAACCTGTTCAGAGCTAGTTTTCCTTAACTTGAGGTATTTAAGCCATAATTCACTGGAAAACCTCTTAATTTCGGAACCAGTTGCTGATTTTTATTAGTTAAAGTGAAAATTTAATGAAACAAACTCAAGTGACTTAAGCTTACTCTATACTGAAACACCATTTCCCTAAAAGTCTGAAAAACACCTCCCCCACTCTCAAATCCACAAGAACTGAGAATGGCTGCCCCAATTGCCATGGATGTGAGACCTATTTCCATTCCTCATCTGGACCTAGACCATCTCCCCCTGGCTGACAAGGATTTGTAGATAAAGTACAACTTTTTCCATGAATTCTCTCTCAAACTATATTGTCGATACAAAGACCAATACCTGAACCATGCTAATAAAATTGGTTTTTGGGACTCCAATTTTCCCAGGTACGAATTCCCTGAAGTTCACATTTTCCTAGAAATTATCCATTACTGCCATGCAATCTATATCCCCAGTCAAATAGCAGTGATTTTCCCTAACCAAACCATACTTTTGACCATCACTGCTGAATCAATAAATGAGATGATGCAACTTTAACCAGGGAAAAAATTCACTCTTCTCTCCATTGGAGACCTATTGGACTTATTTCCCAAACTCAGCCCTGCAAGATTGGCTGAAATAATCCAAACCTTCATTGTAGAAGAAAAGTATACCCCCAAAGAACCTCCTCCATATGTGTATACCATATTTTCCCCATCTGGCCAAGACATTGTAGCAATGATATCCAGTGTCCTAGGTTATACCACAAGTGAGTATATAGATGAAATCATCTTCGATTTCATGTCAATATACACTCCAGGATAGCCTCCTGTTGTTATTTATGATTATTCCATGTTTATAGCTGAAAGAATGCATGATCAGTTCCTTAGGATGAGTAATGAGCGAGTCTGCAATTATTCTTCTGTTTTATATCACCTTTTCCTATACTAACAAGCTGATAAGTTCACATTTACTCTCCATAAGCTTGACACAAAAGGTCACCCTAGATCAGTAATTTTCTAGACTCCATTGATCCATAAATTTGACTCCAAATATTCATATACAAACTTCATAGACTTATTTGTACATCCCATTGTGACAATGCCGATAGGCAACCCTCCTCCAAGGAACAGTTCAGATATAAGAAGAATCCTACAAATCTCAAAATAATCCAAAGTGGGGGATTGGTACTTGTACCAAAACCACAGTAAGATTAGAATTTATGGCTGTGAGTTGGCCCCATACAAACTACCTAAATACCTCCCAATGAGTTTCTTTTCTCTGGAGTACTACAGGTAGATAATAAATTCAAATGAGGTACACTTTGTCAAAGCCAGAAAGAAGGCCTAGCTTAGGATCAAAGACCAATTATGTCCCTTTATTTGTAATAGCTAAGAAGCAGGAAAGTTGGAAGACCTAATCCTTCAAAGATTAAATCTAAAACAGAGCTTCATATGGAGATATGATCCCTTGGATTTCATTTGCAATAGAAGATAGAAAAATAAGATGGCTCCCTATATTCATCACCGCATCCCTGAAATAAAAAAGTATGCCAACCAATTGTAATTGAGGGAAAACACTTTAGAGGATAGGGATAGTATTGAAGTTGCTATGGAAAACACATTAATTGATATAAAGAAACAACTCGATGAGGGTTCTTTCCTACAGGTGCCAGGAGAATCACAGGTACAAGGAGAATCATAGGTACAAGAAGAATCAGAAGCAGCAGACCTATCAGAGGTACCAGAGGAATCAGATATATCAGAAGAATCAGAGAAAATAGACAGACCAGAGGCCACCATGAGTACCCCCAGTCTTACAAACTCCTCTAAATGAGGAGAAAAGCCTCAAGAGAAATAGGGAAGGGGCCACTCCTTCAGAAAGACAAACATCACAAGCCTATGCAGAGACAAGCCGGGCTAAGAGGCAAAGAGTGAATCATGTATCTGAATAGAAATATACAGAGGAGATGGCTGAGGTTACTAGCACAGAAAGAGATGAGAGAAGGCATGCCACTCCATATGGAGGCACTCTAGAACCTTCACATCACACACTCAGATTTTGGAAAGGTAGCAAAGTGTTGATGTATCCTCTTTTAGATTTCCAGCAGATAAATACCAGGACATCAAATAGCGATACAAAGAAATAAAAGCTACGAATGAGCGGCTAAAAGCCCAAACTTATGCACAGTATTTGAAGATGACCCCTACCAATCAAACAATGCTTTTGTCATCCTATGATCTTAAAGAGGGGAAAATGCAAATGACCTTCATCAAGCTGACCACTTAGCAGCCAATGGCAACACCAAATTTTAAAAGAATGTATTTTGAAGTACTGGCAGGTATATTCATCCCATTGACCAGATTGAGCTACATAAGCAAACTAGTGAGATGATTTATTCTACATTGACAGGGAAATCCATAGCGGCCCACCAATTTTAGAACTCTTTATATGATATGTTAGCTCAGTTTCAGTTGGAGAAGGCCTTCTCATAGGCCAAAGATACAAAAATCAAGTCCTTAGAGGACTTAGTGATAGGATTGGGACATGGTCCCAAGGATGTGAAAGCAACAGAGAAACTAATTAAAAAGAAGAATGATGGCATTTCTGCACTGAAGAAGCAGCTCAAAATTCCCCAGCTACATCACCCTCAAACAATGGAAGTCCTAGAAGCACAGAAAGGACATGAAGAGCTTCTAGACCAAGTCCTAAAGCTAAATGACCAGCTTAAAGAAATAGAGAAGGAATTGGACACTTTGATTCAATCCAAGCAAAGTGACCTGGCCGCAACTTCCACAACTACCATCCCCACAGCGACAACAACAGTTCCTTCCACAATGGTAGCATCATTGGCACCTACTGCTCCACCTACCACAACACTGCTAATTACAACTGGGTCCACTATAGCAGTAGGTACCTCAACTGAAAAAACAACAGAACTAGTAAAAGCTATGGAGGAGATGTCCATCCAATACCAAGAGCTAAAAAGATTAAAGGAGAAAGTGGCAATCTTAGAAACTTATTGTAAACTTTCCCAAATTCAGAAAAGGAAAGGGACACAGAAGGACCTAATGATGGGTGATAAAATCAAAGTCCTAGAGAAAGATTTGACACTGCAGTGACCACTAGGACAGACTAAAGAGATGCTCTGGGCCAATACCACTAACTCTGTCAATGATGTTTGGCCATCAATCCAAGTTAAATTTGAGCAAACTAAATTGGTGAAGGTAGCCACTGAGGCTATCTAGAAAGTAAGAGTAGAATTAGGAGACCAACTTGAGGAATCAAATCGACTCATCCACCTCCTTAATAGTAAGAATAGATATGAGCTCCATGAGCTTGGTGTAGAGGACAGGACTGAAGCCATCCTAGAGATTAAAAAGGTTCTTTCCAAAAGAAACTGCATGCTCAACTTAGAAGAAAAATGGCATAACATGCATGTAGCCATTAACAGACTCATGGCTAAACTTTAAATTTTGAGGGACAAAGGCCTTCCTAGTCCTATGGTCGTCAATGATAAATTCATGACCCAATTGGACTATAGTGATAAACTCAGGAGGTTGGCCAAGGAACAAGCCAGCTCTTCATGCATTAAAGCTTTGCCCACTGGAAAAGTATTATATGATACATTGGAGAACTTGTTTTTCCTAGAACATGAGGTTAAACATATGTTTCTCACCAAGCCCAATTTTGCAAAACACACAAGGGCACATGAAATTTACAGAAGAATGTTGAAGGTGAGATTGCCTGAGGCAGAGTGGTTGGAAAAAAATGACAAATTTACTATGAAAATGTTTTACATCAGAAAGTTACCATAGTAAATTTGAAGGCAGCCAGGTGAAACGGGTGAAAGATAAGCAGAGTTAAAGAGTAACAGAGTCAAAGAGTATCAGTGAAAGATAAAAGTAAATAATATTCCTGCGTGGAAATACCACAACTATTAGTCATCTGAAAGGGCTCAAAACTCAACAGAAACATCCAGAAACACCACAATAAAAGGGTCAACAAGAAGCAGTTTCACATATGTCTCTATCTTCATGCATGAAGATATTTTATTTGCTAAATTAAATCCCAAACTCTTATGAGATGTAATTATTTTTTGTATAAATACTTCACATTTCAAATTATGTAGTGTAGATTCCATGACATTTCTATAGACTTTTTCTCTCAAATAAAAGTTTTATTGTATCAATGATTGGATTGGCTTGCTAGATCAAGGAATGATATTTCAGAAATTGCTTGAATGCACTAGGATTCTTGTGTAAATCGAAATACAAATAAGTATTCTCTCATGTTTCTTGTTGTTTTCTCTTATGTTTCTTCATAATCTTGTTTGTTTCTCTAAAATCTAAATGTATAACAAGGAATGATATTTCAGAAATTGCTTGAATGCACTCTGTCTTGATTGTTTTACATTCTGAATGTTTTCTCCTAAACTATCTTAGCTCAGGAATTCTTAACTACTCCTTTGCTTCCATAGTTTCTCCTCTGGTCTATAACAAAGGATTCTTGATTTCCCTTTGCTCATGATCACCCTATTTTCTTCATTCTTATCTTGGTCCAAGGATTTTTAAGTGCCCTTTCACCCTGGTTAGAATCATTTCATCTATCAAACCTGAAGATATGCCTTTTCCTTTGCTAGCCTACCCTATGAAAATTCCCTTTAATGATCTAGTCCAGTTATGTTATCCTTTTAATGACTCCATAGCCCAATGGCTTGAAGACCTAGTTCTATCCATCTGCTGTGAGAATTCCACCACCCAACCTTCAATTCAAAACAAAACTCCATGAGCACTAAGGAATAGCCTAAAATCCCATATGAACAAAGCTAAATTATAAAGAGAGAGTTGTCTATGGACTTAGATTGGCTAGAACCTAAGCCTAAAAGATTGGTTTGTGGTTACCTCGGATGATTCCTTCTTTTGATAACTTATAAGGGAGACTTCTGAGTGATAACACCTTCAAAGCATATTTATTGTTGAGAAGCAATGGAAAACCCTGAACATCAGAAAACCTAACGCCAGGAGATGAAGCTCCAAACCTATGGGCCCCATTAGGGTAAATTGGTACATAAAATTCTCGGGGTCGTAACTTTGACATATGATATTCGTTTGACACACATGATACATCGTTAGAAGTATTTATCCAAGGACTTTACCTTTTAACAAAAAGGGTTGGTCAATGAATCATGTTTTTCATTTAAAAAAAAAAACATAGTTTAGGGCCTCAAAATCACACATGAAGTTTAGGAACCAAAAAATGCCAAAAATAGTAAATTGTGTTAGACTTAAGAAAACTGAAAAACTGAAAGAAACAATGTTGGGGGTCCAAGTGGAATAGGTGGGTGGCCACCAATATCCACCTAGATCAATCCTCCCACCTTAGTAAGCAATGGTCCCCATTGTGTTGAGTGCCTCTGTTGGGAACGGGATCCCACAAGGACAGTTTTGGGGCTAAAAGCCCATGTTTGGGTCAAATTTTGTAATAAAATTGTAAAGTCTCTGAATTTTGTGGTCAACAAGCATGAAGGTGTCATGAGTCATAAAGGGTTGTCCGCCCTTATTTTTGTAAAGTAAAGTCAGCTATAAACGATCTACCCATGGTGTGTGGACCATGGGATTGTATAAAAAGATCTAAGTAAGTAAGCTCTAATTAGTTCAAAAAATTCTTAGAGAGTCATAGCTTGGAAGTAAGAAGTCAAAGTTTTGGGTTGTAGCATAGGTAGAGGCTCTGTAGCTGAGTGTGCAGAGGCCTAGGGCGGAGGTCTGCAAGTGAGTGCATGGACCACTGCAGCTGTGTTTGCAGGGCAGATAGAGTTTGTAATCATCTAAAGATATCAATAAAGAGAAGCATTCTACAAATTCTGTGTATTTGTTTCCTGTTAATGCATCTTGACACGTTATGTATGAATCTCATTTATAATGCTTATATGATGCGCGAATGTATGTAATTACGTCGGTTAAGTGAATGCAAGTAAGAACCTTTTTTTACGTGATACTAACTATGATTGGCTAATAAGATAAGTAAGACACTTAGACTAGTTTGGGAGTCTGCATGGTATGCTGCCCTAGTAGCGGAAAATACCTGAGCTACACATTAGGGTTGCACGAAGGTCAATCATACCTTTTCTTGAAGGTACTAAAGGGCGGAATAGAGGGCTAGTATGGCAAGCCCTAGATCTAAGCAACCTACATGAAGGCAATAATAGAAGGAATAAACTGACATCACAACCATCTCAGGGTGTAGAAACATGGTTCCAGCAACCCCCTATACTGCTTCGGGTGAGACTTCAGTCCGTGCTCCACGAGCTGATGTTGAAAGAGCTAGTAGTGTAGGGATTTATTTGGCTAACTAATGTTGAACTTGGGTCAGGCCCCCTCAAGCTAAAAAATGGTTCCATTGCTGAGACTAGAATCTGCATAAGAGATGTGTGATGTCCTATCACTGTAATCCAACTGAGAAAGAGATTGAAGACTAGTTGGATAGGAAGATCCACAAATTTGCGACGTAGGAGAACAACAAAGGAACAATGATAGGACAGGTACCTATATATAGAGATCCATGAGATATTTTTTTGTTCCTTCTGGTCAAGCCATACGAGTGGATTGCGAAGCTAGCAGATAGCCAAGGAAGGTGAAACTTGACGGTCCTATTGTTTAGACCCCGGAGCTAGTACATAAATTGGAAGCATCTGAGGATAAGATCATGCGTGATGTCGATCATTGGCTTGATTGTGTCATAGGGGGATTTGTAACTGAATTCGCGGTCAACACCTTAGTCAGCTACAATGAGGTAGAGTGACACTTCTTCAAAGGTCCACGAGGTAAGTACTTGAAATATTTGAATACCTGGATTATAATGTTATTGTGCGAAAAACAAATTATGCGGCTACCTTGATGTTTGGGTCTACGTGAAGCGGAAAAACTTACAGGAATGAAGGGAGAAACCATCCTAAATATAGTCCATTAATTTCACCTCCACGAGGTGATGAAGAAGGAGTAGCATGGGATTCTCCACGAACTGCTATTCAGTTAACAAGACAACGATTCCCATGACTGCCACCTCCACCCACACTACCTCCAACTTCACCACCATCACAAGAAACTTCACTCATACCATCTCTTCATCCACCATAGGTCAGTATGGAAAACTCAGTAAGCTACTTTTGTTCAAAGGCTTGGGAAATGAGGACCCGGACCAGTTCTGGCTCATAGTGAAAGTTGTATGGGAAGCTCAGGGCATTACAGATGATCACATGAAGAAGGAAATGCTCGTTAGTGATCTACAGGATCGTGCGCTAACCTGATACATCAATTACTCTAATGATAACCCAAATGCTGGAGTGGTAGACATCCAGACTGCGTTGAAAAAAGCATTTAGTAGGCCTAAATCTGAGGAACAGTCAATTTTGGGGTTCAAGGAAATTGTGACGCAACTAGTTGAGACCCCTTGGGAACTAGATCAGAAGTGGAAGTGTAAAATTCATGAAATTGATATGAACCTAATAGATAGACAGCACCATGAATGGTTCATGGCTTCACTTCTGCCTCACCTAAGGGTTGCTCTATCACAACAGAAGGTAACGACTCAAGCAGAGGCCTTGGAGATTGCAATGGAACTGCATGAAACACTGATGCAAGATCCAAATCTGGGGGTTCATCAGATCCATGCACAGTTGAAAAATATTTGCCTTGAGATGAAGATCTTGAAGCAAGATAGAACAGTTCGACTAGAGATGCGTGAAGAGGCATGGTGCCTGAAATGCAAGGGTTAGGGGCATGAAAAAGAACATTGCTCGATATTTATGAACTACTTGGTAGGAGGAGGACCAATGCCTTTGATGTCGAAAGCTTAGGTAGGACCAAGCACGGGACCTGCTTTATGGTGTGCTATATGTCAAGTTGTAGGAAAACATGCGATGGATAACTGTCATTTGCTACAAAATTCTGTATAGACACCTCAACAATTGTTCTGCAACTTCTGTAGGTCAGTAGGGCATGATGAGCATAATTGAAAAGGCTATGAACTAATGATTGATAGAACACCCACCTATAGGGTACAGGGAGAAACACGACCCCCTGACCAGAGCGCAGGGATGGCATAGATAGGATTCCAAGGGCGTGGACAAGGCTGAGGTGGAGGAGGACCTAGTAGAGGTTGGGGATAGTTGAAATGCTACAATTTTGGAGGACTAGGACATTATGCCCATGATTGCACTAACCCAAGACATCCATCGTGAAAGTATTACACTCTGTTTGATCATGAAATAGAATATTGTCCTACACTGATAGATGGGATACATGACAAAGGGACAAACTACCTCATCCAACTCAAACCCTATAAATAAAGAGTTATGAGCCACATGAAAAGGATCTGAATGTGAATATAGTGCTCCGAAGTGGAATAACAATAAGAGATGACAAGGGGAAACAACTCGAAGACATCACATGAGTTCTCAAAGCTTTAGAAAGGGAGGCTATGTTTAATTTGGAGCATGCACTTGACACATTCATGGAACAAAAGAAGAGCTTTGTTAAGGCCTCCACCTGAGGGAACAAGGATAAGCCTGATTAGGAGATGGACCCCTCTATTCTTACAACCTTCCTGGAGACCTGCATGAAGTTACTGCACAATAGCAAGGCTGTGAAGGAGTTACAGGAATTTATAAATAGATGTGCTGGAAACACTGTGGGTGAGCCACGCATAGTATGAAAGATTGGTAAGCATAAAACAAGAATAGGACGAGAGATGAGACTGACTGCGCAGATAGGAGAATATGAAATGGATCAGGTTATTTTGGACCTAGGTTCATATCCAAATGTCCTACTGAAACAGACTTGGGAACGGATGGGAAGACCCATGCTGTAATAGTCTCTGATTTAGCTAAGGATGGTGAATCAGTAGAAGATCATCCCCATGGGGCAGTTGCAAGGGGTGACTATAGATATTGAAGGTGTGAACGCACTAATTAAATTTGAAGTAATAGAAATTATGGATGATAGCAACACCTACCTTGTGCTCCTTGGAATTTATTGGGCTACTGATATGACCGGGGTAATCAACGTAAAGAAGTGAAAGATGATATTTGTGAAGAAATCACTCTACATAATAGTACCCCTAGATCCTACTGAGGGATCACGCCATACTAAACCAGTCTGCGACTATGAGCGAAATGCCGATTTGGATTGTATATATAAGATAACAGTGCAAGACCAATATTGGCTAAATCCAATAGTGGATGCACGAATTAAATGTAATCGTGAGAGTTCCTGCACCTCAGACTCTAATGAAGAATTAAAGTGCTAGAAGAATCAGTTACATGAGGTAACTACGCTGAGTTGTAACATGATGACTTGGTCACTGTGCTACATGTCGTTAGAGGTAAGAAATTTTCCCACTTATGATGGATTGAATGATGTGGATATCTTTTTGGATGCATTTGAGAGCGAGGTACTAGAAAAGCAATGCTTCTAGGCATTAGACTGGGCACTATGTGCTACACCAACAAGATGGTGGGGTACACACAAGGGAACCATCTTGATTGGCATGAATGTAGGAGGATGATGAGAACATGCTCTGGGAAGCCCAAGGTGCTGGTAACAAACAAATATGATGGGCAGGATGATCTACATGCACACTTGCCCAAATGGGCTTAGGCTTATGGAGAGAAGCCCCAACCTGAATGGGTGCACTTGTTTTGTCACACCCTGGATGTCATCCCGATGAACTGGTATGTAGAAACAGAGCTTCCCCATGTTACAGGTGAATTGGATATTTTACGCAAAGGATTCATAATGACATTCAGGTTTGAAGACAGGTTTGACTGTGTTGATGAAGCACTAAAAGAGGTGAAAGCAACAATCTTCAGGATACCACAGGATCCTTGGGACTTGATTCAGCCTAATTGGGCTACTTAGCCAAGTCATGCACTAGAATGCTATAATGTAACTATTGAAGAAGAGGATGAGGATCTGTGAAATATTAACGTCCCTGAAACAGAAGGTCACCACGAGGTTGAAGGACTGTAGATTGAGAATCCTCATATAACTGTGCCACTGAAAATGAAACAAGTAAACATTGGTATAGAGGCAGAGCCCAAATTAACAAAGATTAGAGATTACTGGGATGACATGACACTGGATAAGGTCGCTAAATTACTCTATGAATACCAGGATTTATTCCCTACCTAGTTTACAGATCTAAGAGGGATAATTGGGGACTTAGGTGTTATGAAAATCACGTTGAAGCCCGGCGTGAAGTCGATTAAGAAAACACCTTACCATCTCAATCTGAAAAATAAGGAAAAGCTCCACTTAGAGCTAGACAAGATGCTTGTGGCAGGCGTCATTGAGCCTATGGAAGAATCTGACTAAGTAAGCCCAATGGTGGTACAGGAGACGAAGAAGAAGGATGAAATAAGGATATTTGTGGATCTTAGAATATTGAATGACGCTTCCATACATGATCCTTTCCCGACTCCATTCACTGATGAAATGTTGGAAAATGTAGGTGGCCAGGAAGCATATTCGTTCACTGATGGGTTCTCTATGTATCATCAAATCAAAATCATGTCAGAGGATAGGAGAAATATGACCTTTGCGACTAAGTGGGGGTGTTTTCAGTACACTGTAATTCCGTTTGTATTGAAGAATGTACCTGCAATTTTCTTGCGCATAGCTGTTGCTGCATTCAAGGAGTTTATTCATAAGTTCCAGTAAGTATACTTTAATGATTGGACAGTGTTTGGGCTAGTGAAACACCATGTAGCAAGCTTGTGCCTAATTCTAGATACTTGTCGAAGATATCAAATCGTGTTCAATCCAAAGAAGTGCCTATTTTGTGTTCCTTTTGGGACCCTACAGGTTCATGTCATTATAGACAAGGACTGATGGTAGATCCTGCGAAGATCACAGTGATACTAAACTTGGAAAAGCCAAGGAATGTGAAATAGCTACGTGCTACCCTAGGACATACAGGATATTAGGTTATCAAAGGTTATGTCTAGATCACCGTGCCTATGGAGAAGATGTTGAAGAAGGATGTCACATTCTGCTAGAATGGGGACTGTAAGAAGAGCTTGGATATATTGAAAGAAAAGATGGTCACCGCGTTGATTTTAGTCTTCCTAGATTGGAAGAAGGAGTTTCATGCACATGTCGACGCGTCATGTATAGTGTTGGGAGCAATACTGATATAGGCTGGCAAAGTAGACTTGGAAAATCCTATCACATTTGCAAGAAGAAGGTTATCCAAGGCAGATAAGAACTATTCCACCAACAAGCGCGAAGGGTTAGCTATGGTATATGCGCTCTAGAAGTTTAGACACTACTTGTTGGGATGCCATTTTAAGAAGTATACAGACCACTCTGCACTGAAGTACCTATTCAATAAGCCTGTGTTGGGGGGGAGAGTCTGTAGGTGGCTATTATTGTTCCAAGAATATCATATTCAAGTTATTGGGAAGCCTGATGACTGAATGCGGGACCAAACCATCTATCGTGCATCGAAATAGGGGAAGAACCCACTGATTTGGAGGAGGGACTACCTTACGCACAACTATTTGTAGTGTACGTCGTGGATGGTCATTTTGAGTATATAATACACTTCATGACAATAGGAGCTACCCTAGAGGGATACACCATCGAGTAGAAGAAGGAGTTAGTGGTGCACGTGATATACTTTTCTGTCATTGTCGGGCATCTATATAAAATGGAGTTCGATGAGATATTGCGACGGTACGTATTGGAGTTTGAAAGAAGCAGCATCCTCACAGACGTTCATGGGGAAAATGCGGGAGGACATTATGCAGGGAGAGCAACAGCGCAGAAGATTCTACATGCAGGGTTGTGGTGGTCAATCCTCCATCAGGATTCAAAAACGTACTGTAAAGCATATGATGTGTGTTAAATGATTGGCAAGCCATCATGGAGGGATGAGATGCCTCTGAATCCACAGATGACATTACAACCCTTTGAGAAATGGATGATAGACTTTGTGGGGCCCATCCAGCCCCAAGGAAAGATGGGAGCAAGGTACATTATCACCGCAACAGAGTATTTGACTCGTTAGGTAGAGGCATAACCTATGAAGGATTGCACATGCATGAATACTATGAAGTTCCTCTTTGAGTATGTATTGAAGCAATTTGGTTGTCCAAAGATTTTGATGAGTGATTGCAGTACACACTTTCTGAATGAGATGATCAGTGCGTTGATGGAGGAATTTCAGTTATATCACCGGAAGAGCATGCCTTATCACTTGCAGGCTAACGGGATGTTGGAAGAATTCAATAAAGTGCTAGAGAATGCGCTGACCAAGTTTTGCAATGCTCAACGAAGTGATTGGGACCTACATATACTAGTACTACTATGGGCCTATTGAACAACATGTAAGAAGTTGATTGGAAAAACACCCTTTTAGCTTGTCTATGGTGTTGAAGCAGTAATTCCCATGGAATAAATCGTGCCTAGTCTGCACATAGCAGCACTCACGGGTATGACGGATCATAGAGCGCTGGAGGAAAGGCTCACACAGCTGGATGAGCTTGAGCAAGAGAGATTTCTACCTGGATTCCACCAACAAGTCCAAAAGCAGTGAAGAAAACCATGGCATGATCGACACATTAAGCAACACACCTTTAAGGTAAATGACCTTGTTTTGTTATATGACAACAACTTTGATAAATTTTCAAGGAAATTCAAAACGCAATAGTTAGGGCCCTATGTCATTAAGGATATTACCAACAGAGGAGCGGTACAGTTGGTCAAATTGAATGCACATTCCTTATTAGGAAAGGTGAATGGCAGCTGATTGAAGTCATACATCGACGGTCCGGCCATGTGAGTACATGAAGGTAGCATAGTCATAGTGCTCCAGGCAGATGAAAGGAGACACAGGGCTATAAACTACACAACCAGGGTTGGGGAGCTACGCAATTTGAGGACTATGAGAAGCAAGGAAGTGTCACAGGGTTTGCGATAGTGCAAAGGGAGCTAAGCTACCCTGGGAGAAATCATGCAGGTCAACCACAAAGTGACCGTTAAAGTCACTGTCCATGATTTGACAGTAGAAATGCAGCCAAATGGATCGTGCCTCCAACATTTAAGATGAAATTTATGGGTCAGATCCTTGAAGATCTGTCGCCAGTATGGCATTAATGAACTGAATTTGGGGGGAATGGTTGGATTTGAATTCAATATGCCCTATAAATTACAAGTGGTTGTCCAGCAAAAAACACTTGGAATTTTGAGAATTGAGTTGTTGAGCTCTCAAGCACACATGAACTGAGAATTCTTCGAGGCTTTGAAAGCAACTCCATCATTTGCAAACTTACAAGAGAAGTCACGAGCACTGTTGGAAAGCATTATGTCGAGACCCACGAAAGCTACAGATACCAAAGTAAAGGAGCCGGTGGCACAATATGAGATGGAGATAGAAGTAGTTGCTCCAAAGGTTGACGAGGTATTAGCTGAAGTCCCTAAATCACCAAGAATGTTGGTACCAAAGCCCACCCCAACCAAGGAAACTATAAAGGATAAGAAGGTCAAGTAGGTTGCAATAACAGTGCGTGCATCGCCATGAAGAAACCCATCGAAGCCCACTGCATAGGAGAAGGGAAAAGCCATCAATTTAGAGCCAAAGGAGGAAGAAATTGAAGACATACCAATGTATGAGGAGGTTGTAGGAGTCAAAGTCGAGGAGGTTGAAGCCCATGGTGCTGACCCTATCACTCGGTTGCTTGAATATGTCCCTCCATGCAAGGGCAAGACCAAGGTGCTGAAAGACAACAATGAGAGTAGGACCCCATTGCAAAACACTCTTCTACCAGATGAGATTGTTTTTGAAAGACCGCACTTGGCGTGGGTGCCATTGCTAAAACTTGAGGACTGGGACTTGGTTAATCATGATAAGTTCCCACGCCTGGTGATCGAGAAGCTGATGCATGGCATAATCAATACAAACACCGGAATGACTGCATTGGAGCCACAAAGGTGGCTCAGAGGAGTAGACAAGGCAGGGTTGCTCAACCTACTTTGGGTGCGAGACTACAACCGCACCTCGGTGATAGTATTGGTCATCAAGCAGCTGATATGCTTGGTGCATCATGGGTGTCTGTGGTTGGAGGGGCCAATACCCATCATTGACAGGTTGAACCATAGGATCACTTGATTGCCTTACACAGGAGAGAATCTGGCCATGATATTTTGAGGAAAAGGTGGTGAGTAGGCCCTTGCCGAATCCATGAAAGAAAAGTTTAAACTAGTGAAGAAGCCCCGTGGATATGCCATATCCAGCATCTATGACCCTGCTGTAAAGGTAGGTACATAGATATTAGTAGGGAAGGTGATGAGGAAGTGTAGCATTGATGAGGTGTCGGAACATGTTGTCACGCTAGCAACCCAGTACAGCAAAGGAGTCCAATTCAACTGGTCGGACTACTTTCACAGAGAGTTCCTAGCAAACTACTATGAAGCATAAGATCTCAGTAAAACGTTCTAGTACGTGTGACTCTTGCTGTCAATTATGCTGGTAGCATGGGAGCTACCAGAGGATAGTCAATTCCCTTCGGTCACACTAGATCTACTAGAAGCGGTGAAGTACGCTTCGCTGTGGGTGACCAAGGATGCACAACACATCAAGGACAACAAGATTTTCTAGATCTTGATGGAGATGAACATTCGCATTGCCATCAATCACAAACTGTGGTTTTCACCTATGATGTACGCCAACCTGTAGGGCTATGAAAAGTTTAAGCAAACTTCCACCATGTGTCCATCAGGGCGTGGAAGGACCCTGTGTAGAAATGGAACGACATGCCTTACCTGGCAACATATGGTGCCATTGATGTGGTACTTGATCAATGACCGACAAAGTGGCATGCTACAATAGACTTGGTGGTGGGAGGAAGCAAGTCTACCGTGCAGAGAAAGAAGGAGGAGGCCAAGCTTAATATGACACAGTTGGCTAAAAAGAGGACAAAGGAGGTCGTTAACAAGGCCTAGGCAGAACACGATGCCATGCAACAGACAGGGAAGCAGACAGGTGGGATAGAGCGAGGCTCTGAGAAAGGCATGAGGTTGCATTCACCTAAGATAGAGGAGGAGACAAATGAGCAGACATAACAACACGGTGCAAACCCTTAGGAGACGTCCACCCATATCAAGCACCCAAGGGAGTAGGAGAAAGGAGGGTCCAGGATGAAATCAAATGCTACGAAGACATCATTGGAACCTATCACTGTAATAGAGGGTGATCTGCATGACATCGGTGACATGGTGTGGGATGTCACCGTGGAGGCCCTGCAATAGTTTGAGCAATAGTAGCAAATAATCTTGGGGGCTATCTAGACAGGTTTACAAGAGTTGTAGACCCACGCATCTCAGGCTGGCATGGTGTCAACTAACCTGGCTATTGGCACTTCAGAGGTTGTCGAAATGCTATGCGTGAAGACCTCTATTGTGATAGTGTTGCTTGATGGAGCACTAACCATGGAGAATGAAGTTGACAGTCCCACTGTCAGCACCCTAAATAGAGTAGGGTTGAATATGGCAGTGCTCCCTAGTGAAGTGCTCCACCTCTTGTAGGATGGAGTGATTGAAGAGATGAGGGCCCGTGAGCACCGTGACCTCCGGATGATCACTGGATAGCGGATCAACAATGAGAATATGGCATTGCATCGAGACTTTTCCATCGCCAGTGTGACCAAGGCAACCAATCAAAATAATCACATTATGCAGGTCATCGAGGGGATGTGCTGAATGGTCCTAGAGTTGGCCATTCCTGAGGAGGAGCCAGTCGAGGTGTGCATCTGTAAGCTGGCCACAGGGGTGTGCGACACTCACACTGAGATGGCGAGGATTTAGTTGGATTTGAACCTATAGATCACAAACTTACATTTGAAGGCTGAGCCTTCAACTCCACCAGAAATGAAGGAGCAACGGGCCACCGCTGTCATGGAAGCAGTAGTGGCAGATGATAGTGCAGTGGCAGACTACACACAAATTTTTGAGTAGTTGTTTGAGGTCCTGACAAGCTTGCAGGAGGACCCTAATATACAATGACTAGAGATGGAACTGCCCAAGCTACAATAGCATTATGATGAGGTCAAAGGCATAGCACGAACCATCGCACTAACACAAATATTAGTGAAGCTACAGGAGACCAAGCAGCTGATAGAACAGGTGGATGCAATGCTGCACAAGGAATCAATCCTGAAGGCAAGGTTGAAGCCCTGGCTTGATGAGGCTTACATGGTAATAGGATATATTAAAGGAAAGCTTGCAACTCTGCAAGCAACTCAGCAAAAGCTTCAGGCTGATAGTTCAGGAGTGTTGGGTTGTGTTATATTCTTTCCATGTAGTTAATAGGGGGTTTGAAGGGCACCCATAACCCCACTTTATGGGGTCCAGGGCAGCGCCCCGGAAAATTTTGGTTTTGGACCATATGTTAGGTTGGGCGGACCCACCTATGGTTTTGTGCATGTTTTTCGCACATGTTTTTTTTGATGCGATAGTTTTCGGTCCATGGTATTGGATGCTTTGGCATGTATAAATATGTATTGTAACATTGAAAGGAACATAATGAAAAATCAAGCTGGTAGTCCCGGTTTTGGGATCCAGGGAAAAATCTCTGTGCATATGTGTTTTATGGGTTATGCTCTCGCATTGTTTATTTTCTTTGTTTAAGAATTCGTATGCAGGTAATTTCTGTACATGGTTAAAACCTAAATTTGGTATCGGAGCTGTTTTGGCTTCAAGGGGATGCCTTTGTTGCTGAGGGGTTTCGCTCGGGCCTGTGGTAGACCCTGTTCAGTGGGAGATCTGCGAGATCGATTCTGGTGGTGAAAGAAGATGGCTAGCAGTGGAAAGATAGAGATTGAGAAGTTCAATGGTCAGAATTTTGAGTTGTGGAAACTCAGAATGGAGGATTTGTTGGTGGATAAAGATCAGTGGATCGTGGTAGATCCGGGTACTAAACCATCGGGAGTGACCGATGAAGAATGGAAAAAGTTGGATCGGAAGGCAAAGAGCACAATACGATTGTGTGTCTCGGATTCAGTATTGCTGAATGTATCAGGGGAAGCTACGACAAAGGCTTTGTGGGTCAAGTTAGGGACTTTGTACCAATCTAAGTCTCTGGTGAATAAACTGTTCCTGCGGAAAAAGCTATATAACCTGAGGATGAAAGATGGAAACTCGGTGACAGAGCATCTGAATGCGTTTAATACTGTGGTAAGTTAGTTATTATCTGTTGATATTAAAATTTCAGATGAAGATAAGTGCATCAGCCTGTTGTGTTCTCTACCAGATTCGTGGGATAGTCTGGTTACTGCAATAGGTAGCAATGCAACTGCTTTGCAATTTGATGAAATAGTCTCATCCTTGCTGACGGAGGAGATGAGACGGAAAAATATGGACAACCAGAATGGTGATGCCTTGCCTGTACGAGGATGGTCCCAAAACATAAACAAAAATAAGTCATCGAGTGGGAGATCTAAATCTAGAGGGAGATCTAAATCTCTAGGAAAACCTACAAAGGTGGTGTGCTGGAAATGCGGAAAGGAAGGACACTTCAGAAGGGATTGTAAATCTAAAGCTCCTGAAAAAGGAAAGGGATCTGATGATGCTCCTTCTGCAGAGGCGAAAACCACCTCAGATGAAGGTGGGGATGTGTACTTGGCTTCTTCAAGTACACATGTAGATCATGAGGCATGGTTGATTGACTCATGTGCATCCTTTCACTTCACTCCCCATAGAGAGTGGTTCTGCGAGTATGAGAAATACGATGGTGGTGATGTCTTCTTAGGAGATGATAGGAAGGCTAGAATCATTGGTCGGGGAAAAGTAAAGTTTAAGTTGCAAGGTGGAAGGGTTAGAACACTTCCGGGTGTTCTACATATTCCTGCATTGGCCAGAAATCTGATTTCTGTAAGCAAGTTGGATGATGCAGGTGTAAAGACGGTGTTCGAGAAAGATACCTGCAAGATGGTTCGAGGAGCACTGATATTAATGCGGGGAGTTCGGATTGGAACTCTATACAAGCTGCAAGGTAGCACTGTTGTTGATGGGTGCAATAGTTCTATGGTTCCTGAAAATGGAGTAGAGAATCTAGTGGTCTCTGGAGAGAAGACCATGTTGTGGCATCAAAGTCTTGGACATATTGGAGAGAAGGGCCTTCGAATACTTCATGGTAAAGGTATGGTAGAAGGTATGAATAATAGCTCTCTGGATTTTCATTTCTGTGAAAATTGTGTATATGGGAAGCATAATCGGGTGAGTTTCCCCTCTGGTGGTAAGAGGACGAAACAGATATTAGAGCTTGTGCACAGTGATGTGTTTGGACCTGTGAAGGTTCCATCACTGGGTAAGTCTGTGTACTAGGTATCATTCATAGATGACTTCTCAAGGAATACATGGATATATTTTCTTAAGAAGAAATCTGAAGTCTTTGACAGGTTTAAAGAATTTAAGGCTCTGGTGGAAAATCAGAGAGAGAAGAAGATAAAGGTGCTGAGGACAGATAATGGTGGAGAATTTTGCAGCAAGGAATTTGAATAATATTGTAAGAAGTGTGGTATAGCATGGTAGAAGACTACTCCATATACACCTCAGCAAAATGGAGTCATAGAAAGAATGAACAAGACATTGATGGAAAGGGAAAGAAGCATTCTCAGTGGTGCCAGGTTAGGACAGGAATTCTGGGCAGAGGCGGTGGATGCTGCATGTTAGCTGATCAACAGATCACCTTCATCAGCGTTGGAGGATAAGACTCCACAAGAAGTATGGACTGGTAAGAAACCCTCTCTTTCACATCTAAGGGTATTTGGATGTGATGCATATGTACATGTTCCAAAGGAGAAACGAACCATGTTCGATAGTAAATCTGAAAAGTGCATCTTTATTGGGTGTAAGGATGGTTTAAAGGGTTATAAGCTTTGGAACCTAGTCACACGGAAGGTTGTGTACAGCCGAGATGTGTTTTTCAGAGAGGTAAAAGATGTTATTCAACATGAAGTCCAACCAAAGGAACCTGAGAAGATAGAGTTTGAGCCAAAGGAGGAAGAATCAAACTCTGCAGCAGAGGAGGAATCAGAAGATGAAGAGCCACAAACTCCGGCTGTGAGAAGATCAGTTCGAGAAAGAAGGCAGCCAGAACGGTATAGTCCATCTGCTTTCAGTTCAAATTTTTCTTTGTCTGTTACTGATAATGATCCCAGAACTGTGAAGGAAGCAGTGGATTTAGAGGATGGAAAACTCTGGAAAGAGGCCATGGTCGATGAAATGGCATCTTTGCACAAAAATGAGGCTTGGGATTTGGTGGAGTTGCCGGCTAGAAGGAAACCCATTGGCAGCAAATGGGTGTTCAAGAATAAGTCAAATGCAGAAGGAAAGGTGGAGAAATACAAAGCTCGGTTGGTAGAAAAAGGTTATTCCCAGGTGCCGGGAATTGATTTTGGTGATATTTTTTCTCCTGTTGCCAAGGTAACTTCTATTAGATTACTTTTATCTGTTGCTTCTGCTTTTGATTTTGAGGTAGAACAGATGGATGTGAAGACAACATTTCTTCACGGGGATTTGGAAGAGGAAATCTACATGAAGCAACCTGAAGGATTTGCGGCGAAGGTTAAGAAAGAACTGGTATGCAAGTTAAAGAAGTCTCTGTATGGGTTAAAACAATCACCAAGGATGTGGTATCAGAAATTTGATACATTTATACGGGGACATGGCTTCACCAGAAGCAAAGCAGATCATTGTGTGTATTTTAAATTAATTGGTGACCGTATTATTTATCTGGTCTTGTATGTGGATGATATGTTGCTGGTTGGAAATGACAAAGAAATTATCCAGGATTTGAAGACCCAATTGTCCTCCAAATTCGACAAGAAAGATCTTGGTGCTGCAAACTATATTTTGGGAATGGAAATTAAAAGAGATCGGTCAAAGAGGAAGCTCTAGTTAAACCAGAGGAAGTATGTCGAGACAATACCCCAGAGGTTTAATATGCAGGATAGTAAACTGGTGAAGGTTCCTATTCCTGTAGGTGTGAGGTTATCTGCTGAATAGTGTCCCAAGACACAAGAAGAGGAAGAGGACATGTCCCGTGTTCCATATGCAAGTGCAGTGGGTAGCCTAATGTATGCAATAGTCTGTACTAGACAAGACATTGCACATGCAGTGGGAGTATTGAGCAGGTTTATGTCAAAACCTGGGAAGGAGCACTCGACAGAAGTGAAGCGGGTTTTCAGGTATTTGCGTGGCACTAGTGATTATGGTTTGTGCTACCAAGGAAGACCAGGATTGGACAGAGTGTTGGGTATTCATGGCTTTGTTGATGCAGACTAGGCTGGAGATCTGGATCAGAGAAGATCTACAAGTGGGTATGTGTTTAACCTATTTGGAGGTGTAGTCAGTTGGATGAGTAAGAAACAATCTGTAGTGACACTATCAACTACAGAGGCAGAATACATGGCAGCCACGCATGCAAGCAAGGAAGCAGTTTGGTTGCAGAGATTGTGTTCAAGTATGGGGTTAGTATAGGGAGCTATAAGAATAGACTGTGACAGCCAAAGTGCAATTTTCTTGGCAAAGAACCCTGCTTATCATTCAAAGACAAAGCACATTGATGTTCAGTATCACTTTGTGAGGGATATGATAGAAGACAGAAAGGTGTTGCTGGTAAAGGTGGACACTTTGAAGAATACTACAGATGCATTGACAAAATCTGTGAGCTCTGAGAAGTTCTCTTGGTGTAGAGAAGCAATGGGAATCTCAGGGCTGAAAAATGACTAAGCTCTCCTGTGGCGCCCTGTGGAAAGAAAACAACAAGTGGGAGATTTTTGGGTTGTGTTATATTCTTTCCATGTAGTTAATAGGGGGTTTGAAGGGCACCCATAACTCCACTTTATGGGGTCCGGGGCAGCGCCCCGGAAAATTTTGGTTTTGGACCATATGTTAGGTTGGGCGGACCCACCTATGGTTTTGTGCATGTTTTTTGCACATGTTTTTTTGGACGCGATGGTTTTCAGTCCATGGTATTGGATGCTTCGACATGTATAAATATGTATTGTAACATTGAAAGGAACATAATGAAAAATCAAGCTGGTAGTCCCGGTTTTGGGATCCAGGGAAAAATCTCTGTGCATATGTGTTTTATGGGTTATGCTCTCGCATTGTTTATTTTCTTTGTTTAAGAATTCGTATGCAGGTAATTTCTGTACAGGGTTAAAACCTACAAGGAGCAGTGACCGAGCAGATGGTCGAAGACGTAAAGCAGGTGGCAACTCAGTGCACTGTTGAGGTTGTGGTCATATGCGTTGAGCTGGAAGGTCTTCACACCAAGATCTCTGCACCTGACGAGTGACACGAGGGAAAGACACAATGTTTGTGTTGGTGGCCTATTGGGAACGGGATCCCCCAAGGACATTTTTGGGGCTAAAAACCCATATCTGGGTCAAATTTCATAATAAAATTATAAAGCCTCCACATTTTCTGGTCACGAAGCATGAAGGTGTCATGAGCTATAAAGTTTTGTCTACCCTTATTTTTGTAAAGTAAATTCGGCTATAAAATATCTACCCATGGTCTGTGGACCATGGGATTGTATAAAAAAGGAGCGAAGAAAGTAAGCTCTAAGTAGTTTAGATAAGTCTTAGAGAGTCATAGCTTGGAACTAAGAAGTCTAAGTTTCACGTCATAGCGTATGTAGAGGCTTTACATCTGAGTGCGCAGAGGCCTAGGGTGGAAGTTTATAGTTGAGTATGCAGACACCTGCAACTGTATGCGCAAGGTGGATAGAGTTTGTAATCATCTAAAATTATCACTAAAGAGAATCATTCTACAAATTATGTGCCTTTGTTTCCTGTTAATTCATCTTGACATGTTATGTATGAATTTCATTTATAATTCTTATATGATGCGTAAATGTATGTAATTATGTCAATTAAGTGAAAATAAGTAAGAACATATGTTTACACGGTGCTAACTATGATTGATTAATAAGATAAGTACGACACTTAGACTAGTTTGGAAATCTGCAAGGTACGATGCCCTTGCAGTGCAAAAGCACCTGAGCTGTAGGTTAGGGTTGCGCGAAGGTTAATCGTACCTTTTTGTGGAGGTACTGAAGGGCGGAATTGAGGGCTAGTATAGCAAGCCCTACAACTAAGTGACCAGCATGAAAGCAGGAATAGAAGGAATAAACCAACATCACGACTATCTTAGGGTACTGAAACATGGTTCCAGCATCCTCCCATATTTCTTTGGGTGACACTTTGGTCTGCACTCCGCGAGCTGATGCCGAAAGGGAAAGTAGTGTAGGGATTTTTTTCGCTAACTAATGCTGAACCTGGGTCAGTCCCCCTCAAGCCAACAACCTCCATGTGATGGTGAAACTTCTACTGAACTTGGTCACTAGTGAGCCACTTGCAGTGGTGTAGGAGTCGATTCGATTTGAAAATTAGATATTGTTGGATCCTCTACAGACAAGTGATCTTGTACCCTATGTCCATGATTCAATTAGGTGTGTCCTATTCCATACAGTCTGGGTTTAACTATGTTGGTGTGAGTTGTTCTGCAATGTCTGAGGTGTCTAGTAATGGTGGAAAGTATGGTAGAAGGTAGTCCACATTGAACACTAGGTGTAGGCTATGGAATGGGAGAATGCTGAGCTCAAAAGCATTGTCTCCCATAACCTTGGTAGTGGTGTAAGGCCCATATCAAAGTGTTTTGAACTTCCGATGGGCTCTGGTAGGGTGTTTCTTATGCAAATGCAACCAAACTTTTTCACCCACCTAAAACTTATGTGGAAACCAATGTTTATCATGTCTCTGCTTGTACTTGGCATTGGACATCTCCAAGATGTCGTGTACTAACAAATGTGCTAGATGTTTTCAATAAATATGGTTTCTTTATCAACCTCAGACAGTACATGTGTGGATTATGTTTGTGTAGTCTAATGAGGCATGTCAACATCAATTAGACATAATGGTTAAAGTTGTAGACCCAATTGAAAGGGACCATGACTAGTCGAGCTATGGAGAACTTTGTTATAACTATGAGGCACATAGGGAAGGCTCTAATCCTAAGTTTGTGGATGCTTGTAATTTACAAGAAAAGTATGTGCAATATCATCCTATTGAATACCTCTGCCAAGCCATCAGTGTCGGGATGGAATGCTGTCAACTTGGTTCACTTGGTGTCTAATAGCTTCCAAAGGCTTGACCAAAATGTGCTCACAAACTTGCTATCCCAATATGATATCTTAGAATATTTGTCCACAACAAAAAATACATAATAATTACTATGCTTGGTAGAAGGGAGGCCAAACACATAGTCAATGGAGATCGATTCCCAAGGCTAGTTGGGAGTAGGAATAGGAGTGCACATGCCTTGCTTCTTAATTGTTGGCTTGGCGATGGTGCAAGTAGTGCAGGATGTGGTATATTTTCCAACATCTTGTCAGAGTTTTTTCCAATAAAATTAATTTTGTAGTGTGGCCACATTTTTCTCCTCACAAAAGTGTCATGTAACACGATTATAGTGTGTCTCCCAAATCAGCTTGCCATGCTTGCTTGAAGGAAAACAAAGTTAGCCCAAGTAGCATAATAATGTGTCATAGAGGTGGTAATCAAGAACTTTCTTTCCATCTACTATCATCTGGTATGTGGAGGGAACTCTAGATTTTTTTTTATATATATAGTTGTAGCCATACAGAGGTATCATAGCCATAAGATTTGAGAATAGTAGTCAGTGTTGCAACTGGGGCTAGATGAGGTAGTCTCTAAAACGATTGGTGCTGTCATTTTTGTATTTAATGTTCAAGTGGAATTGTTAGTTATATGTAGACCACTTCTGATCGCGATCATTCTGCAACTTCCCTTGTGTCTGTATAAACTGAAGGGGCTGATGATCACTATGGATGACTGTCTCCTTTCCCAAAATGTAATGCTTTCATTTATGGAAATCCTACATGATGGAATACATCTCTTTATCATAGGCGGGGTACTTCTAAATTGTATGGGAAAGTGTCTCACTATGATATTCCATTGGATGCCTGTGCTAGGTGAGGACTACACCAATAGCATAGTCAGAGGCATCTGTCTCAATTTAAAATGGTTTTTGTAGGTTTTAGCACCCTGTAGTTTTCCTACGTTGAGGAGGAAAATTACAGAGGTAACCACAAATGACTTTGAAAATTGGGATCTATTTATTCCATCTTCAGAGAGGGTTCTCTCTATATGATTTTTAATTTTAATGTTTATATTTTAGGCTAGCTATGAAAGGAAAACATAAATTGTTTAAGATTTTGGTTGTAAAATGGAAGAGAAGTCCATTGGAAATGGAGTCATAATATGCTTAGTAGTCAATTAAAATAAAAAGAGGAGAAGAAAATAGAGTGAGGTAGGGAAACGCCTCGATCTCGTAGAGCTTTTGTGGTGTGAATGAGATGAATGAGAATTAAGTTTAATTAAATATAAAGAATACATAAATGAATTCTATACTTCATATCAGAAGAAAAAAAACATTGATATTATTTAACAAGATAAAGCAAAGTACTGAAAGTAAATTCGGCCCTTAATCTTCTTGTAAACAATTCAGGAAGGAAAACACTCATGTGAAACTTGAAAAGAAAAATATTTACAAAGAGGGAAACACCACCATTTTCTTAACACAATAATCCTGAAAACAAATTGCCTCTATGTTACTGAATTGATTACATAAAATGTATTTCATTGCCTCAAATTACAAAAAAATCTTTTCTTCTTGCATATTCCAACCCTTACTAATTTTTTTTACAAATTGTTTTTAGACTGTCTCAAATAAATTCAGACTTCAAATAAAAATTATTACAAAATAATATCTACTAAAAACATGTATATATTTCATAAATAGAACTAAGTAATAGGAAATGTAGACTATTTTTATTTTCCATTTAGACATTGAAGTGAACTTTAACTATTTTTTATCTTCTTCTACCTGTCTGTTTCCAAAACCATAAGATTTTTGTTTATCTTTATTCAACCAGCTCTAGTAACTTATCCCATCATTCTTCACTTGGAATGGAAAAATTCACCATGTTCCCGAATCTCTAATTTATTTCTCTATATGTCTAAAAAGTTGGCCTATACAGAAAGAGATGATGAATTTCATGTTGAATAAAGAGATCATGCTATAGGCCCTCCATAAAATCATTTCCACTTATAGTTCCTCTAACTTTATAAACTTTAGATTAATTTGCAACCATATTACACAATTGATCTTGATATTTTTCTAATGGAATCAACATTCCATTAAAATATCTTAATGCTTGGAGCTCTTTCTCTTGCAATGCATTAAATTTTCTGTTAAATATTTTTACCTGTAACTCCACTTCTTTGTACTTATTTTCTAATTGCACCATTATATTTTTCTTTGTCAACACTCTTTTGACTTCCATCACTGGATTTTTTCTATCATGAATGTTGAGTTCTTCAAGATCATCTTTAGTTTTGGAATTCAACATTTTTATAATACTGTGTGCTTCTGTTGGTCTGTGCTCAATTTCAACTTTTATATGCTCAAGTACTACCTTAACATTCTACACCATCTCTTCTTGTTCAAAAATGATTTGAATAGATAGCCACAATTCTGTAACATTTGCATTAATATTGTGCCAAGCGTTGTTCTTGGATTCTACAAACATATGAGTTGTAAGAGACTTATCTTCATAATTTTGATTTTGTTGAATTAATCTATAGTTATTTTGCACGTCTACTAGGCATGCATTGTATTGTTTTATTTCTTTCTTCCATATTTGTGAGTGTTGTTGTTAACTTTTCATTTTCCTTATTTGTTAGTGGTAATTCTCCTAAAGCTTCGACTAGCTTCTTAGAAGAATATGAAGTTGAAGCATGTGTTGCTTGTTGTGTTGATGTACCTACTACTTCCATCTGTTCCTTTTCGTTCAATAATTCTTCCATGTCCTATTCCATCTTCTCGATATGAACATTATGTTCAACTACTATCTTGAACAATTCTTCTCTTTCCATCTCTAGATTGGTTAACTCTTTTGCTTGAGGGTGCTCTATTATTGGAAGCTTAAGCTATTTCCTAAGGGCTTGAATATCTATATTTTTGTTTTTATTAATATCCTCAGCTGCCTTTACATCACTAGGATCATATCCTAGTTTGATAATTAATATTCTAAAGTTTTAATTCTGGTTTCTTTAGCTAGAGAAGACATTCTTTCAATTTTTAACTGAGTGAATATTATTCAAAGTGGTCTGCAACTTCAAGGAAGCCATGGTTGAACTGGTCAATGCTGAGTATATCATTTCACCTACTTTCTTATGAAAATTGATTTGATTGATTGCATGGAACTTCTTGGTATCAACATAAAATATGGAAACCTTGTAGTCTTCTACACTTCTAGTAGCTGGTATGTAGGTTCCAAAAATCCATTTGGATGTCCCCTGAATGAAGATAGAAATATGTGTTGGGTGGTGGAAATTTTCTTCCAAATATCTAAATATGTTAAAGCCTTCAAAGATTCATTCTTCAACTTGATTTCCATGTATCTTGAAAAAATGCTATGTTGTGCTAGAGTTTGTGATGTAGAAGAGATAGGAGACTCAGTTGTCTCCCTTATATATGGAAAAGAAGTGGTAGGAGTACCTATCAAAACCATTGTACTTTGATCCTATGAATCCTTTTCTTCTGAGGATTCTTCTTGAATATTTATTACTTGAGGATTGGTCTTAGTAGTGTTTTTTGGATCCTTCTTCCTCCTCTTAAAGATATGCAAATTTGTAGCATGATTTCCTGAATATGTAGAAAACATACTCTCCCTCTTTTGGAATAGGAGTTTACAGAGAAGATTGACCGACTATATTCTCTTCAGCCTCATGTAATGTGTTCTCTATCCACTTCTCCTAGTTAGAATATTTATCTATCAATGGCCTAGGTGTATGTGAATATGGAGTAGACTTCTGGTCAACTCCCAACTTTTAAATTATCCCTAACGGATCATAATACCAAGGGAAACTTTGTTTAAATTTCAAATGTTTTAATACTTTCTTCACTTCCTTTGTTGCTTCTCTACTATTTACAATATATGGCCCAACATTTGCCTTCAATTTAATTTGTGTTTTCTTTCTATTTGACATAAAGTGCAATTCATCCGTATTTAACACCTATTTACCAAATTCAAGGGAATAAATTATTACTGGAACAAACACTAGTAATCTATAGGGAGGAAGCTCACATGCATAGATTCTAATTTCTATATAATTCTGGTATAAATACCAGTCTACAACTTTTGATTGTGTTGAAATATGTAAAACCTTCTTGATCTCTATTGAAATCCTTGGTATAACATCACTGATGAGTAGACACAAGGATATATGTGGAAACTTATCCACGAAATCAATGAATGAATAATCCTCTGAGTTTCTTTTGACTAACGAAATAAATTGAATGACTGATAACGTGTTACCTTGATCATACATCTTCTATAATTGGAACTTAAACATGTCTTCCTGGTAAAATAGCATGAGCTATACTAAAAATGATTGGTGTTTGAACACACATTAAGCTATAAACTTAAGAAACTACTCATGTATGACATCTGATAAGAACTGACTATAATTGAAAAGCATTGAAGGCTTCTAACCAACTGCAAATACTGATAGAAACCCTAATAATACCTCATCTACCCATTGGACTGAGTGAAAACATAATAAAAAATTAACCATAAAAAGACTTGTCTAGACATCTCTGGGAAGATAGAAGTAGGGTATGGGGGATTTGTTCTCGCCAACTTGGAATTCTCAGGTAGAAAACATTCAAAACTGTGGGTTTGCTGGGGAAGGTAAGTTGCTTGTATAAATTGATAAGTGCATCTGTATAAAATGGATGTAAAGAGGCCTGAGGATTTATCTGAAGGGCTTCACATATGCTTTTTGGGTTAATTAAAAATAGGACTTCATTGTTCTAAGCAATTACTACTTTCTAGCTAGGGAGATACCTGAGATGACATCAGGTAGCGAATTGAGGGAGAATGTGAGTTTGAGGAAACGCAAATTGGGGGAGAAATGATTCCTAGATACTTAAATAATCACTTTGGCCTAAATATTTCTGTTTTTCCCAATTATGGATCTCATACCAATCAAATTCACATTGGGTTTCATCTATCTTGTATTGGGTATCAATCAAGGAGTCCTATCTAAATCAGGGATAAGCGGTGTCATGGGATTCTCGTTTGGAATTTTTTCATTCTCTCTATAAGTCGGCATTTTGAATCTCAAAGGATAATTGAAGAAGCCATGTTAACATATTGTTGTTTGACTAGAAATTATGAAGAGAATGGCTCACATAGGTGCTGGTAAAATTCAAAATAATTCAAGCTAAAACTACATAATTCAATTAGCTATCAAATGGGAAATTTGCAAGTTAATGGGAGAGTTTAAAATAGGATGTTGGGGAAGGTAGGTGATCTGGGCAAAAGGGAATGTGGGATAGGGGTTTTCTTGGGGGGTACGAGTGCCAGACGGTATCAGAAAGGAACCCCCCAAAAAGTATGTGAAGTGGACAGGTAGCTTTGGTGGTGTATTTGGAAACCACTGCCCCCCTTGTTAAGTCCTCAATGCCCGGGGGGAGGATTTTAACATCATCCCCCACCATTGATCTTGGTGGGGATGATCGTAACCATAAAAAGTGAAATTATTTTGTGAAAAACGACAACTCGTCGAGTGAGCTTTATTTGAATATTTAAAACAAAGTTTAATAAAACATTTCATTTGGTAGCATTTGAACTAGCACACCCTTCAAGGTTTTATTTATATTTTTGTATTTATTTATTATTTTTATATTTACCTTTCCCTTTAATTTATTTTCTTTTTCTATTTTTCTATTTTTTTTTTTATTTTTTATTTTTCTTTTTATAGACTAAAAAATTTAAAATGAAAAATAATTTTTAAAATATCCTTGTGGGATAAATAGCTAAATAACCATACTATACTACTATATTTATGGGACCCTAATAGTAGGTGTAGCAATTTGAGTACCAGTGCAGAGCAGAGGCAATGCTTCAACTCAACAAATGCCTTGCATTGGGACTCAGACTAGGAAAACTTTTATTTCGCTCCACCCTCGGTAATCTGACTCAAAGGCCAAGTGATATAGGAGAATCCCAACATGAACCTTCAATAAAAATTTGCAAAGCCCAAAAAGCTTCAAATCTCTGTTAGAGTGGTCAGGGCTAGCCAATCACGAATGAATTGGATCTTAGTCAAATCCACATGAATTCCTTGCTCATCCATGATGTAACCAAATATTGGACCTAGCTCATGACAAAGGTGAATTTCTCCAAGTTGGCACACAATTTGTGCTACCGTATGGTTTGAAGGACCTCACAAATGTATTGCAAGTGTTATTCTCAACTCTTGCTGAAGATGTGGATGGAATCCAGATAAACAACCAGAAATGAGTTGGTGAAGTGTTGCAAGATGTCATCCATTGGCCTCATAAAAGTAGGTGGGGAATTAGTCAACCTAAAGGGCATAACCAACCATTCAAAGAGGCCTTCCTTAGATTTGAAGGTGGTAGTACATACATCTATGGACTCTATTGGAACATGGTAATATCAGTACTCTAGATCGATCTTGCTGAAACACTTGGCCACCTTGAGTTGGGTCAGAAGGTCATCAATCCATGGGATTGGATACCTATTCATGACAGTGATTTTGTTTAGTGCCTGATAATAAATGCAAAGCCCCCAAGTCCCATCCTTCTTCTGCACAATTACAATCAAGCTCCCACAAGGTGAGGAATTTTGTCGAATGTGCCCTTTTTGCAAGAAATCCTGGATTTTCTGCTTGATCTCTTCATTTTCCTAAATGGAGCAACGATATATTATCCCATTTAGTAGAGGTGCTCCAAGAGTTAGATTGATCAAATGATTAAACTAATAGTGCAAGGGTACTCCTGCGGTGAGGAGAACATGTCCCTGTATTATTCCATGACCTTATCCTCATGGTTTTTTACATGGAGGAACCCTTCTCGAGGGCCATGGATGCAACCATGAAATTCCCCTTACTTTGAGAGAAAATTAGAAAGAAAATAATTTTTCTAGTCTGGGAAATGATCTTACTGCATTTCTTGGTAGAGATCAAAGAGATGGCGGTAGGCGGTACTACCTCCAGTATCTTGTATAACTTATTACCCAAATAAATAATAACAGTGTGAGGCCTCGACTCATTTATAGCTTAATGTTTTCGCAAGTATGTGTAGTTTTTAACCCCGTACAAAAAGTACATGCATATGAATTCTAAAACACTGAAAATAAACAATAGCGAGGGAGCAACACATAAAACAAATATATACAGAGATTTCCCCTTGGATCCCAAAACCGTGACTGTTAGATTGAAATTTTATTATTTTCCTTTCAATGTTACAATACATATATATACATGTCATAGCATTCAATAGCATGGATTGAAAACCATCACACACAAAACCCTGTGTGAAAACCATGTAGAAAACCATAGGTAGGTCCACCCACCTAACATTGGGTCCAAAAAAAAATTCCCTGGGGCACTACCCCGGAACCCGTAGAGGTGGGCAAATGGCCCCCCTCAAACCCCTTGTGACCCTCCCATTGTGAAACGAAGGGGGGCTCACCCCCCCTCTAACCCCCTGGTTATATAGGTTGGCTAGTCATGGAAAGAATATAAAACAACCCAACAATATGATCGGACTAATAATACACTGCAAACTTCAAGAGGAGCAACATCACACAATATCTCATCCATGAAGGGATTGATGTTATAGGGAAGGTGACACTGTTGTCTAATGTAGATATCTCATCCTTGGTGAAGCCACCTCATGGTGTAGGGCTGCGGATGTGGTATGGTTGGTAGACCCGACCGTTACACTGCCTCTGCTGTAATGAGTTTCTTTTGCTCCCGCTATTCACAATGAATTGCAGCGGTGAACATTTTTCCCACATTTGTGAGTGGAAAGACACTTCCCTTCCTCTATATCTTCGGGCTCAATATTCTATATCTTAGTGGTGTTAACATGGACTTTGGGCTCCATATCAATAATTTTCTTTCCTTTATCATTTTCTTGGCTAGTTTTGAGTCAGAATCAAATATGCATATGATTTTGAAGCCTTGATCTCGTCCACCAATGACTTCTTGGATCAACACTCACTTGTGTTGTGAGTGGGGCTCTCCTATGTCCTTTTTGTCTTCGTGGTGTTGTTCTTTTCTTGAAACTTTGACAAGTTATCCTGGGTAACTCCACCTTCGATTTGTCCCTTGTTTTGCGGTTTGAGGGTGCCTTACCCTTACTTCATATTTACAGATCCAAAGTCTCACTTCTTATATTAAACTTCTACTCGATGTTGACAGTGTATTGGTAGGTGGTGCCAAGCAAGGAGATGTCTAAGAACTCCATCTCATATTGGATGTATTTTTGTAGAAAATCATGGCACTTGAGTATGATATGCCACTCAGAATCTTTGATACCAAACTTCATGTGAAATGTATGAAAAATATTTGTGAACTCCAACACATCTTAGTCCCTTCCCTGCCATAGTGTGGTCCACTTTATGTACTTTTTGTCATAGATTCTGACAGGGTAATACTGCTCCTCAATGGCATCTTAGAAAGAGTTCCAAGTGGGTGTGGCTAAAAACATGTTTCCCACTAATCCTTGATGTGGGGGTGTAAAAAAATAAAGCCTCATTTCATTAATATCAAAGAACTAAATATGTTTACATACAAAATGGAAATAAACTACATCAGGCGATGGTAGCTTATCTCTAAGAAGAGATGTGGTGGCTACATGCTTCTGGATTGTGTTACAATTAGGATTGAAGGTCTATTTATTGTTGAGAAATAATGGAAAACCATAAACATCCAAAAACCTAACCCTATGAGATGAAGCTCTAGCCCGTTGGGGTAAATTGGTACATCAACTTCTCGAGATCGTAACTTTGGCATACGATCTTTAGTTGACGTGCACGATACCTCATTACAAATATCTATCTGAGGACTATAAATTTTCACTACAATGATTAGGAATTGTCTAATGTGTTCCATTTTTTCAAAAAACATTGCTTAGGACCTCAAAACTGCTCCAAAAGTTCAAGACCCAAAAAATGCCAAAAATAGTAAACCATGGTACAATTAAGGAAACTAAAAAACTGAAAGAAACAATGTTGGGGGTCAAAAGTGCAATAGGAGGTGGCCACCAATATCCACCTACATCAACTAGAGATTTTAATTTCAGAATATTCTGTAGTGATATTGATGGGCTTCCTTTTGTCTTTAGTTCTTGGAGTGGATAATGCAGTCAGTTTTGTTCTTATTTGAACAATTGGGACATATTAAGTACATGTGTTGTTTATATTGGTTGTGTTAACGACAAGAATTTCATTTTTTTCCTCTTTCTAGTGCTTAGTTGGAGTTCTAGTCGAATTCTAATTGTAACTTTTGATGATTCTTTAGGATTGTGTCCTCTCAAAAAATTTATCTTTGGATTTAGTCTCTGAATTATTTACAACATTATTTGATTCAATCCTGACTAGTTATCCTCTCATTGGGTGTGCTACAACTAGTTTTGTTTTGACTGGTCTCCCTTGACCTATTTCAATTACTCTTTGTTCAAATTCTCTTTTTCTAACTATTATTTTTCCTAACTATTTGTCAAACTACTCTTTGTCTAACTACTCTTTATTTGAATACTCTTTATCATAGTTTGCTTTGTCAAATCGTTCTTCTCCAGATTTATCCTTTCTAGACTATTGATGGCCTCATTGATTTCATTCTTCTAGGACTTGTGTTGAGAGTTGATGGGTGAATTTGTTAAGTTGATCTTCATGACTATCAAAAAACATCCTATTTTACTTTTCTATTGGTCTATCATATCATTCAGTAGCTGTTTTTTATAAGAAGAACCATTATCATGCTTATGATTTTACCATGCCTCATCCATTTTGTGTTAGATCCCTTCAGAGAGAACACTTTTGCCATTCTCGAAGGCATCGTGGATTTTTGTTTGGATAGATGGATTCCTTGGCTTTCGAGGCTTCTTTGTTGAGTTCTCTTTATGATGAAATTTCTAGATCGCTTCTTTTAACTACTTCTACGGCGGCTTAGGGTTTTTCAATTTGATGGATTTAAGCACCTTTCACCACTAGGATGACTTAGATTTTCAGCTGGTGGATTATCTGCGGAAGACTTATGCGACAACCTAGGAAAGGGTGCAGATATGCCAACTTTGAATGGTTACAGGTATAAGGTGGCTTGGACTTCTTCTTTGACTTCACAATTGTATAAATGAGTGATAATTTCATGGGAGGGTTAAAATACATATAGTTGGGATAATGAATTTTTTATTCAATTGATGTCGTAATTCATCAAATATTTGGTCGATAGTGCGCTGAGAAGGAATTTTCTATGGATCGAACTAAGATGAATGGTTGTACCAAACATTCGTATAATTAAGACAAAGTTGAATATGTGAACATGGAGGAAGCGATTGATAAAAGTGTTGGGGAACTCTCGCCTTATTTGAAATATTTTTAGTGTTCAATAGCCACTTCCTAAAATTTTCATAGGGTCATAGGTATCATAGTTTCCCGACTAGTTGTTGGAAAAGATTCTAAAATTGTTCATCAGAAGTGTTTCTTTCCTAGTGAGGTCTACTTCCTCGACTGGTGGGTTCGCCTTCATAGAAATGCATATAAATAGAGAGGGAAAATGAATAACGTTGCTAGAATTGTAGCAATCATGACAGTTGGATTTGATGATATTATCTACATCGTCAACCCACTTGTATTAAATTCTAGATTTTTCAATTTCACCAATAGTTTCAAGCATGGTAATATTGACATTTGAGGCTTGACTTGTCAAAGTAAGAAATAGAGAAACAATTGTGCATACCCACCTAGTCAATGGCTCTTGGACTTGGCCAATGACCAAACCACAAGAATTCTTTCCTAAAGCACCTAGAACGAGCTTCGTAAGCTAGTCGTTTACATATGCAGTGGTCAACACCTTGGTTCCTTTATAAGGATTCTCGATTATCAAATGGATGGTAGTGGAAGAAATAGAATGTGGTTGGTGTAGCCAAATATTTCCATTATAGTTCTTACTGATGAGGTACTTGGTTACTTCCCCTTTCAACCCCTAAATATCTACAACTAGATGGGTGCGAAGAATGTCATGAATTCCAACCTTCTCTACCTGGTATGTGTGAGCATTCCATTGGTGTCCCATTTTGGCCCACTTGAGGTAGTCATTGAAGTACTTCTCTCATGCAGGTTCATAAAATTTCACCTGGCTGATATTGTGCATGCATATCTTAAGCTCCATTTTACGAAAAAGATGAAAACGGACTTTGGTTTGCGGCTCTACGGTAATTTGTTCTTCATTTGTTCTGGTCTTCCTCTCTCCATGGAGAAGTTGTTTACAAATTATTCTATATCGGGGAAATCTAAGAGCTGTGAGTTTGAAATTAGGGGACTGGGGATATCTAGGATATCCTAAGGGTCATAGGGGATATCACTATGAATTTTAGGCAAGATGGTTAACAAAATCGATCACTTCTTGAGTTTTATAGATGTGGAATTAAATGAACCATCATATTTTATTGATTGTTCCCTACACAATGTCTCTTCACCGTTTGATGGATTTTCTTAATGTCATCTCACTCTTGTATGTCATCATTTTGCTACATTTCCCTCAGAGTGGGTAGTAAATGAGGATTAACTTCAAATGACTTTTGGTAATTATCAGACAATGATGGAATGTGTGAAGCATGCAATATATCAGGAGAGGGTGGTAGTACTTGATTAAACTAGCTTGTAGTACCCTCTTTTTGTTTTTTATGGAGAGGTCTATTAGGTTCACACACAAGATAAGTTTGTGCAACTTGATATTCTGAACTGCTTGCGTTAAATAGACGTTGGTTTTTTTTGGCTCCACTGTTATATCGAATCATACTCTATGTGAAGATTCTATCTAATGTTTTTTTTCTAAATTTACTTATCCCTAAGTATTTTGTACCTTCATCATTTATGTGTTGTCATTTCTGAGAACCTTGTGTTTCTCAAAGAGGGTTTTGTAAGTCAACTCCCCACTCTATAACAATACTTGGTTTGATCTCCAGTGGTAGTCATGCAATTGGTTTTTATTGATGCACCAACTATTACATTGGTTATATTTATAACTACTTTTTGTTTATTTTATTAATTTTAATTTGAAATAGAAAAAGAGAAAAGTTCTTAATATATTAATAAAATTTCTTTTTATTTATTATTTTTATTATTAATGAATTAATATTTTACATGCTAGTTAGTTAGCTTTTCTATTAAAGGACATACAACTAACCTATAGTAATTATTTTTATGGAATGTTTTTCATTAAATGTGCACCAATAACAAGAGACTTGAAAAGGTGACCCTGTAGTGTCTTTAGCTGGACTGCTCTTGATGATTGGATGTGTTCAACAAAAAAATGGACCAAGCTATGAGATGCCAAGTTTCTTTCATTTTCCTTTGACTTGACAATCTTACAATAACAATAAGTTTCTGACTTGAAGGTGTTTAGCTTGAATATTAAGTTTCTGCCATGATTTTTGTTGGCCTTTGTTAATTTGTTGATGATACAATTTGAACATTGGATCTTCCTCTAATTCATGTAGCTATGTGATGCATTGTGCTTTTAACTTTGTGTTATACTTCAGTATAGTTGACACAACCAGTGCATTTTTTGAGCAATGGAATGGCACTACTACTTTGTGTCCATAGAGAATATTTAATGGGGCCAATCTCATTGAATATTTGTATGTTGTACGATATGCCAATAGAGTTGCTGGAATTTTGGTGTCCCAATCGTTTTTGTCTACATTATAAATTTTTAGTAGTCCTTTATGCATGGTCTTATTGAAGGATTCAACTACACCATTTTCTTGAGGGTGCTATGTTGTATTATTTCTTTGTTCTATCATAAAATTCTTTCTTAATTCTTCAATTGTGATATTAACAAAATGTGTGACCCTATCAATGATGAGGACCAGGGGGCATCCAAAACATGTCACCATGTTTTCGTATATGAATCTAGTTGCTAATTCTTTGGTACATGATGCTACAAGTTCTACTTCTACCAATTTTGTTACATACTCTACTACAATTATTATGTATTATGCACATGTCCTTTTATCTCTTTTAGGGAACATATCAATGAATTCAATAACCGATATTTCAAATATCAATAATGGAACTATGGAATGTAGTGGCATTATGTTATTTGGTATAGTTCGACCCATTCTTATAAATATATCACATCTTTCCAACCGTTTGTCAGCCACCAGAGACTAGCTTGCACTCTTTTCTGAGCAGTCGTGTCTCTTTGATAATGGCCTCTAGCTTCCCCTTTGTGGGCTTTATCAATAATCACTTATTTTTCATGTTCCCGGATGCATATTCAAAGAAGTTTGTCCATTTCTAGTTTATAAAGTTGGTTTTATATCAGTGTATATTGTGCTACTTTGATTCCTAATATCTCTTTCCTTTTTTTAATAGTCCTTCTATTGCTTTTCCTAGATGTAAAAATTCTGCTATTTCAATAAGTTTAGTTGGGACTGCTTCAATCCTAAATAAATGTGCATCGATTAGATCTACATTAATGTCAATCGGCTCCTCTTGTGATTCAGGTTGGGATAGATGATCATGGCTGGCATTTCTTTTATCGGTTCAGAAGAAAACTTCAAATTCAAACCCCTAAAATAAGAGTTTCCATTGATAAGTTATTCCCTATTGAACTGGTTTATTTAAAAGGTATTTTAATGCTTGATGGTTCGTGTAAAATATGAATGGGTTTGCAAAAGGGTAGTTCTAAAATTTCTGCAGGCCAAATATCATTGCTAAAGCTTCACGTTATGTCATTGAGTAGTTTTTTTCTAATGTATTAAGCTTATTACTAGCATAAGAATTTGGATGGGCTATTAATTAGTTGTCGATTTAACCTAGGAATTCTCATACTACAACATTGCATGCATCGACATGAACCTAAAGTTGTTTAGACCATTCTGTAAATTTAAGGATTGGTGCCTCAACCAATTTCTTTTTCAATAGTTTCAATTGCTCATCACATTCATCAGAATAGAGAAGAGAAACATCTTTCTTTAAAATTTCATCAATTGGAGTGTTATGTCGAAGTAATGCCTGATAAATCTTCTCTCGTATCATGTATGTAATAAGGATATTTTAATTTTCTTTTGATTTACTAAAGGTTTTAAATCTAAAATTACCTTGATTTTTTCCATATTGATTGTAATTCCGTCGAATGAAATAACATGGCCTAACAATATTCTGAATGGCATTACGAGGATACATTTTTTAATATTAGAAGATAGTCATATCCATTTGCATATTTTTAAAATTAGTCTTAGCAATTGAATATAATATTTTAATAACATGTATAATGCCCAGTCATTAAAGTATACAACCATGGTTTTATAGATATACTCTTGAAATGTTTTATCAACAATTCTTGAGTATACCGCATGTGAATTTTTTATTTTGAATGGCATTACTCAGTATGTGAAGAATCCAAAATCAATAATGAAAGTCATTTTTTCTCGATCCTCTTCTCTTATGGGTACTTGGTTCTATCCTGAGAACCCATCTTTAAAGGAGTAACATTCATGTCTTATAACTTCATTGATAATACCATCAATGAAAGGTTGGGAATGGGTCAAAAAGTATTAATTTATTCAATCGTTTCTAATTGACACGATTATGTAGCCTTGTGGATCATACCTATTCAGTTGAAAAACCATACTATTCACCCATTCTAATATTTCAATGGGGCATATAATACAAGCGGAAAGCATCCCTTCTATTTCTTCTTTACCATGGGTTTGTATTTATGGTCTAATTTGTACAGTCTCTTCTCTATTGGTTTATCTCGAAGAATGAGGTTTATCCACATTTCTCTCATTTCCTTGACTAACGCTTTTAATTATTTATAATATATAACAAATACATCTTGATACTCCCTGAGTAAGTTGGCAAATTCAATGATTTCTTTCTCCCACCAATAGTCACAAATCAGGTGATTTTGATTCATCAAGTGGGTGTTCTCTGACTTCAACTTCTTGGTAGGCTGGCAAAAAGACTAACTTATCTGATTTTTCTATATCTTGTTTAGCGACTTTTTATATTGATGGGATTTTCTTGTGATTTTTAGGATGATGTTTATTTAAGAAAAAGATCTGACCCTGAATTGGTATTTCTTCCATTTCTAAGCTAATAGAAAAAAATTTATTTGAAGTGTCGATTACATAGTTACAGGTTACTGAATCATTAAGTAAAGCCTGATGATACGTTGGTTTATCTTTGATAAATTCTTTAATTTTTTGAAATGCGTCTTTCAAATCTACCTGCTCTGGTTTGAATTCAAAATATTTAATCAAGCTTTCTTTTAGTTCTTTCCATTAAAGTGATTGGCCAATTTCTTCCTCTAACTTATACCATTTATTTTGTAAATAAACTAAGGTATTTGGGAACATATGTGGCCAAACCCATTCATCTTTATATCTAATTATTCACCATTTCGATTTACAATCCTTGATACGTTCGACAAGATCTTGACCAGCACTAAGAGTTTGTATATTTACCTGTGTAGATAACATTTTCCCTCAAAACCTTTCAATAAAACAGGTTTTAACAATCATCCATGTTTAGAGTAAGGATGAATGGGTGTCTCACCATCTTGCTGCTTGATAAGTAAAAGTTTAAACTACGATTTGCATTTTTGCGCTTTTTCACCAATACATTTCATTACTTTTTCTGTGGGATTGATAGGGGAGGCTCATTCTTTAAAAAAAAAAAAAAAATTATTAGAGTTGTTTTTTAGATCTGTCAAAAGTAAAGATGACCTCTCTTGACCATTCATTTCTTGTATAATTGGAAAAACTTTAATAGAATAACATGGTCATATATTTGATGTTAGAATGGCTTGGATTATCCAACACTCTTTTTTTTTCCATTCATAGTTTTTGATATGCGAATTGTTGAGTCTATAGGCTCATTTTGTAGCCCAATATGGGGGGATGTGTACATTTTTCCGTCCATCCATTTGTTGACTTGACACATGCCTCTTTAACATAAAATAAAAATTATCCTCTAAGTAGAAAAATAATGTCGGCTAGAGAAAAAATGAAAAATAATGTCGGCTAGAGAAAAAATGAATATGATATAAAGTAATTAGAAGTAAACAAATATTTGAGTAAAATGTTTAAATCTTATGTGGTTTAAAAGTATTTCAACAGTATATTTTAATAAACTATTTCAATATCTATGTTAGCTAATGTATGTCGATATCAACTTCATATATAACTATATATAGAAAAAATTTGTTAAAATAAAATGTTTGAATGTTGTATATCAAAACAAAAAATCAATATGAGCTTCAAATAAAATATTTT
This sequence comes from Pinus tabuliformis, assembly GCA_031772625.1. NCBI lineage: Eukaryota > Viridiplantae > Streptophyta > Pinopsida > Pinales > Pinaceae > Pinus > Pinus tabuliformis. The sequence goes on along the minus strand of CM062804.1, from coordinate 281,395,542 downwards.
AATACGAATTAATATTGACATATAAGTAAAAATATATTAATAATAAAAAACTATTTTAATTTGCACTATAAAATGCCTTGATGTAAATGTCATGTAAAATATTTTAATGTCAATTATGTATATATTGTATATCATTTAAAAATTAAAATTATTTGTTAAAACATATATTTGGTCCTATATATACTCTTTATGGCAATCAAAAATACTATTTAAGCAATGTAAAATAACACATTGTATTTTACACTCTAAAGAAGTGTGTACATGGAGAAATTTGATCCGTCCCATTAAGCCGAGAGGCTCATTCTAAATCCCAATATGAGGGGGGTGTGTAAGTTTGTATGTGTGTCCATCCATTGACTTGACACACACTTCTTTAAAATAAAAATAAAAACTATGCTCTAAGTAGAAAAACAATGTTGGCTAGAATAAAAAAATTGAATATGCTATAAAGTAATTAGAAATAAAAAAATATTTGAGTAAAATATTTAAATCTGGTATTATTTCAAAAGTAGATTTAAATAAAATATTTGAAAATCTATATTAACTAATTTATATCGATATCAACTTCATATACATCTATATATAGAAGATAAATTGTTCAAAAAAAATATTTGAATGTTGTATATAAAAAAATCAATGTGGGTTTCCAATAAAATATTTTAATACCAATTATATTGATATATACATAAAAATATATTAATAAAAATAAAAATATTTTAATTTGCACTATAAAATGGCTTGAGGTAAATGTATTTTAAAATATTTTAATGTCAATTATGTATATATTATATATCATTTAAAAAAAAATTATTTGCTAAAACATATATCTCGTCCTATATATATACTCTATATAGCATTGAAAAAAAAAAATAACGAAAAATAACACATTGTATTTTACACTCTAAAGAGTTTTGTACATGGATAAATTTGATCCCTCTCAACCCATATTAGATCCGTACTTAAGATGGATCTATGGTGGTATAATTTGATGTCAAAATTTTATCTAATTAATAGAGGCGACCCAGTTAGAATTTCGCTAGAAAAACTTGATTCAACATTATCACGTTCATAATGTAAGAATCAATAAAATTTTCTTATTTCAACTTATTCATGTGAGGCTTCTAACAATGGCTTACCTTCTTGGAGATCTAATGGAATGATGGTATTTTAATTGTTGCCATTTAATTTGGTTCTATTTTTTTAATGATATCATCTCCTTCATTCTTCATCCCCAAGTTCGATCGACTAACGCTATATATAGAGGAATTCTATCGACTAGTTCGATGACTTTGAAAACAACTGTAGTTGGAATGCCCATTATAGATGTCTAAACTTGTCATTATATAAAAATTGATTCGATAAATCTTTGGTCATCTAGTTTAAGGTAGTTATATATCTTGTGCAAGTTTGGTCATCCCATATTAACTGAAGTTTCCCTAGGAAGAATATTTACTTATGATTAGAAATAAAAAATGACTTATTTGACCATAAACCCATGTATTTCTAGGTCCACCTACAGGTAATGATCTTCTATTTTATTCCCTTGCGATAGTTTTCTAAAGTCCCTTCCTCTTTCTCTTTTTTCGTTGTAGTTTTTCAACATAAATAACAAGTCAAAATATGTCCCTCTTTCCAACTGGTATAACAATAAAATCTTCCACGTCCTTGGCCACGATCATGACCTCTACCATTATAACTTTATCGATGTCCTCCATAGCCTGCATGGCCTCATCCTCTTCCATTATATGAGGATGATTATGCAATTTCATTAGTATCTTGACTATGCTAAACAACGTGGTAGTAAGGTTTAGCTTTCCCATTCAGTGGACATTTCTAGGTGGAATGTACATAGTCTTCATAGAATTCACACCACTTTGGTTTGGAAAATTGTAAATTATATTGAAATTATTTAGTTGAATGACTAGAAGCAATTTGAAAATTATCACAATATACTACAGTCTGTATTCTTCTCACATCTTGATCAAAATAATCTAAAAACTTAGAGGTGTCTTTTGTGTGACCTTCCATGTGACAATTGGTACACCATAGGTGATTCTTCTAAAGTCCTATATGCATCAAAGAGTTTCATAATTATTCTAATTTATCTTCATCTTACTCTAGGTTGGGCCAATAATGGATTGAACTTCTTCATCTTGCTTAATTGACTAAGCTAATTTAACGGCTTCCTCACATGTTTTAACTTCATGCATTCATAGCGGTCCACATATTTTATATAGTAGGCCTGCCACATACCATTGTACTAGAATATTCTCATCGATAGTATACGGGATATGACTTAATAAGTCTTTGAACCATTTATCATATTCTTGAACATATTCATTTCGCCTCTACTTGATTTCCTTTAGTTTCTATGTTTCTAAGTGTTTAACATCTTTTGCTTTGAAAAATGTGACGAAGCTAGAATTGATCTCATATTTTGTTTTTTTTTTTCTAGTTAGGTTCATGAACAATGTTAAAGCTTGTTTCCTTAGATTGTAGCAAACATTTCCATTTTCTTATCTTCATCCTTGATGTCGTTCATGGTAAAAAAAAAATTCAGAGACAAACGAATGCCTTTTTGGTCTTCATCCTCGTCATAGATGGGTATATGATTCAGGCCCATGTTTCACATATAGGGTAACATCGAATGAAATTGATCATTTTGATTATTTTCATCATCATCGCGTGTGTCTTCTTATACACTATTCATGATGTTTTGGTATAGTATATCATCGGTCCAACAAGCACTATGTATAGATAGATTGTCAACCGACTTACTTGTGGTAGTGTCTCTTTGTTGGCTGATTCCAAACTTTTGGTTTCTTCAATGGATATAGGCTGCAATAGTACGATCATGATATTAGTCATTTGGAGAAGTATTTTTTATAATCCATTGTTATTATTTTATTTTTATTGGTTAACATTTTAATTTTATGGAATGTTTCTTTGTTGTTCTTCACTTTGGCATACTACAGGTATTTTAGAATAATTTTGTGAATCAAGGAATTCTCGAATGATGAAACTTGACATAGATCTAATCAGAGTGCTTCTTATTTTTGGACCAGAGTCGTCAAATTCCATATCATTTACTTGTTCTCTTAGGGTTATCAGTAAACATACATTCTTCGCTGGTGCGGGCCATGCTAGCCTCTCAACTCGTCTCAGGAATTCCATGCATCTACACTCTCATGCTCTCAATTCTTCATACTTTTATTCTCGTATTCTTGTTCTCTAAATTTTTCCCTTATTTTCTGTCTTGTATCCCTTGTTATTTTTTGTATGTAATTCAATTATTTGTGTGTTTTCAGTCATTACTTGGTTTATTGTTTTCTTTCCTGATAGATGACTTCCCTCCTTCCATCTTTGTCAGTTATACATACTTCACTTTATATTTTTATTTCATTATCTTTCTTCATTTATCACAATCTATTATGCCCCCCATTTCGACCATACTTATTTGCTTAAAAGTAATCCCATGCTTCTTTCTTATCTTTGGACCGATTACCGATTCTCAAGTCAGTATTGGAAAATCACCCTAATGGTGGTCATCACTCGACGATAGGGCTTGGGCATTTTTAAAGAAGAAACTTGTCTAGTAGGGTTGGAAATGTGTAGAAACAATTGTCATGCAAATCTTCGTAAAATCTAGTTTTTATATGTTCAACTGAAGTCTGGTCTTTTATGGCCTATTCTTCACAGTAGTCTTCTAGAATCGACTCAAGCCACTCATATAGGTTTTTTAGGTTTTCATTTGACAATTTAGTAATATTCATGCATCTGTTTCATTATGATTTTTTCTCATGGGTGAAGTTGTTGATAATTTTTTTTATTTCCATTAGAGCACTTTCTATAAAGTGCTCATGTGCTTCTATAAAGAAATTACTTCTAGCTTCTGTAAGTGACAAGAGATTCCTTCGTTCTTAGTTCTTCAAATAATTATTAATATTTTCTTCCCACCATATTTGTATCTTTTCTATGGTTGACATTTATCATTGCATCATATATGACTCGAGTTCGAGTTCTAGCTACCGACAACGGAACCAATGTTGTAATCTAGCGAATAGTGAATTTTTTTTACCAGCAAACAGATTTCAAGAAATTATACAGTAAGCATATGAATACACAAGAACACAATAATGGAGATATAACCATGTCAAATGCATATATATTCTTATTATATATGAAATACGGTCATTACATTGTTATATAGACACATATATATAGACTAGTAGAACAATTACGCAAGCCTAAGTTTACAACTAATTATGTTGCTTCAATTTCCATTAGTTAATCTTATATTACAATGTACACTGTTGACTTGATTGGGCTAGTTGGGCTAGTTAGTAAGGATGACTAGCCCTTTTTATATCCGACTAGTCGGTTAAGTCGAATGGCTCCTCTAGCAAGAACCATAAGTTGAGATCGCCATGTGACTATGTAGACTGTGATAGCATCAGAGATTTGACTATCGAATTCCATGAGAGTAAAGTCAGCCTAGGGCACTTATCCTTAATGATACATAGACTCATCTTGGGATTAATTTCCCCTAAGAGATATGGAGTAGCGTATTCTAGTGTTGGGTGAAACATTTAACATATACAACTAATTGGCAAAGTCATATGACAAAGAAAAGTGTTTTTTTATATATTTTTTTCCTATTGTGCTTATTGTATACTTGTTCATTGATTAATTATGTGAAAAAATAGTAATTCTATGCGCAATATGATGAATATTGTTTTTTTTTAATTAATACATATATTTTTAATGGTTTAAATGAGTCCTTTTCTATTTCATGTTTCCTGATTCATGTAAAACATATTGATTCTCATACAATTTTTTAAGAACATTAGATTTGGTGGTGACCTGTGTTTTGGGTAGATTTATTATGAGTGCTATACTCGAATTTTTTCATGAAATTACTTAGCTTGAATTTAGGTATCTTATGTTGTGGTATTAGAGTCAATGGTTTTAGAATTGGGTCTTTATGGGAAGATATGGCTGAAAATTCATTTGAGTTCACTTTATAGAGTCGAATATTTGTCAGAATTTGATAATGATTATTTGAAGTGTATAAAAATCCCAAATTTATGGATAAGTGTGGAATGGTTGTAATGTTGATTGGATAAATATTGTGTTAGATTTAACCATGCAAATATTAATGTAGAGATTTCATGGTGGTCCTATGTAAATTTTCTTAGAAAATATATGTGTGCTCATTAATTGCCTATATTAGATTTAAGATTGAAGTGGACAATGTAGATTAAGCATACATATGGTTAAGATAATTCAAGGATTCCCAAGGTCATCGAAAAGCATATATTTTTCGTAAATAAGTAAAATAGTTCTCCAATATTGTTGACAAAATGAATCCCAAACCATCGAAACTATGAATATTTTGAGATCATTAAAAGAAGAAATTAATTTTGATTGTTGGTGAAGAAAATTTACTGAATTTTTGATATCTCTTTTAATTTTTGTTAGTGACAAATTCTTTTGTTAGAATGTAACTTTAGGATATGTTAATATTCACTCCAAAAAGCACTAGAATAAATTTACTTTATAAATTTAGGTTATGATCATATCCACTTATTGTGTAACTTAATATATCTATCATTCATAAATGCAAATGATTTTCTTAATAAACGATGAAATATAAGGAGGTAACTCCATTTTAAAAAATTAAATAGTTATTCATCATATTGTGTCATTTTGGCTATCTTCGTTTCAGTTTAGTCAGTTGACTTAGCCTTATTTAGGCTTTTCTTTATTTGCTGATGTAGCTTTATTCTAATACTTTAATTGAGGGAAGATTCTAAGAGTTTGAAGTTATATAAACAAACATGCGCTTTTGAAAGATAAGTTTTAAACTTTTGTGACTCAAATTTCCTAAGATCCATCGAGATTTCTATCAAGAGTCTCAGGGGTTTGAAAGA
>CM062804.1:276681597-277091597 GCA_031772625.1 Pinus tabuliformis | reverse complement strand
AACTAGTTCCAGGTCATACACAACATAATTTTTCTTATGTTTTTTCAGTTTACTTGACTCGTATGCTATGAAAACATTGCCTTGCAGTAGCACACCACCCCATATTTCTAAAAAAACATATGTGCACACCATATACTCTTTATTTCGGTCCGCTATCCTTAAAATAGGAGTTTTTGTTAGCATTTTATTCAACTTATTGAAGCTCTCTTAGTATTTTTCTATCCATTCAAAGTTCACTCCTTTCTTCTATAAGGAGGTAATGGGGTAGGGTAGCTTTGAAAATCCCTTCACAAATCTTTGTTAGTACCCAACAATCCCCATAAAAGAATGAATTGAAGACACATCTTTTGGTATCGGCCAATTCATAATGGCTTTGACTTTCTCAGCGTCCACTGCCAATCCTCTTTGGAGATGATATGGCCCAAATATTGAGTTATAGGTTTGTAAAATTCACACTTATGACCTTTTGCATACAATTGGTGCTCCTTTAGTGTCTGCAACACCAGTCTAAGATGCTCTTGATGCTTCTCTTCATTTTTGGAGTACATAAGAATGTCATTAGTGAAAACTAGTACAAAATGATCAAGATACTTATGAAGTACGTTATTCATGAGACACATGAAACTTGCAGGTGCATTGGTGAGACTAAAAGGTAGCACAAAAAATCCATACTGATCGTACCACATTCTAAAAGATTTTTTATGAATATATTCTTCCTTTATGCGTAATTGATGATAACCAATCCGAAAATCAATCTTTGAGAAAATTATTTCCCTCCTCACTTGATCAAATAGATTGTCAATCTGTGTTAAAGGGTATCTGTTTTTAATGGTCAATTTGTTTAGTTGGTGGTAGTTAATAAACATTCTAAACATACCATCCTTATTTTTCACAAATAGTTTAGGTGCCCTCCATGGTGAAACATTAGGTCTGATATAACCCTTATGCAACAGTTCCTGTAATTGCATTTTCAATTCCAGTAGTTCTAGGGTACTCATACGATATGGAGCTCTAGACACAGGGACAACTCTGAGTACTAAATCAACAGCAAAATCCATGTCCCGTTGTGGGGGTGACCCCATAATTTCTTCCAAAAACACATATGGAAACTGATTAATGACTAGAAAAGTCTCTAAACCTTCTTTTTCAATTATCTGCTCAATGGTTTCCACCTATACTAGGTACAGTTGGAAACCTTTTCTCGCACCTATCTTCAGCTGCAAAGCTGAAATCTGCCGAATCGACATTGGTTTTGGCTTTCCCTTAATTACTCTTGTGGGTCCATCAGGACTAACAAATGTAATTGTTTTTTATACATTTTATAACAACGAATTTCCATTCTAGCCAATCCATGCCTATTAATAGATCATATTGTCATAAGGGGAGGATATTTAAAGCTAACACTATAGGATACTCATTTAAATTTAGCAAACATTTATTCACTTGACTAGTTACTTTCCTTTCGGTTCCCATTGCTAGCTGAACCAACCATGTGTTTCTGAACATTTTTGTTTTCAAATTATATTTTCCCACTATTTGGGGGCTGATATAACTTAAAGTAGCCCCTGGATCAATTAAAACAGACATGCGTTGGTTTAGAATATTACCTTCAATTTCTAGCATAATAGACTAGTGCTCCGCTTATCCATTCTCTAAAGTTGTGCTGATTTTGGGAATACTCCGAGCAATGTCATTTATGGAGGTTTCCTCATGAACCACCTGTATGTTCTGAACAGACCTAGGATTGTGTGGAAAATCCCTTAGCAAATGTGGCTCTCTACATCCCCAACATTTCAACGGTTCTCCCCCTTTCACATTGTTGTTTTGTTGTTGTTGTTGTATTCCGTGGTTCTCGAGCCTGTATATGATTGTGTAGATGGGGGTGCATCTCCTTTGTTCAATTTCTTCTTTTAATGATCCTTCCCAAAGTTCTTGAGATAGTAATATTTTTGTCTTTTCATGCCCCCTCCCATTTTGGTGTTGTCTTTACTCTTCCATGATTTACCACTTTCACTTTTAGTCTTGAATTGTTGATAACATAGCCTTGCCTTCCTTACCACCTCATCGATATTCTTTGGATTATCAAACTCAATTATCTCCTTATATGAAGTTGGTAAACAGTTTAGGAAACACTATATTTTGGCTTTCTCCTCCTTACGATACGGTGCATATCTCAGTAGTTTCATGAATTTAGCCACAAATTCACCCATAAACAGTTGTCCCAGCCTTAATTCATGGAATTCTTTAGCCCGATCATCGTAATAATGTTCACTAAGGTAGCTCAACTTGAATTGTTTATGGAATTCTTCTCAAGAAACCGTTTTTTCCTCTAAGAACTTAACACTTTTCACCTCTTCCCACCATAGAGTACCTTTTTCCCATAGGTCCATAGGTAATAGATAGCCAGACATGCCTTTAAATTACTTTCGTATTCATATACTTGGAAGTAATTAATCATGTTCAGCAACCATGCTTCTACATCTTCCTCTTTTTCCCCATCAAATGTAGGAGGTTTGATCTTCCTAAATTCCCCTTGTAGCTCCATTTTCTTCCTTCTCCTACATACTTTTGGGGAACTATGATCAGACTCTTCTCCACTCTCATACTTTTCCCATTCTATTTCCTCCTTTTTCTTTTTAAATCCCTAGTCTCCACGGTTATATGGTTGGATTTCTCAGTCTAGTCCCTAATCAACTTTTCCTACTCCTTGTTGGCTGTCAAGAGCCACTGGTTACTATTGTAGAGATGCACTATTTCTTGCTGCAATGTATTCACCATATCCACAAAATGGGAAGGTAAGGTAGTGCTACCTTCCCCCAGCTCCATATACAAATCTTCCCCACTAGTAATAGCTGGAGGAGAATTCTCCATCTTTGAATAACACTCGACTTCCTACAAAGCAACCCAACTAATATCAGATATTTTCCATCAACTACTAATCTTGCGAACACAATCGCTAGTGATGGGGCCTCTTTTGAAGCCTAATGTAGAACTTTGGGCTCTGATACCATTTGTAATGAACCCATTTGCTCTAAAGAAAAAAAAAGTCTTCCCTTCCATTTACAATTTGGATGACCATATGTTAACAACATTAATGGATAAATAAATTCTTACTGCCCTCTTTTACTTAGTTCCATATCTATAACTCATGTTGTGTTTTTTTCCTTTTAAAACAACTAATTATTCACTACATTCTAGCTATTTCTACAATGTTAATTATATGTGCCAGTGCACCTTTTCACCTTCGAGGGGTGAGCGCCACCATGGGTTTATTGTCTCTCACCTTCTAATTGTAAAATGATATATGAATTTAGTTTCGATATCCAATCATGGGTTATGTATGGAAATGCTATTATATTCTAACTATTTGAATAGTCCAATGGTTCCTCCCCGAGTATTTAATGTTGATTTTATGTCACTGTGATTGTTGTGTACCTTGATATCTTTATAAGGTTGAAATTGACACCTCATCCTCATTCTCTCCGCACTGGAAACCGCTCCTATTTTGTCACTATCACTCCCCATGCTTACTTAAACCATCCTCCTCACGGCATATGTATTTCACCCTTACTTACTCCACTAGGCAAGTTACACGTAACCCATGGTCTTGTCCTTTCCTTAACCTTTAGAATGTGACTTCAACGATTTAGATTTTTTTGGGTTTCCATCAAAGACGATCTCCCCTGTATCAAAACCCTAACCTCCCACAATGCGCCTCTATCCTTACACTACTCGACCTTCTACTATGGAAATTTGAGAACTTGGTCCCTATCGCTTGTCCCGAACCCCGGGTTTCCTATTTCCCGAAAAGATGGTGGTGGTCATCCGGTCTTTGGTTTGAGGTTATTACCGCCATATTGTAGTTGAATCCATGGCCATCTAAGGTGCCTTTCCTTTGTGGCTATTGAAGCGGTGAATCATCTCACCTCTCATCGGTGCTTGGAACTCATTAGCAGGCTACAAACAGCGGGGTTGAGTTATTTTTGGTCCAGGTAACTAGGGTTTCCCATTATTCATTTTTCTTCCAGATAACCTTCTCTCCCTATAGGTATTAAATATTCCTTTCCTGTGCAGAATCTGGGCATGGATTCGGAGGAGAAAGAATGGTGGAAATACATAAAGCAGAACCGCTTTCCTTCCTTGGAAACTAGTGGCGAGTGGCTCTTTATGGGTTATTTACAATTAATTGCAGCAAATCTCTGCCTTACTCAATACTCTATTTTTACTATTGACTAATGTGGCTTATATCTTTTGGTGCCCAAGTTCACTCTTGTCCAACCCATTTCAATTATGCACCCAGGTTAGGGGTTTTTGCCTTATCATTATTACATAGGGCAACTATCTAATTGTTTTTGGAAATTTGAATTATTGGTACCATGGATTACCTTTTCCATTTTTGGCGTATGCAGGTGCAGGAAAATCCGGCTTCTTATCCAATAAGTTTTAAATTAAGCCTAGTTTTCCACACACTAAATGGTACTTGACTTTCCCCCAGGTTGGTTTTGTTTCTTCGAATCCCCTCCATCTCGTGTGCCTTACAACAAATATAAAGTCGAGTTTTCAGTTGTTCAAATCTTTTTGGGTTCGATGTGTGGTAGATACTCTCGTGGTGGATGTTTTATCCTTGGATGTGCTCCTAGGTCTCGGAGGCGATTCCTATTTCCGCCACAGTTTTTTAATTAATGCCCCCTGACATGCGGGGGCATTAGGGAAATATAACGCGAGGATGTTTTTTTTTCTCCTCCAGTTTTTTTTCCTCGCGTTATATTTCCCTAATGCCCCCGCATGTCAGGGGGCATTAATTAAAAAACTGTGGCGGAAATAGGAATCGCCGGTCTCGGACAGAGGATGGTCCAACCCTGAATGGATATGTACTTGCTTCAAATCATAGAACCCCTCTTTCTTCCATGGAATTGTGTATTTAAGTTATTATTCTAATGGGTTGTGACTTATAAATATCCATTATTATCTTACCAATGCCACTTTTATTTTCCTACATGCTGATAAGGGTATCTTTTGTATGATAATATGAATTTCCATTTCCTACAAGTGGAAATGTTGCTTGTTTCGGTCGCATGGGGTGTAGCCAGAGGCCTCCGAGAGCCTTTTCGCTACTTCTACATGGTTACCTGTTGTTTATTGTGTATAGTTCACCTATGTATCGAAGTACTATGGTTTTGAATAGGTTGCCTCTTAGCTTACTTTTAGTGTATATTCTCTTGTGATTGATTGGGGTCTCTTCCCCATTTGTTTTTAAACATTTTATGTGTACGATCTGGCCATTTCATTGTTTTGGTTATGATGAGAATATCGCTATATAAATGGAGGATTTCTTTGTAGAATTTATTTTGTTACATATTACAGCACCTCCTATCTTCGTGTAAATATTATGTTTCTAATGGGTCTCCTCCATGGATGTTATGCTGAACCATACTGGTGATTACCATCTTTACTGTCTTATAAATGATGTGATCTATATTTTACATATATCATGGTTTTGTTTCCTAACTTTTCTCAACCAATGCTTCAGGGAAATTTCCTTTTGCGATTCTATTATTGCCATGTAGATTCTTTGTGATTAACATATGCATTTTTGGTTGGTTAAAATAGTTTGGGTTCTTATACCTATGAATTTAATGGAGTACTGTTCAATCCTGTACATCTATTTCTTGACCTACAATAATTATTGAAATTATATTTCCATGTTGTATTCCAATGCATGCATAGCTAGATCTTTAATGTTCACTATGTATATTCATTTATAGCATAGATCGATAATACCAATATTTTCATCTCCATTTCATATAACTATTGTATAAGATGCGGTTGTTTTGGGATGATCTATTTTCTCGTAACCTAGATGTAAATAATGTTTCTATAAATTAACTACTTGCATGATGACCTATGTACCTTCGTTAGATTGATTTGTTAAATCTGTTGAAATACACATCTTATGGTAGAACTTACTATGTTTCCACAGAATGAAGATTTTTTCTATAAATTTCCTCTCAACTACATACGAGAGAGATGTGCAGGATTTTGCTTGCAGTAATCTACAAAATGCTCATCCATTTTCTTTTACTATTTGCTTGCTTCACGTTCTGATATAGAGAAATTTAACTATTGTCTTTATTTGTGGAAGATGATTAATGCATCTTAGGTCATGACTTTATAGTTCCCTGATTTCAATAACAACTCTATGTGTAATTGTTTTATGTTGAAACTATGTATTTTTCCACCTTCTAGTTCTGCGGGCTAATGCATCAAAGTATAAAATTTAGGCTTTTAGAAAGAAAAACAAGTATATATATATAAATAATGCATCCAATATATACATAAAGAATGCATGTGTACAATTCTTATTTACCATAAATAAGCTTTCTTATCTAACATTGCAGACACAATTAAGTACAAGAATATTGTGATTACTCTAACATGTAAATCAACAGTTCCAAATAACGATAGTAACAGTAACCTCAAACCAATAGTGAGTCTCAAAAAATTGTGGCTTGCAACACCGATCCACCCAACCTTGAACCACATCTAATTCCCGTCCGAGCTATGATGGTATTTCCTAGCTTCAGTAATCCTCTATTGAGCCTCTATAATGTCTATTTAACATTATATTCCTCACATATCTTTCCTATCACATCTGATTCCCGTCCGAGCTATGATGGAATTTCCTAGCTTCAGTAATCCTCTATTGAGCCTCTATAATGTGTACTTAACATTATATTCCTCACATATCTTTCCTTGGCAGCACCCTGCCTTCTGGGGATCTATGTCCCCTTAACTTAGTTTTTTAGTTTTTGTCTTTTTTTTTTTCCTAAGCAAAAAATCTTGCTTTACTCCTTGTAGTTCTTTTCTTGCTCTTCATCTCCCACCCGATATATATATATATATATATATATATATATATATATATATATATATATAATTGTATTTTAGGAATTTTAAGTTGAATATGATTCATTTCAGATTCAGGTAAGCATCATTTACTCTAGTGTCTCTGCCTCCAAAATTTCCAACCAACTAAAAATCAAAATATTTTTTATTTATTTATGCCTTTGTTCCCAAAATTCATCATATTTTATATTCAAACACACTAATAGTAGTAAAAAAAAAAAGCCACACACTTCTTTTACCATAACGCGGGTCTTACATAGACAAAGTCTATAGGCATTACTCCCACCTTTTCTAGTATTTTGAAAGGAAAATATCAATGAGCCTTGATTTTCTTACCCATTTTTTATATGATCTCTTTGTAAAACTACAACCATACTCTATCTCCCACTCTAAATAAATTCTCTATGTTTTGTTGATCATGCTTGGCCTTGTACTTTTCCTATGACTTCTTTAATGTATTTAGTACTTACAAATGGATATGCCTAATTTTATTGAAAAATGTTTCCACCTATAAAAATTCCCATATGAGATCCTCCCCCACTCCTCCTTGTAACCCATATGCAATAGCCAAAGTTGAAGGTGGAAAATATCCAAAACAAGCTTCAAATGTGTCCTGACCACTAGAAGTGAGGATTTCTCTGTTATAAGAGTGTGTATAGTAGCCAAAGTTTTATCCCAAGTCTTTGGGTTCTTCAAATTATAACCCCACAAATGCTACACCAAAGTCATACTCGCTACTCATATTTTCCCATCTATTTATTGATGGAATATTATAGACCTATTTAACTTCGTGTCCTTATTTTACCATAAATCAATCTGAAATGCACTAAGGAATCAAGTGTCTCTATCCAAGCTGGTGCTCCTTGGTATCCCAAAGTTCACCTAGAATTATTCAAATAACAAGGTTACTACTTATTTCCCTCTAATTCTCTTTTTGTAGGGTATGGAAATACGCACTTTGCTAAACATGTCAACTACCATGAATAGGGAGTCATATCCTTTCCTTGTTGTTGATTGACATAGTCAATGTAAATGCTTTCTCAAGTACAAGTGGGTAGAAGTAAGGGATGGCATAAACCATGTTTTTTGTCACAAGGCTTGCTAGTACAATGAAGCATACATCCTCTTATGAAACTAGTTGCATCTTCTTGCATTATAGACCAATACACATACCTCTAAAACTTGGCCATTGTCTTCCCTACACTAGCATACCCAATAACCTTGGAGGTATGGTCCTCTCTAATTAGCTATAGTTAGTAATCTTTAGGAACACATAAGTTGTCGATCATTTTGAGTAACACATTCCTGATATGAGAGAAAATTATTATATCTGCATTTTACAAATGACTATAGCTCTACAATTGTTGTAACAAATGTATCTTTGCATGCATCATGGGTGAAAAGATCCATGTGAATCAAGGTTCTGAAAGCTATAGTTTTTTATGTTGATGACCATGAAAGTTTGTCATCCATATATTTTGTGTTTTCCTTATCATAACTAATCACTAAATATTGTGTTGTAATTGTCATAGCTTACTATAGGCTTGCATATATTGTAAGAGTTAGTGACCTTTATGGATGACTATCCCCCTTATCACTAGTTTTTGTTTTGAGAACTTGTACTAGGGAATATAACTCCTTATCATAGGTATGGTAGTTGAGAACTAGCCAATAAAACACTTCAAAATTCTATCGCACATGCCTTCCTCCCTATATCAAAACTACTCCCATACCATACCCATTCACATCTATCTGCACTTTGAAGGCCCATTGCAAGTTTGGTTATGCAAAACTTAGTGTTTGATTGATTTTGATTTCCAATTATTCATGGGACTTCTATTGACCCTTCCCTGACTAAAAGCACTATTATAGCATGGAGTGGTGTAGCTATTGTAAAAATGAAGCTATGAACATCCATATGTATTATAATTCTCCAAAGAAGCACCTATAGAATCATTTTTAGGCACTAACCACTTCATGATGGCATCCATGGTTTTAGGGTCTATCTTAAGCTCCCCTTTTCTAATCATAGCCTAAGGACACCAATGATTGTTATGAAAACTCTTTTTTATTTATTTATTTTTCCAATAATTTTTTCTTTTTCAAAGTCATTAGAACATGCATCAAGTGTGATAAATTATTCTCCCAAGTATAATTATAAACTAGTATATTATCCAAATAAACAATAACAAATTAATTTGAATAATGGTGCATCATTCTCATGAATTTATTTATATCATTGTATAATCAAAATGGCATGACTAACCACTCATACAAACTTTTTTTTCTTTTACATGTGGTCTTCTATGCCTCTTCTTCCTTGACTTGCACATGTTGATGCCCTAATTTTACATCTAACTCAGTAATGTATTTCAATTGCTGCAAGTGGTCCCATATTTGATCAATAGGTGCTAAATTTTATAGAGTGTAATGTTGTTGAATTATTTGTAATCAATGCACATTCATTAGGACCCATATTTTTTTGGCACGATTATGATGGGTGACCCAAGTAGTGAGGTACTTGGTCAAATCACATCATACTTTAGTAGCCAATTAAACTTGTTATTCACTTCACTTTCTTTTATAAAACACTATCTATATAGCCCAATAGTTTTTTATGGAGAATCCAAAATAACTATATTTCATGATATACTTCCCTCTTAGATGGTAACTCATTAGGCTTGTATAACACTCCCTTGTATGCTCATAGAAACTATTCTAGTTGTTATTTTGTTCTGTATTACACCCCTCCATGGTTGCCATTTTCCTTGTTGACTCTTCGCTGGAAATAATTTCCCTTATAGAAAATAAACTATAATTTTGCTACAACTAATCAATTTCTTGTCTTTGTTGGCACTTACCAGTGAAATT
The DNA here is from genome assembly GCA_031772625.1 of Pinus tabuliformis. Classification (NCBI taxonomy): domain Eukaryota; kingdom Viridiplantae; phylum Streptophyta; class Pinopsida; order Pinales; family Pinaceae; genus Pinus; species Pinus tabuliformis. Next base: position 277,081,820 of record CM062804.1, on the reverse strand, counting down.
GTAGACTTACCTTTCTACACATTAATGATGAATTCCCTTCACTGATGAAGGGGTACTTTTTGGATCTCTACATGATTTTCTTTCCTACATATACATATGGATTTCCAAACAAAAAATGTCATACATCAAGTGGAACTACATTGAGTTCTACTTCATCAATAAAATCAACAATGCTAACAAATTGTAGTCTACATTATTTTGTTAACAAATTGTAGTTTGAATTATTTTGTTACCTTGATTTGGCATTATTATTTATCCATCGAATTAGATATGGTATAGGTTGATCCAAAACCTCCAATCAAAATTTTGTGACTATCTCTACTACAATATATTTTCTTGCTAACCTATGTTGAACAGAGCATCAATCATGGTGTTATTTACTTTTAGCTTGGTGTGGAAGATCTTGGTCATCTACTTCTCTTCCTAATGTGAAGTATGCTTAGATTCACCTCCTTATACCCTAAGTGGAACACAATATTGTCGTCCAACTTAGAGCTACATTCCACCTAATTACTTCACTCCATGGTGATTATATTTTCTTCTAGTCCTTCTAGTTATTTAGCTTCAACTCTAGATGAAATTACCATATTTTCTCCTTCATGTATCCAATAAGGTTGTGATGATTATAATGATTAATATAATCCTTTCACTAATGTGTAGTGGTGTTTTTCTTCTTATCCTTCCCACGTTTCTGTAGGTTTCAACCCTCTATAGAAATTACATGCATATGAATCCTAAAAACATAAAATAAACAATGGTGAGAGAATAAAACATAAAATAGATATACACAGAGATTTTCCCCTAGATCCCAAAACTGGAACTACCAAATTGATTTTTCATTATGTTCCTTTCAATGTTACAATTCATATATATACACATTGAAGCATCCATAAACCCCAATACTTTAACCCCGGATTAGAACATAACCATAGTTCTTTTGACCGGATCTACAAAATACCATGGACATAAAACCATCATGCCTAAAACCATGTGTGAAATCCATGCAAAAAACCATAGGTAGGTTTTCCCACCTAAATAGGGTCCAATTTGTTTTTCCTAGGGTGTTTCCCTCGACCCCATGCAAGGGGGCTACCGCCCCCCTCCATAGACCCCTATGACCCCGTGACTATGCCCGACACAACGTAGAGGGGTTCTCTTGCCCCCCCGTGACCCCCCCATGCATGGGGTAGTCGTGGAAAGAATATAACACAATACCCAATAGTTCCCACTTGTACTTCTCTTCCTTGGAATATTCTTTGTTCTCTTTCTATTTCAAACTGCTTAAATGCCCATTCTTCTAGCTTATTTTTTGTAGGTACTATGCTTGTACATAAGCCTCATCCACTACTATTGGTTTCTGATCTGGATTAGATCACTATATAAATTCTCATCCATCTGAATGCTTTAAAACTGAAAAAATTGAAGGACTCAATTTACAACAATACTTTAATTGGTAGGATTTATTTTGGAAAAATGGATTATGAAAGCATCTAGAGCTAGTTTGAGGTAATATATGAAAACTTATGGGGGTTAAAGATTTCCCACTTAAGAATTGGACTCCATGATGTCATTCTAAACTTATATACATTTCCATTTGTGTAGGAAAGGTGTCAAGTAATGTCTAGATACAAAAGTTATGCTTCTATAAATTGACCTATTAAAATTTACCACCAGAATTCAAGAGGATTCCACAACTCATGGAAAAGAGGATAGGCATATGAATACTACGAAATATAATATAGAAGGGTAAAAAATTTAACTCTACTTGAGTGTTGCAGGAGTCAAACTTAAACCATGTTTGACTATTGAGTTTTGTTATAATCAAGCCATTTAGAGGGAAAAAGGACCATCCATTTATTTTTTATTCTATTTTTCTCAACAATAGAGAATAACAACTTGGATGTGGGAGTGAGAGAGGATAATATAGGTTCCTTATGTTCTATAGAAACCCACATGCCATAGGCCTTAGATAAAAAATTATATAGTGCCTTCTCCTTTGTACTTGCATTATTTCCACTTTAGAAAAGAGAGAGTTGAGAAGTATCACCTTGTAGTTGGGTTTTTTCCTGAAATGGTTTTGATAGGATATCTTGGTGTTCATTGTAGTCGGCGTGTGATTACATTTTATTGTTCTTTATTTTCCATATTTTATCTCTTACATGCATTAAAAAAAAAATCAATAATAACAAGTTTGCATGCAAAATGAATTAACCCTTCATAATATATATTTAGGTTTACTTTAATAGATATTTTGAGAAGAACTATCCAATATAATATCCATGGTATTTTATAGATCATACTTGTGTTAGAGTAGGATTCCTCGGGAGTTTTGTGGGAAGTTGTTGGGGATTTGGGAAATAGTTTGAGCAAAAAGTCGTAAAACCCTATCCATGCTGACAAATATGCTTATAATAACTCAAAATATTTGGCATAGGAGAGATTCTAAATGTTGGAAGAAAAATCCATGGATATCAAGAATAATATGAAAATCCTTATGGAGGATCTAGCAAATACGACCGGAGTTGGAGAAGATAGAGGTTGCAACTTAGAGGTCAGATCAAAGGAAAAATTATGGGATCAGGAAGATCCAAAGAATGAATCCATGAATGAAAGCATCATGAACCATTCATAGTCACTCTTAAATATGGAAGAGAGGGTGGACATAAATTGGTATTAAGGTGAGATTAATGATTTGAAATTGAATCACTAGTTGTAGAAATTGGAGGTTTACATGTGTTTTCACCACATAGATGAGGTAAAAAAAATCATTCACTCATTTGAAATGACAGGGCCATGCTTTGACTTGGTGGGAAATTCACATGGAAACTCATAGGTTGGAGGGGGGTCATCTAGTAATTAGGTGGGAAGATATTAAAAATCTCAAAAATCCCCAATTCTATCCTTTCATGTATGTAGAGCACAAGTGGATCATGGAATTTCTTTAGGAAGAGACATGAGAAGTGTGTATAGGAGTACATAACAATATTCAGGGAGATGTAAATAATCTCAATTATCTCTCCTAAGAAATCAAGTGTACTCCTCAAGTATATCGGGGGTCTACATATCCATTTGTCAAAGAAAGTGATATGGTTCAAACTTAGAATGGTGGATAAGGCATGGGTGTAGGCATAATACTTGAAAATAATATGCCGGAAAAAAGAGAATCAAGTGGTTCAAAGTGGAAGGAATTCAAGGATTCTTCCAACAAGTGGAAGATGAAGTGGAAAGGGGAGACATAAAAGAAGACAATAGGAATTTCACATTAGTGAAAATATTTTAGAAACCACTACAACATATATGGTCACATAGAGGAGAAGTTTTGGGAATTGTATCAATAGTTGAATCTGAATAGATAAAAGAAGGAAGGGAAGAAAAAGCCTCTTATTTCCACATATCTGAGAAAATAGTTTGAAATCAAGCTCTCCAATGTGGAAGAGATACGTTTTTGCACCTTAATGCAAAAGGAGGTGAACTTGAGTAGCCTTCATCAATAGGAAGAGAAAAATATGGCCAAACTCTTCTATATAAAGATACAAGTCAAGAAGATAATGATTTATACATTGTTTCACTCAGATTCAATACAAAATATCATAGCAACATATTTGATAAAAAAATGTTTTATTGGAGTTTGATGATGATCCTAGCCTTTACCCATTGGGATGGGTAAATATAGATACAAAAGTCAATGTAACAAAATAGTGTAGAATAATATTTTCTATCAATGTTGATTTCATTGATGAAATAGAACCTAATGTAGTTTAACTTGATGTATGGTTGTTATATTTTTGAATTCATATATGTATATGCAAGATTGAATATTAATTTGAAGAGCTAACTAGTACCACCTCATGAAGGATGAGAAATCATTCATAATCAAGGAACACAAAGGAAAGTCTAAAATTTGGTTGCAAGTGCCAACCAAAAAAAGAAATTTATCAGTTCCAACAAGAAGTATGTTTTACTATCTTTGAGAGAAAGTAAGTTTGGTGAAGAGTGAGTAAGGGAAAATACATCTCTAGAGGGATGTATTGAGGAATAGAGAAAACAATTTGAAGAGTTTATACAAGCATATAAGGGGTGATTTATTTTCTTTAAGAGAAAATTAGTCTAGTGAAGAGTTGTTAAGGGGAAAGAAATCCCTAGAGGGTTGTCCTAATGAATAGAGACAACAACTGGAAAAGTTGATACATGAATACAGGGTAGTTTTCCAAGAGCCTAAAGGAATACCATCCAAGAGGGAAGTGATGCATTGGATCAATTTTTTATGAGATTTTTCACTGCCAAATATTGGACTATCCAAACAGACTATTTTAGAAGCAAGTGAAGTCAAGAAGCAATTGCAACAATTATGGGAGTAGGGTGTTAATAAAAAAATCACCTTACTGTGTCGGTCACCCATCATAATTGTGCCAAATAAGAATGTGACTTGGTGAATTTTCATTGATTACAGGGAATTAAACTAAATTATGCTCAAGAGAAAGTACCCCCTTTCTAGACTAGATGACTTATTTGACTAGTTGTATCAAGAAAAACTCTCTAGCTATATGGATTTAAAATTAGGGTGTACAAGCATTTAATTCAAAGAAGAAGATACTTGGAAATTCGTCTTCAGGACTAAACAAGGTTTGTGAGTAGTTAGTCACTTCATTTGTTCTATATAATTCACCATCTACATTCATGAGATAAATGAATGATATATTACGCCCTTACTTAAATTCAATTGTTATTATTTTTTTTATGATATAATAGTTTACAATGCTACTTGGGAGGAGAACATATCACACTTGATGTAGTTGTTATAGAACTTGAATAAGCACAATTGTTGGAAAATTGCAAGAAATATCAGTTTACATGACATTCTTTGGTTTATATAGGCTATATGTGCTTTGTTGTACCAAAAATCCTAATAACTTGAAATAAGTTTTATAACATTCGTTACTTATATCCACTCTTATATAGGAAAGAATTTCCATGGAATTTGATGTAGGTTTAACAAAATCCAGTAAGGGACATGACTATATATTTGTGCTAATTGATAGTTTCAGCAAGGTGTGTGTTCCCGTGCGCTATAAAAATGTCATTGAAGGGAAATAAGAAACAAAATTATTGCTCGAATCGGTTTGGGTGCACTTTGGGATACAAAGGAGCATTTTTAAGATAGGGACACTAGAAATGTTAGTACATTTTAGACTACATTGTGGGAGAATATTGACATGAAATTAAAAATGTCTAGACATTCCATCCATAGAGAGATGGGGAAATTGAAGTAGTCAATAAGAATTCGGTACGAATTTTCAGGGGTTATAATCATAAGCATATCAAGACCTTGGATAAAAGTATGGACTATATACAACACTCATACATCAAAGTTGCGAATATTTCAACTAGTAAGTCACAATTTGAGACTTGTTTTGGATAATTTACATCTTCAACTTTAGATGTAGAATATGGACAACAAGGAGGAATGATGAATGATCTCACAAGATATTATTTAAGATAAAAAAGGTTAGTTGAGAAGATTAGGTAGACTCATTTACAAGCATAGGAGGTGTTGAAGAAGTGGCAAGAAAAATACAAGGCTAATGTAATCATCATCTCACAAATGTAATTTGAAGTGGGGGAAATATTATGGTAACAATTGAAAAAGGAAAGGCTACAGGGTCTTCGTAACAAAATAAAGGCTCTACAATATGTTATTTTTGAGATAATGGAATAGTGATAGATAATGGCTATAGACTTAGTATGCCCTCATACATGCACATTTACTCAATGGTGAATCTGAAAAATATCAAACCCTATTATCCTTGCATTTTGGATTAAGAAGATGATCACATCCTACCTTCCACGAATGACTTAGCACTAGAGTCATTAGAGGGTGAAATTTATAGAATAGGTATGGAACTAAGAAACATGTTTAAAATAAGTTTTGGAAGATTGGGTTGAAAGGACAACTTATAGGTAAAGCTAAATGGTACTTGAGGAAGAAGATAGAAGAAATGTTTATTCACCTCATCTAATAAATATTTTATGGACCAAAGCCTTCCAAGATGGGGAGGTATAATTTGGATTGTATATCTATGTAATTTTTCATCCATTTTGATGTTTTAAAAGTGGAATAATTGAATGAATCAACATATAAGAGCAATTTTATTGGTGATACCCAGTTTGGAGAATTTGGGTATGAAAACTTTTAAGGTCATTTTGAGGCCTTAAATATTGTTTTTAGGAAGTTAAATCTTTCCTTCCTAATATTTGGACCCTCTAAGTGTATTATACATTAGTATGCCTTTCCAATGGTGCATGAAATATGTAAATGGGATTTCAAATGCAAAATTTATGCCTCTTGGAATCTGACCCATTGCAACTAATCAAAATAATTCAAGAGGATGAAACATAAACCCATGTTACTCATGGAAAAGAGGCTACCCACGTGAATACTATGAAGAATACTCTAGAAGGGTCAAATTTGTAACTCTCATTTTGAGTTGAATGAGTCAAACTTAACCCCTAGATGTTGATTGGGCTCTATTATAGTCAAGACACTAGGAGGAAAATGAGCTTCATTTATTTTTAATTATATCTCATTCCACAATAGAGAAGAATACTTTGAGATTAGGATTGAGATAGACTTATAGAGGGGAATTTTGTTATCAAAAAAGAGGAGATGGGAGGTAAAATATGGAAAAATAACCTAAATACCCTTTCCTACCTTCTAAAAACGGACTCCTTAGTCATTTACTATTGTGACTCTTTAATGGAGGAAAAAACAAACGCATCACAGAACCAACAGAAAACGTCAATTTTTTTTATCTTATCATGATGATAGTTTTTTAGCAACACATCTGTTAATTCTAAAGCATGCCCTCTCTCATGCTAGCAATGGAAGGATGTGAATTTGGATGGGGATTAAGATGCACACTATAATGTCACGATATGCTACTCTAAAATGTAATATTTTATTTCAAAAGGATAAGAATATGCCACTATGAGTGACCAACACATGGTATTCTCTAGTAAAAGGTGAAAGAATAGTTTTCTTCTTGTTAATCATATAGCTTTGTCCTCTCATACAACTATGGACCTGTTGTGCTATTCAACAGCCCCCCATTTATTAATGATAGTAGTTAATATTACATTAATAAATGGGGACCCTTTAAAAAACCTATCCAAAAAACAAAACTTAGCATTTAGGCATTTATTTTATTTTCGAATAAAGAAAAGATATCAATCAAACCCCGATTTTTTTAGAAAACTACTAAATTCTTACCGACCCACATATATCATGATTAAGCACCACCAAAAGACCTTTCTAACCATCCAAAATCAAGTAAAATGATTAAATAAGGACTCTATGCTCGAAATGATCATAAATCTGACATAAACAAAGTCCTTAAGCATTTTAGGCTTAGTCTCGCATCGCATGTTGCCATTAATAAAGGACCAGCCTTAAAAAGGGTATTTCGAAGCATGCAAGATGTGAAATTGCAATGGCGTTATAACCTTTATCGCATCGCATTTCAAGCATTCAAACAAACACCACAAACTTACCACTAGCTGATATTGCGAAATGTGATCAAGACCTGGACCCAATCCTTAAATATATCATAAGAAAATGTTTTAGGTCTGCCACTCATTAAAAAGGGTTGTTTACATAGATAAACCTGGCAATTAGATACATTTTGAAACGATTAATGAGTGGCTCGCATCTTGCATCTTGCAGAAACATAGCAGGAGGTAAGAAAGGTGAAAATGCATAATGTGATATTGCGATTTGTGATGTTGCTTTGTAAATTGCACAATCACCATCATTGCAGTTCAAAGGCTCGCCACCCTAGAATCTTTCTTCCCGTTTTACGATGCAAACATTTATGAGCATTAAAGCTAAGGGATAACGAATCATTAGTGGGCATTTAGTAAGAGATAACTGCATTTATGTGTGAAAAGCCATTTAGCATGACATGATATCTTCTTACGTGTGTTCGAATAAAACTCCTTTTATCACCTTTACAAGTTATCATCATTTTTTCCTTTTACGTTCATTATCATCATTGTGTATCCGACAGTTGTTGTTCTTCAATTTCAGGGAAAATCCGCAGAGCAAATTACTGAGGACAATCGTGAAGAAAGGCAAGGCAGTTGTCTCTTAGAAGTCAGAAATTACTCCTCTCTTTACGGATACTACATGCAACAGAGAGGGAGGAACCTCTACATGTGAGGCCAAGTATAATGTACTAGAGGAAGAGAAACCAAGGATTCTAGAGATGAAGATTACAGTTGATGGACGTGATTCCTCAGACGCTTCCATGCTAGAGATATCATGCTCATTTTTTCACTACATAGTTGCGCACCCGAAGAAAATCCCTTATACCAACATGGTTAAATGGGTTATTGATGAAGCCAACATCTCAGATAGAGAATTAAAGACAAGAAGCCAAGAGGTTATGGGATCTTTTACCCTAGACAACCTATGGCTTATGTACCACCTACCAGAGCCACAAGTCATCTACAACAGGCAGTTCGTTGAGAACTTTGCCAAAGAGAACAATGACCCAGTAGACTCCACTCCGGCCTGGTCAAATAATGAGGAGAAAATCAAGAAAGACAAAAATGGTGTGTACATTGCTTCGTCTATTTGTCCCCCTCATAGTTTCGTAGTGGCCATGTTATGTAGACTATTTGGCAGACTTGATAGTAGTAAGTTCTCCCCAGAGTGGTTGTCGTTAATAGATGTAGTTGTTAATGCAACTGTAATGAATTGGGCACAAATTTTGTCTCACAGTTTAACAAAAACAATTATTGAGTATAGAAAGAAAAGAAGTTCTTCTTCGAGGGTTTACCCTCCATTTTTTATGAGTGCCTATGTAATGGATGCAATTTGTTTTAGTTCGAAATTCCCTCTGATGGGATTTAAATGGACTGTTCGAAATCCACTTCACATTCACATATACCATAAGGACATGTGGGAATCCAACTTTCAACCACATTTTTTCAAGATTTGCCATGGAGTTATGCTACCTATTCACAAGCGCCTTTATAATCAAGATGCCCCCAGATTTTCCCAAGAAGCTGAAATAGATATCCTCCCAGTGGCTAAATGGTTTGGGGAGGAAACATTTACGTATATAAGGGTTTTTGGCAGCATCACCTCCCTCGATGTCCTCCCATACTATGTTCCAAACAAATTGATGGCTAGAGAGATAACCTATCAAACAACGAGTGAGGGAGGGATGAGCAAGACATTAAAGGAATAAAAAATGGCCATCTAGCCTACATTCCCTTTACAATGTGGAGAATTTGCATTACACGACCTACGACATGCATTTAGAGAAGCAAAGAACATGTTATCTCTATGATTACCTAAATTCCTTGGAAGACAATATGACTCGTCCTGCATTGTCAAAAATTTCATCACTTTGGAGAAAATAAAAGTATTCAGTAATGAGGAAGATGCCTTTGATGACATCCTTTTGTAGAAAAACACCTTCACAGAGGTGAAGCATATGGCATAATTACTTTTTGACCGTGAATATCTAGAAAAATTTTACAGTTACAGAGAAAGGAGGTTAGCAAAGGTCCCATTGGACCAATTATTGATTGAACCAATAACGGAGCCTACTCCCAGTATGACTATAAAAGGTGACTCCAAAGAAAATTCTAAGACCGATTCTGGAGTAGAATCCCAAGAGAAATCTACCAGGGAATCACAAAAGTCATCACAAAATGGGAAAAGAAAAAGCATGGAGTTAGTAAAGGATACAATCGAATCTACACAGAAGATAGTTGAAGAAACTTCAGTCAGCAAGCAGGCTAAAATCCTTGCCACCTCCACATAGCCAATAAAACCCCTAGTAATTGATTTAGGGGAAGAGTGGGACAATTTTAATAGAAGTCTCAACACAGAGGAACAAGTGCCAGAGTTGAAAAATCCACAACATAAAAAAAAATCAAGAAATTACAGTAGAAGAGACGATAAATACTCAAGAGGTAGAACACATCCTTCTTACCCCCACCTCTGAAATAGTTTTGAGAATAGAAGAGATTCCCCCTCTAGATGTGTTTTATAGCCCACAACATAAGGCCATGGGGAAAAGGAAAAGAAGGAAAAGGAAGTTGGACTCTACAGCTACTACTACCCCCGAAAATGAACCAATGGATGTTCTCTGGAAAGACTCACCCATTAACCCATCCGCCAATGTTACTAGACTCTCATAGTTTGTAGGTGCTTACAATACAACAAACATCAACAAAAAAACAAAAGTACAAATGTTTCTTACAGAAAAGGAAGATAAAATTATGTCACTGGAGCAACAATTATAGCAAGAAAAATATGACCAGTAGGAACAGATACAGTTAGCTAAGCTACAATGCAAATTCAAGCAGATGAAAATAGAACATCGAACCATCTTAGTCGAGAAGGAAGCACAAATACAGGAAATAACTGATCTACACAAAGATGATCCAAAAGTTGATCAGCTTATTACTGAAGCACTCGTACTTAACTCCCAGTTGATGCACCTGAAAGAATTACTGTGCCAGAAGATTTCGCAATGTAAATATTATTGCGAAACAAGCGATAAATTGACAATTCAATTCGTGGAGATGGGACTTGAATATGATGAGATCTTTAAAAAGGTCTCCGATTTCATCACTTGACAGAATACAGAAAATGGGAGAAAAACCGACTTGCCTAAATTTAATAAAAGAATCACATAAATAAATCATATTTGTGAGTTGGGATTCTTGGCTTAAAGAAGTAGAAAAGGCAACAACAGGAGCAAATAGTGTCATAGAAAATGTCAATGAAAATTTACATAGGCCAGCTTTGTGGCAGAATCCATTCCAGGTTTCCTTCCTAATGTGAAACAGCTTGAACTACAGTGGAAACATGCAACAGAAGAAAAAGCAGAAGTGATAAGGCAAACAACCAGGTTAAACTGGGAAGCATATTGGCAACATTTGGTAAAACCTCATAGCCAATGGATGACCCTGCAATACCTAACCACTTCTACGGAGAAAATGGTGCCAGCATTGACTGATGTCGTATTCGCTGGACAATTGAAAGTTGAAGTTGGCCAACCCACATCTCAAGCCCATGATGGACATTTGTGATATGAAGGATCAAATGCAGGATAGTTAGTCACCATGTTTATTTCTATTTTGATTTTATTTTTGCATAATTTTAGGCAGGTTGTTTAAACCTCCTCAACTATTTTTTTGATAATCTATTTTAAGTTTTATAGTTTAAGTGCTTAAACCCCTCTCATGCATTTAGAGAGGGGTCTAAATTTTTTATCAAAAACGGTCTTCAAAACAGGCACTTCTATCCCTTTGAGGAAGTTCTGGTGAAATTAATGGAACATGATTTATTTTTATCTGATTTAGCATCTTCTTTTGAAATTGCACTTTTGTACTCTTAGATGTTTTTGAATGGACTGAGGATAGATCAATATTGTTGAAACACATGAGTAGGACGTACTATAAATGGTACTTTTATCCTGTAATCCTTTTTACTTATGTATTAAGCCATGATTTCTTTTCGAATTGTTTATGTATTAAAGTCTAAATCTTGATTGCCATTATTGCACTTCTGTATGATGATGATCTATGTTTTATGCTGAATATATGAATAATTCCTTATGTGATATATCTTTCACAATCGTTTCGGCTAAATTTTTATACAAAATGATTATTGTTAAAATGAATTCATTTCTCATCGCAATTGAATGATCTTTATTATCAATTGCATTTAGACATTATTGTAGATTGCATACATCAATTTAATCCTGGGTATAGTTATAATTAGATGGTGTTTAAATTAGGATAAAATGCATGTGATTTTTAGTTTAGATTAGATTACTTTTAGCTCAAACATTACTTCAAAACATCACATATCACCCCATTATCACAATCATTAAATAGATTGGGAAACTGGTCGCATTATCCCTAGTCAGAGCCACTACTCCAAACAGAAAAGGAGCTACCAACCAAAGTTCGGAACAGGTGGTTTTCCCCCATGTTGAAGAAATGATTTTTGAGGCTTCAACAAGGCCTTAAACTTATCCATTCTAAATTCATCATAGGAGTATGTGTCCACAATAAGGAAATACTATTTTTCTTCATTATTAGATGAAGGATACTTTTGCAGGGCATAAATCACGTCATTTAGCTAAGGAGGAGGAGAACCCACAAAACACATTATTAATATGAAAACACATATTTTTGTACAAAAGATTACCCATATCCATTATTATTACAGTATCATAACCACAACTATAGCCTTCGGCTTTTTACTGATGGCACCATGGAAGAGCCATAGATTTAGGGAGTCCCCAAACCATTAAGGGAGAAGTGTATTTGAGAGCCCCCATGTACTTTACAAGACAAAAATATCATGCCATCAATTTAGTGCAAAATAGACTTTATGTGGAAGATGTTGGGTTTTTCTCACAATCTAGGAAAATGAGAACACAAAAGATAGTAGAAAAAGGAAATAACACTGAAAGCTTTGAGAGGCCATGAATGACCATGTAGATGAATAACAGATGGAAGATACATTTTTGAGGAGTGCTTGGGTTTTTTAACTTATTTGTAGATTACCAACAAGTGAATGAGTGAAATTTTATAAGGGAATGCCAAAATAGGGGTAGAGAGGCTATAAGGTCATAAACATATGGCGTTTTAGAACCACAAATACACATATAATCATCCAAGGATTTCAAGACTACAAAGAAAAAGGACACTAAAAATGTGTAAGATTGCTCATATGTTCAGAATGGCAGATATACAAAGACATGTTTCTAAGAAGGAGATGCTCTCGTGCCACTATTAGAATGTGAAAAATGGAATGAAAGAATAGGTGTGAATTTCTATTTCATTAAGTATGCTACAAATATAAATACAATGTTATGATCATTAGATTTGACTTCCAGAGACTATTGGACTCCTTGTAATGGTTCACATTCCATACCATAACCCCAACGGATTAGGTTTCCAACAAAATTAATACTTCAAAAAGTATCAGTCATAAAAAATAAACAAATAAAGGAAATGAAAAATTTATGTGAAATGAGATAATCATACAAGTAATAAAATTTACTTGAAAGGGTTGATTTTGAAGAAATGTTCAATTACAAAATTAGACTTAAAATGTTAGTTGGGGAGAAAGTGAATGAAAATTATAAAAATGATTAGTTGATCAATTACACTTATTCACGAGATTAGGACTGAAATTGAAACGGAAGACTCGAATAGAATCAACTTAATTCAAAATATTATATGAATTTGGGGAAAATACCAATTAAAGAAAAGGGTTCAATGAAGAAATAACTTCACCATTTGATTAAAGTTGATTACCAAATTGAGCAAGATTTACAAGAATATTTTAATGAAAGAATGACTTGATTACGAAATGAAGGATAATCAGAATATAATCCACTTGAATGAAAATTGATATCAGATGAAAAAGATATAATTAGGATAATATTAAAACAATCGAGAAATATATTAGAAACAACAAAAATACTATCTTATGAAAAAATAAAAGAAATCAAACTAAAAGATAAAACATGTAAATAAGGAAATGTTCACTTAATTTACAAAGAAAATGCATACATGATTGAGTTCCCAATATCATTGTTTAAGTTCCATATGAGAAAATTCATAAGGAGAATATACAATGAATCTTCATCATCTTGCAAGGTTTAGGAGGTAAAATTGAAATGATGATGAAATCTTAGTGACTCACCACATAAAATATAAAAAATTATGGTTAACAAGATTTTTTTGAACTTGCAGCTTGTTGAGACCTTAACATATAGGTGGTTGTTAGAAATTCCATTTTACCTCACCATCACTAGAATAATTTCTTATTCATCCCCCCAATCTTGTTAATGATATACCAACCAACTAAAAATATTAAGAGAAGATGTTTTTAGTGAATGAAAATAGTATAGGATTCTGATGTAACCTCAACATATCCATAATTCGTGGTCTTCCCAAGTTACTCAAAGGTTCAAAAACTTAACTACTTAGATGCTTCATGTCACTACTTGCACCAACATTTAGATTGGTCGTGAAACAATCATGTGGGTTCACACGATGAACCTATACTTACCATGTGAATTTGTGAGATATTAATTTTTTTTTACCAGTATTTCACTATATATTATGCAATAGTTCCCAAAGTAAAATTTTGTTTCTTACCCCAAATACACCATTATAACTAAAATATACACCCAATTTCATTAGATGTTATAGAAGCTAGTTTTTTTTGACATTTGTATACCCACTTTTATTTCTAATTTTTGTTGATTTTCCATGATATTGGAGTCCATGATAGAATCTTAAATCACTAATTATACCAAACCAAGTATAAAAACAAGTCTACTTTAAACAATAGTAAATCTACTAGTGCACAAAATATACACAACTTTTTAAAAAATATGTACAATAACCCAACCTCATTATATTAATCCAAATTAAAAATACAATAGTATAGGGCTCATGTATGAGGGATAATGGTCCTCAATTATCACTAGTACAAGAATAAAAGATACAAGACACACTGGCGGTCTAATTAATGTAGCATGCAATCACAATTGTTTTTTCATATCATGTACATTGTGGGTCCTTCACTTTCATTTTTCATCACCTGCTTCTATCAATGCACCAATTTCTTCATGCCACTGAACCTCAGGTCATCAATATACTCTCTATTTGACCATAAGTCCAAATATCATCAACACATAGGGTCTTCATGCTCACAAGCTACTCCTTTATCCTTCAAGGCCACAACACTTTCAGAAATTTTCCCATTGTTGCTCCTCATCTCCTTTCCACTATAGTCTTCATGCGCTCCTCCAATGAAAATTAACATAGCATTGGAAGGTTTCCACCTATTATCAACGAATGTATATTTTCCAACAATGAACATAGGTTGTCAATAACTAGTCTCCTAGATAGCCAAATCTTGAGCTCTTTCAATATTCCACTCTTAGCATCCACCTTTGTTTATCAAGGTGATGCACTAGGGTACTTGGTCCACTCTCATGTTGCCCTCCAAAAACCCTAAAGTGATCAATACAAGTCCTCTCCTTAGACTTCTCATCCACTAACATCTGATCTCAACACACATACATCGACAACAAAAACTTGCATTCATGAAAGGGCCAGTGATCCTTGTTGAAAGTTTGATCATTGTTTATACCTTGTTGATAGGTTGCTGCAACACTCGTTTCATGCCTACCAGACCTTCTCAACTTCTGCAACCTCCCTACAAACAATGTTGCTCCAATTCGTTGTTATCCAAGGCTTGTTTCTAGCCCAAAAACATGAGTTACAACCCACCCACTCCAAGGAAATTAGGTTTGCAGCCTACCTGAGCTATACCTCAACCTTTTGGTCCCCTGTACAAGGATATTTAACATTGCAGATCACCTGTAACCTACAATAAGAGTTGTGACCTACTTCTAGGAGAGATATACCACCACAAAAATGCTGAAAACACCACCCAAACTTCCCTCAACAAATGCCTCAAACACCTATAGCTCCTCATCCCTAAAAGAAATAAGTAACAACATATAAAAAATACCAATCACTTCTTCTAGTCTCCTTCTCTAACCCAATTGCCTCATAGGTGTATTACACATGAGAGGATGCACTCGAATGTGAGGAAATTACCTCACACTCTCCTCAATTTATATCTAACTCATGTGGCTCCATCTCACTTTCATTTTTCATGCCTAATACTCAAGTTGACTTGACTTGTATGCCAAATTAACCTACAACCACACAAAAGAATTCATATCTCCACTTCTAGAGCTCAAATTTCGAAGATTTTCACCTCCCCTTTTTCCTCTATGGGTACTCTAACACCTCCATGTGTCAAATTGTCAAAATTACTCATATTCCACACCCACCAGGTTGAGTGCAAAGCCCAAATGCTTGGGTTCCAATCCCATAAATCGATTTGTGGTGCTCCAACCTCTAAACCCTGATCCTTACAGTTTGGAGTACCTCCCAAGCTACCCAATCTTAATACTCCCTCATAGCGAGGGAGGTACTTCCAAGAATTGGAAGTAACTCATCATCATCACTATCACTACTCACAACACTCCCCCAACTCCTGGCGCCCATAACTACAACAATCCCTAAAGCATGGACTATGCCTCTCTCTGAACTGTCACTTTCACTAGAGGCCACCTGCTCCTTCTTCTTCTCTTGAATTGTTTTCCAATCCATCCATGATTCCTTCTTGGTAGTTGTAGAAGCACCCTTGATCCATATTGACCACACACTCTTCTTAGCATCCACGGTATCCCTCTGATCCTTCAAACTCCCTCTAGAACGTGACTCCCTCTCAGCTTCTGTAACCTATGCCTACTCCTCTTAAACCTTAACCCAATTCTCTGTAGCTTATACCTAGTTCTCCTTCTTCTTCCTCCTATGATCTATAGGCTCACCCGTCAGCCTATAGTAACCATGCTTTATAACTCCATTCACAACACCTACAGAAATAAAGGTTTTGGGTCTGAGTCTTGCCTTCCCATCCTAGAAAAAAACTTGACATCACTTATGCTTGATTTTTTAGATGAACATCACACTATATATGAGTTATGGTACAAGTAGTACATATTGAACCCGCAGCGCCTGATGTGTCTCCATCCTGAATGGTATAACTCTCGATCCTCTGATCTCTTTCTTACTCTTGTCACCCAACACCATGTGAAACTTCAAGCCCCACTCAACTAGAGTCTCAAACACATCCTATGACCCTATCATATGCTTTGAAGCTCCACTGTCCACCTACCATGCAGCCTCATCAATGGTACCCTATGAGAAATGAGAGATCAAAGCAAGGTCCTCCTTCTCCAACCACGTGGAGAGATCATCTATCGCGTCAGAAGTGGTAATACCTGCAACATGCTTCCCTTTCTTCTTATCATCATCTCCCTTCTTCTTCATTAGACATCTCATCAAAAAATGACCCATCTCGCCACAATTGAAACACTTGATCTTACTCAAGTCCTTATTTTTGTTTCCCTTCATTCTCGCTGCAATTCCCACATCATCATGTGAAGCCTTCTTGTTTGGATGAAGATCCTTGTCTCGCAACTCTTCCTGAATGAAGTCATCCCACATACTATTCCAGTATGGTAGCTTGTTCTTGGTAATTATCCCCTTGATGAATGGCTTCCACTCTAGAGTAAACCAATTCAAGGTTATCCTCACCATCTCAAAACTGTAATAGTCAAACTAACGATGGTAATCTCATCTCAAACTTGAGACAACCTCGTCAAATAAAAAGTCACCCATTCACCTTGTATCATTTTTGTGGCCTTCAATTTACCCTCCAATACCAATAACTGATTCTCGTTCTTATTGTGGAAAACATTCTGAAGAGAAATCCATATCTCATGTGTAGTGTTCTTCCTAGAAAAACAAGGTATTAAGGAGTCCTTCACACCATCTAGGATGATCAAATTTGCCTTCATATCCAGCTTCTCCTACACTTCCAACTCCTTAGGGTCAGTTAGCTTCTTGATTTCTTTCTCGACAAATTCCCAGATCTTGTAGACTTGCAATACCAACTTGATCCTTTCCTTCCATTGACTATAGTTGGACAACCCTTCCAAGATGTCCTCATACTGGAGACCAACCTACAACTTTGACATTGTTGTGATCCCTCCACCAATAATGTGACCAACTCCCTCTTAATTTTTACTTTGTTGTGCACACTTTGATTCACTAGACCTTAAAAGTAGCTCTAATACCATATTCATTTTCCATGACACTAGATCCTAGGATAGAATATTAAATCATTGATGCTACCAAACCAAGTATCACAACACGTCTACTTTTCACAATGGAATATAAAGAATAGTAAATTTACCAGTGCATATAATATAAAAAAACTTTTTAAAAAATATGTACAATAACCCAACTTATTTATATTAATTCAACTAAATGATAAAATAGTATAGGGATCACATACCATGGATAATGGCCCTGAAATATCCATTAGTACAAGAAAATAAGATACAAGGTACATTGATGGTCTAGTTGATGTAACATGCAATCATAATTGCTTTGTTTTATCTTATACACTGCGGGTCCTTCATTTCCATTCTGCAACATCTACCTCTATCAATGCGTCAAGTCATTTAGTCCACTGAACCTCATCTCATTAATATGCCCTCTAACTTATCATCAGTCCATCTATAATAAACACATAGGATCTTCACACTCACTAGTTTCTCCTTCATCCTTCAAGGCCACAACACTTTGGGACATCTGCCATATCTACTTCTCATCTCCTTTAGGGACTTTTTCCCCACTATAGTCTTCCTGTTCTACACCAATGAATACGAACATAGGGCAGGAGGGTTGCCACTTATGATCATCAAATTCCTCTTCTCCAACAATGAACATGGGTTGTCAATAACTACTCCTGGTTGATAAACCTTAAGCTCTTTCAATCCACCACTCCTATCAGCCACCTTTGTCCATGAAGGTGTTACATTAGGCTACTTGGTCCACTTTCACATTTCCCTCCAATAAACCTCAAGTGACCAATACAATTTCTATCCCAGGACTTCAAATCCATTAGCATCTAATCTCAACACAAATACATCAACAACACATACCTCCATTCATGAAAGGGTTGGTGATACTCATTTCAAGTTTGATCGCTGGTTAGGGATTGTTGGAACACTTCTACAACACCCTTTTCATGCTTATGATAACTTCTAAACTATTGTTTCCTCCCTACAAACAATGTTTCTCCAATTCGTTGGTGTCCAAGCCTTATTTCTAGCCCACAAGCATGAAGTATACAACATGTCTACTCTAAGGAACTTAGGTCTATGACCTATTTGGGTTTTTCCTCAACCTTTCAACCCCATCTTCAAGGATATTTACAGCTACGCTTCACTTGTAACCTATAACTACAGTTTCACCCTTCTTCTTGTAGGATATACCACCACAAACATGCCCAAAACACCACCCAATATTCCCTCAACAAATGTGACATTCACCTGTAACTCGCCGACCCTGTAAGAGACAAATAGCCACATACAAAATAGTCCCAATCACTGCTACTAGTCTCCTTCTCTATCTCAACTTCCTCAAATATGTATTACACATGAGAGGATGCACTTGGATGTGAGGAAATGACCTCACACTCTCCTTAATTTATATCTAATTCATATGGCTTCATCACACTTTAATTTGGCACACCTAATATTTAATTCTACGTAACTAGTATGCCAAATTAACCTACAACCATATATACAAATTCATATATCCACTTCTAGAGCTCAAATTTCAATGTTTTTTGTTTCCCCTTTCTCCTCAATGGTCCTCTAACACCTTCGTATGTCAAATCATTGAAATTCCTTGTGGTTCCACATCCACTAGCTTGGCTGCAAAGCCCACATGTTTGGTTTCCAAGCCCACAAAGCCATTTGTGGCTCTCCCACCTCCAAATCCCAAACCCTAGGGTTTGGAGTACCTCATAAGCTACCAAAACTTAATGGTTTTACAATGGTAACTTGATACAAGTCAATAAAATTCCTTAACAAGGATTATGGAAGCTGATGGGATGCCTTCTTTCTCCTTATTTTAGTTTAACCAATGTACTAGTTAGAGATTAAGGGAGATTAAAGAAAAAAACTTTACATCTTCCAATAAGGTTAGTCAGGTCCAATTTATCTAAATCACACCTTCTCTTCTCTTTCCCAAAGGAGCAACTAAGAAAAGATATAAGTTGTACAAAGGTTGTACTTTGTGATTCATCATTATGTTGATATCTATATCACACTACTTGGTGGAGAAGATAAAATCATTTACAAAAATTATACTCACAAATTCCTATTACTCTTTATTTATTCCATCGAATGGGGATTCAGTACAAAACCCTTCAACTAACTAAACTTTTCATGTTCTAGTAAAATTCTCTACTTCTAATGAGATTTTTGGAGAAATACTTGATTTTAATGAGTCCCGTATAGATGGGATTATACATGTATAAGGTTAATATGGAAGAGATAGGGTATGTGTTGAGCTATCTAATTCCTAGGAAACTATATAAACAATGTATATAATATCTTTCAATGTTGTGGAGGGGTTTCTAAATATCAAACAAGAAAGAGAAAAATTAGCATTTGAGGAGAACAATTATGTTGTTGTGAATCTTGATAGGTGCATACCAATCCATTCTAAGTTAATTATTAACCACCCCACACAACCTAACATCAAAACTATAATACCTAATTCAATTCCCATACAACTAATTCTATATACAATAGCCCATCTTATTTGTGCTCACTCCACCCCCTATCTCAATTTAATTTCCTAAAAATGAACCCGATTGTTATAATATTACTTAATCAAATCATCCAATGGAAACAATGCAAAGAGAAATCAAAAGAATAATAATTAGGAATCCTATTCTAAGGACCTTACCATAATGAAGCAATCAATCTTTTAAGTGCCTTTCGGTAATTTTTCAAAATTTGAATAAGAAGATATTAAACATAATGTTGATGATTGTGATAACTATCATCCTTTCACTCTCATATGAATATCTCATTGAAGTGTCTTACTGCTAGAATGTTTCATACTAAAAGTGTCCCATGTTATAAAATTACTCCCAACCACTACGTTAATGACTGACAACAACTATTTTAAAAAAGGACGCAAGAAGATCAAGAAAGAAATCTTTTGTAGTAGGCAGAAGCTTTTGTTTTTCATTTGAACGAATGTCAAGTAAATGTTTCACAAGGCATGTCGACAAGTTCTCCATTCCATCATACAAGTCCTACACACCTACAACATGTCAAACATTTAAGAACAAATTAAATTTTTGAACATGTTCACCATACCTTGCTTTTATATTTTGTTTCTTGTCTTGTCATTTAAATTTCAGTTGACCGCACAAGTCATATGAAGTTTCCATATTTTTTAATTAAAGTAATAGCATGAGTCTTTGAGTTTAGTAGTTGATAAGTTATACAAGGATTGAAGGTCTGCAAACAAGAGGAGAAAATTAGAGTGTAGTTTTGGTTGGTTGATAAAGTGTGTCACAACAAAGTTGTTATAGGAGAGAAATTTTACAGTTTGCTATGGTGTGTTAAAATACAAAACAGAAAGTGGTTACAATGTGTAAAATTTATTTCTTCCATAGTAGTGAATGACTTGAATTCTTAGTTTTAGCTTTGTAATAGTTTTTGCCTCCATAAAATTTTAATACAACGTGTTTTGTTTGCATGTTCAATCAAAGAGTTATATTTCTAGTTTTACTCAGCATCCCCTGGTTCTACCTTGTCCTACAGTGTTTTGATACTCTGATTTACTTTTTTGTTACTATGTGTTATTATTGTGCATAAATTTTATAGGTTTTTTCTTCTCTTCCTAAAAAAACAAACAGTGGTATCATAGCAAGTTCAAGAATTTTTGTTAATAATAAAAATGGAAGAAACATCAAGCCCAAGATTCACCAACCTCCAAATACCCTAGTTCAATGGAAAAAATTATGATTATTGGGCTATCACAATGAAGGCCTTGTTTTCTTCTAAAGATATTTAGAATTTTGTGGAGAATGGGTTCCCAAAATTTGCAAATGCAGTAGCATACAATGCTTTGTCACAAGCATAAAGAGTCTTGCTGAGAGAAAATAAGAAGAAGGGCTCCAAATCCCTCTTCTGCATCTTTCAAGTAGTTCATGAGAGCATATTTCCAAGGATTTTAGTAGCAACGAAGTCCAAACAAGCATGACATATTCTCTAAACAACCTATCAAGACATGGAAAAGGTGAAGATATATAAGCTCCAAATGCTAAGAAGATATTTTGAAACCATATATATGAAGGAGTCTAAGAATATAGATTCATTTTTCACACAAGTTATTGGACTGGTTACTCAAATCAAGTCTCATGGTGAGACACTTGAAGATAGGAGGATAGTTGAGAAAATTTTAAGGAGTTTTCCATCAAGATTTGACCTTATTGTTGTGGCTATAGAAGAGACAAAGGATCTCTCACAATTTTCAGTGGATGAGCTTCATGCATCATTGGTTTATCATGAATATAGATTGAATAGAGAGAAAAAATCCTCATTGAATCATGATTTCAAGACACAAGTTTCTATTGGTGAAGGTAGAGGCAGAGGAAGATCAAATGCAAGAGAAAGAGGAAGAATTCAACATAGAGGTGGAAGAGGAAACCATTCAAGCTCAAGTGGAAGAGGAAGCAATCAAAATCGAAGTCAATTTCCAAGCCAAAATCAACCACAAGGTCAAAGGTACGATAAATCTCAAATTCAATGTCATTATTATAAGAAGTATGGACATTATGAAAATGAATGTAAGAATAAACAACATGATTTTAGTAACAAACCAAATGAAAATTTTACAAAGTAAAATCAGAACCAAGACAACATGTTTTTAGCATGTAATGTAGCAAAAGAGAAGTAAAATGATGTATGGTTTTTGGATTCAGGGTGCATCAACCACATGTTAGGGAACATAGAAATGTTTTCCAACCTGTATGAATGTGTGAAATCTGAAGTGACATTATGGATTGATAATAAGTTTTAGTGACGGGAAAATGAGGATTCAATATTCTAATAAATAAGGGGGAGAAGATGTATATTTAATATGTATATTTTGTCACTAGTTTGAAGCATAATTTGATAAGCATTGGACATCTCATGAAAAACGGATACAATGTCTTCTTCAAAAATGGAGAGTGAACAATATTGGATAATTTTTTACGCAAACAGTGGATTGCAAAAGTGCAAATGACAAGCGATAGAATGTTCCCCTTGAAGATAAATCATATTTGAAGGAAGAACATGTACAAGAACAACTGTCAATGGATTCACAAGACAAAAGAAAGGTAGCTATTGTTACACAAATAATTGTTGTTACAAAAAAAATTGTTGGTACACAAACGAATTTTCAAACAAAGGTAAAGGATGAGAATTGGTTATAAAATCTAAGATTTGGGCATCCTAATTTTGGAGGTCTAAATTTGTTGCACAGGAAAGGGATGGTGAAGGTATTTCCACTCATAGAAAAACTAGACAACTTATGTGAAGGATGCATCTTAGGAAAACAAAATAGAGAATTATTTCTAGTAGGAAAGTAAATAAGGGAAAAGGTACCTTGGAGATTGTCCATTCAGATTTATGTCGATCAATGCAGACACCATCAATTGGTGGAAGCTTTTATTTCTTGGCATTCATATATGATTATACAAGGAATACATGGGTCTACTTCTTAAGAGAAAAAATTGAAGTGTTTGAGCATTTCCGTCAATACAAAACACTTATTAAGAAGTAAAGTGGACACTACATCAAAGTTTTGAGCACTGACATAGGTGGAGAATACATCTCAAAAAACTTCCTTTGGTTTTGTAGGGAGCATGACATTGATAAACAATTTACAACAAGGTATACACCTAAACAAAATGGTGTTTCAAAAAAGGAAAAATATGACCATTATGGAAATGGAAAGTATGTTGAAGGAAAATCATTTTCAAAATGATTATTGGGTTGAATTTGTCGCCTAAAAACATATATTATAAATAGGTGTCCAACCAAAAGTGTCAAGAATATGATTCATGAAGAAGTATAGAGTGGAAGGAGACATAGTGTCACTCATATGAGAGTGTTTGGATGTGTGGCATATGCACATGTCTCACATGAGTTAAGGAAGAAGTTGGAAGGTAATGGGGATAAATGCCTATTTGCTAGATACATTAATAAATCCAAGGCTTACAAGCTCTATAATTTGTTAACCAGGAAGGTCATAATCAATAGAGATGTGTAGTTCATAGAAGAGGAGGCATGGGATGGAATTTTGGAGAAGACAAACAATGTAACAATAAGCATAGCACAAGAAGAAAAGGAGGAATTAACAACAAAAAGCATACCACAATAAGACAAAGAGGAATTGACAACAAGAAATGATTCCTCATTAGTGACTCTTCCTACACCTGTTCAATCACAACAAAGTAGCCATCAAGTGACACCATTATAAAGAAATAGGACAGTTTCATGAAGTCAAGAAATTACTACTCCAAGTGCACCATAGAGACTCACAACATCATCTTCTCCAAGCGCAACATCAAGTGACATGTCAATTCCATCTTCTACAAGCATGAGAAGACAAAAATTTAAAAATTTAAGTGAAATTTATGAGCAAAATGAAGTTGAAAGTAGCACAAGTCTGAATTCTTTATATGCACTATTTTGTCATGTAGATGATCCAATTCATTTCGAATACGTTAGTATAGAAGTAAAATGAGCAGTAGAAATGAATGAAGAAATGGAAGCAATATAAAGGAATGACACATGGGAGTTAGTGGACCTTCCGAAAGGAAAAGAAGTCATAGGTGTCAAGTGGGTCTATAAGACCAAAAAACAATGTTGCAAGAAAGATAGAAAGGCATAAAGCAAGGTTGGTTGTCAAAGGATACAAGAACCAACACGAAAGAGATTATGCAGAGAAATTTGTGCCAATCGCAAGAATGGAGACAATGAGCATAATGTTGTCAATAGCTGCACAACATAGATGGAAGGTGTACCAAATGGATGTGAACTCAACATTCTTGAATGGAGTATTCAACGAGTAAGTATATGTGGAGAATCCACTAGGTTATGAGGTTCAAGACTAATAAGATAAAGTGTATAGACTGAAAAAGACTCTTTATGGGTAAAGGCAAGCATCCTGTGCATTGTATAGTGGGATAGACACATACTTGTTGGCCAGTGGCTTTGATAAATGTGATGGCAAGCCTACTATCTATATCAAAGAGAATGGCGGTAAGATTCTTATTGTTGTTTTATATGTAGATGATTTTATATTCACAGGGAATGATGACTTCTCATTGCTGATTTTAAAGAAGTCATGAAACATGAGTTTGAAATGATAGATTTGGGGTTCTTAAGTTACTTTTTGGGCATAGAAGTGAAGCAAACATAAAATGAGATCTTTATTTCCCAATAAAATTATGCCTCAAACATTTTGAAGAGGTTTAATATGCAGTACAACAAGGCTGTGCCAACTCCAACTCTCATGGGGTTGAAATTAAGTAAAGATGATTGTAACAGCAAGGGATACTCTAATAGTAGTGTCAACCCAACATTATACAAAAGTATGGTTGGAAACTTGATGTATTTAACAACAACTAGGCCTGATATAATGTATGCAGTGAGATTGGTGTCAAGATTCATGGAGACACCAAAGGAGACACATTGACAAGAAACCAAAAGAATACTAAGGTATGTCAAAGGGACAAAAGAATATGGTATTTTGTACACCACAACAAGTGATTTCAAGTTGGTTGGTTACACTGACAATGATTGGGAAGGAAGTGTTGATGATAGAAAGAGCACATTAGGATATGTATTTCACATGGGTTCGGGAGCCATTTCATGGGCTTCCAAGAAGCAACCAATAGTGTCATTATCAACAACAAAAGCTAAATATGTTGTTGCAACAACAACAACATGTCAAGCAGTTTGGATGAGAAGGATGCTAACATATTTATGGTAGAAACAAGAAGGAACAACAACAATTTATTGTGACAACAATTCAACAATTGACAAAAGGAGAAAACAAAAGAATTTTGTTTTTCACAAAATGAGAAAACACATTGGCACTAAGTATCATTTCATTGAAGAGTTGATTAACAATGGAGAAATTATTTTGTAGCATTGCAGGTCACAGGAGCAATTTCCATACATATTTTTTTTTTTTTTTTTTTCCCAGTGGTTCACAAACATCCGTGGTCAGGGGGTGTAGGCTACGTCCACGTAAATTCTAAGGCTGATCTCTAGGATCAAACCCCTCGGCCATCACAGACCTGACCCCAAGGGCTTCGGGTAGAATCGACCCTGTGACCTCCCGTTTTGGCGAGGCACGACTTGACCAGTTGGGCTAACCCTTGGGGCTTTTCCATACATCTTTACAGAGCCACTCGCAAGAGATAATTTTTTCCATCTAAGAGATTGTTTGGGCATAGGGAATTCAACGGTTGTGATTAAATGTGGGTGTTGAAAAATTACTCCCAACCACCATGTTATTGTGATTAAATGTGGGTGTTGAAAAATTACTCCCAACCACCGTGTTAATGACTGACAACAACTATTTTCAGAAAGTACACAAGCAGATCGATCAAGCAAACAATCTTTTGAATTAGGAAGCAATTTTTTGTTTTTCAGCTGAAGGGATGTCAAAATGTTTTGCAGGGCATGAAGAGAAGTTTTCCATTCCAGCGTACAAGTCTTCCACACCTACAACATGTCAAACATTTGAAAACAAAATAAATTTCTGAACATGCTCACCATAGGTTGCTTTTATTTTTTGTTTTTTATCTTGTCATAAAGTTAAGTTGACCGAATAAGTCATATGAAGTTTCCAGATTTTTGAATTAAAGTAATAGCATGAGTCTTTGAGTTCAGTAGTTTTGAAGGTGTGCAGACAAGAGGAGAAAATTAGAGAGCAGTTTTGGCTCGCTAATATATTGTGTTACAACAAAGCAGTTTTACTAGTTTTACAGTGTGTTATAGCACAAAACATAAAATTGTTACAGGGTGTAATTTTTTTTTTTTTTGTCTTTCACACCAGTGAATGAGCTAAAGACTGAGTTTTACAAAGTATTTTGTTTGCACGCTCAAACACGGAGTTATATTTCTACTCTTACTAAGCATCCTCTAGGTTTACTCTATTTGTTGGGTCTTTTCTTCTCTTCCTCAAAAATCAAACATCCTAGTGTTAGAATGTTTTATACGACTATCATCCGTTCACTCTTACATCAATAGTTCGTCAAAGTATCTTGCTGCTAAAATGTTTCATACAAAAAGTGTCCTAGTATTATTAGAATGTTTCACACTGAAAGCGTTCTTCTAGAGTTGGAATATTTCATATTAACATTATATGATCATGTGAGATAGTTAAATTAAAATATTTAATATTGAAATTATGTAATCATGTGAGATAGTTAAATACAAATAAAAAAATCACCAAAATCCCATCCTTATGTAAAGTCCTCTCTACCATTAATTGAGATCATAACTATGTGAAGTCCTCTCCCTCAATGACAGAAAGATCCAATATCTAACCATATGTTTGTAATATACTAAATATTTACCAATATCTCTACTCATTTTTGTTTTGTTTTGTTTCACATGTGGGGTTTGCTCTCTGTTTTTTGTCATCTAAATCAATGATGATATATGAGCTACAGTCATACACTTTTGTCATTCTTCACCTACAATGCCCATCAAGCAATGGTGGGATAAAGTTGAAATGTTAGATCACCTTTAAATGTAAATGAGGAGTTCATTACATTACATTATTTGTAGGGCTGTTTCACATGAGCCATGTGACAAGTGAGATTTTCTCTTTCTTATTTAAATCACTGGGCATATTTAACTAAAATCACTTAGTTTTGTCACCCAGCAATGGTCGGATAGAGTTGAAATGTTACATTATCCGAGAGTTTAAAATAGCAATGCCAACTCCTCTAAACAAACACAAGAAAAATCGGAATTGACAGTACACAGCCAGTCAAGAGGCGAAGGAAGTTCAATGAATTTAGAACTTCAAGGTGTAAGGTTTGTTGCTTGGATTTCCTAAACCTATTAATTCTCCCTCAATTGCTGCGACACGTTTTAAAGGATATGCAAATCCGAGAGGATAAGCCAAACTGAGAATTTTGTTCTCATTGTTGCCAATATAGGGCTCGGCAGATATTTTGTTGAAAATACTGAACGGATTGGAGCTTTTGTCGGAATTTTACAATGAATGCAGAATCTGTCAATTAAATGTGTTCATAAAATTTCCAAACAAATTTCAATGTTCCGAGCTAAAATGATGCTTCCAAAACGAGCATAAAGTTATAATAATTTGATCGCTTTTTTTAACATTTTCGTTCCTCAGATTGCTTCCTGATCAGTTACAGACCTACATCATACACTCTCTGCTTTCTCAAAGACCATTCGTTCATTTTTTTCGATCCGAGAGAAGCGAGTAACACCTACAGGTATGAACAGTCCGGGAGAAAAGGATAAAGCAAAGCAAATCTTCCGTGCAGCTTCAAATGGCAGAGAAACCAGCGGTCCCCCTGTTTTAACTGTTAAAAGTGATATCAGCCAACTGCCCAATTTAGATCTTTCTCTGTTACCTTCTCGGGAGTCGATGGGATCTTTTTCTAATCAGTACAGTGGCCAACCCTCTGCGTCGCCGCAGCAGTACTGCCCAGTTCTACATTCTCCAAAGCTTAATGTTTTTGGGTAGAGTTTTTGTTCTGGTTTCTATGTCTCTTAATCTTGGATTTATCATTGTTGACACGGATTCGATTTCGCTGGATGCAATTTTTTTTAATAAGTTTGAGAAATCACATCCCTTCCAGCTTGATAGATTTTGTGTTAAGGTAGATGTACTTTATTATTTTATAATTTTAAGATAATAATTGAGACTTGTAATAAAATGTTAATTAACAACATTAAACACTGTAAAATAAATAAAGTCCATATGTATTATGGATGAGTTGTGTTTTAACAATTCAAAAAAATGGAAAGTGCAGAATAGGAAAAAAATAAAATAAAATTCAATTCAAGAGACATTAAAACTTCTTCAAATATATTTATTTTTATTGATTGTATCGAATTATCTTATATACTGTTTAAGCTTTTAATATCATAACATTAGGTATCTTATTCTTTCAAGGCTGTGCGACCAGGGTTGAAATGTCATGTTCATATTATTAATATCATCAAAATTCAAAATGGTTGATGTTTTGGGTTATATTTTTTTTAAGTTAGATTTATTTATTTATTTAATTATAATAATTAATATAATTTTATTTTAATTTTAGGTTTACTAAATGATGAGATGATTAAATTTTGTAAAATGCATTTTTTTGGTTCGTATTCTATATTTCAAAAAAAGGTTTGTATATTGAGAAATGGTTTTTTATTAGATAAATTTGAAATAAGATAAATCTCTATATGTATGCGTTTATATACATATATATTGAGTTTTTTTATTATATATAAATAGATAATGAAATATTTTATTTATGGTTGATATTAATGTTTTTGTTATTAACTTGTTATTGTAAATATTATATGTGAGCTGAATATAGAATGAACTGCACATTATATATTGTCAACAATATTATTTATATATGCTATTAGTCAACTCCATATAAGTAGTAAAGGAATTACATATCTCTTTCATACTAAAACCTAAATCATTTTTTTTTAAATTCAATTACGTAAATCATTTTTTTAATTTGATTACTTCTATCTTTCTATGTAAAATTAACATAGAAATTAAAATATTTTATTTATAGAAAAATTTGATTTCTTTTTACTATATATATACAATTATAATATAACAAATTGAATTAAATTAATTTATTCTAATATTAGTTTTTACTATTTATTATATTATTATTATTATTATTTCTAATGCCTTTTTAAATTGAATCAATATTATGTTTTATTATTATTATTTTTAAATTTAATATTTATTTTACAAACAATACATTTCCCATACTAGGTTGTAGAGTATGTGGATAGTACAGATTTTATTTTCATAATATATTTATAAAATATTTTTAATATTAATTAAAATAAAAAATTGAAATTTATCTTATAGATAGTTATATTTTTATTTTTATTTTTAATTGAATTAAAAAATAACATATTTTAATTAATTCTTTATCATAAACTAATTTTCCTAGTTACATATTATGATTAACTCATATATTAATTTTTTTTTATGATTAACAATAATAATAATTTAAAATAAAGTTGTAACTTAATTATTTTTTAATTTTGATAGAAAACCTATATAATGAGATAAGTGTTTTAAATATATGATTAAAATAGACTATATATGACATAAGACAAATTTTGGCCTAAAAGTTTTCTTATGTGATTTCTACCTAAAGACTTCTTAGTTCGTTATGGATCACAAAAGCCTCAATTCCGAAAATTTATTTATAATTTGAATGAGACTTTTTCTTTTTAGATTTTCCCTACTAATCCAATCACCCAATAAGTTGTGAAAAAGAAAATATTTTTTAAAAAGTAACATTTTCTTTCTTATTTAATGCCCATTTTTAAGTCAATAACAAATTTTACAAATATTTTGGAATCTATTTTAGAAGTCAATTGTTTAACCTCACTACTTTCCATAATTTTCCAAATTACTGATCTAAATATTAATGAAATAACTTCAAAATTACATGCTTGTAGTTTCTATCAATTGCAGTCTAAAATTGCGTGCTTGTAGTTTCTAAATTACAGTCTACTGAATTTTCATATTCCAGGTCTCCCACTCCGAGTGCTGAGCAGCCACCTTGCTCCCACCTCACGATTTTCTACGCGGGGAAAGTGAACGTTTACAATGTCTCTTCAAACAAGGTACTGCATTGTGAGAGACACGCAGCGTCAAATTTAGAAAGACTTTACGCTTTCTTCAGAAAAGAGAGAGTTAGACTGAATATTTGTGTTTCAGAATTGAGGTTTCTGTAATTTGAAATGATTTAAATATCTTTGAATTTCTTCTTCGATGTATCAGCAGAAGATGAAGAAAAAATTATTTATATGTGGTCATAGCGATGCAGGCAAATGAAATAATGGCGATGGCGAACAGAATTATTGACTCGCCGACCAGTGGGAGTCCCTCGTCGTCTGCATCTACGCCTCCTAAGTCCACGCCCCGTTGTATGGACGTTACTCCGAACACTCCCTGCCCATCGCCTGCAGGCATTCTCAGTGGTATCCAATCTACTCAGACTATAAAAGACGGTAAGAGGACCTGTCAGCGACCAGTTATGATTTTTTATTTTATTTTTCTAGCTGCTAGTAAGCGGATGTGCTTGTCCCCGCATCTCTTTACCTAATTATTGGATGACACTTTTGGATTTTGTGTTTTTGGGATTAAGTCACTAATCATAATAAACTTTTCTAATAGACATGAACCTCCTTACCTAATCATTAGATCACATTCTTGACCTAATTATTGGATCACACTTTTGGATTGGATTAAGTCACTAATCATAATAAACCTTTCTAATAGACATGAACCTCCTTACCTAATCATTAGATCACATCCTTGTATATCTTTGAGACTAAGCTTGATAAAACTCCCCAATGGCCCTCGATCTCCTTACCTAATCATTGTGAAACCTGGCTATCTAACCACCATTGTGAAACCTCGCCATCTAACCACCATTGTGAAACCTCGTCATTTAACCACCATTAGACCACATCCTTGGCACTAAGCTAATTTGGTTTGAAACCTCGCCATAGACCACATCCTTGGCACTAACCTAATTTGGTTAGATATTTTTAATATGACTTCGGCTAGATATTCTTAATTTGGTAACCACCATTAGACCACATCCTTGGCACTAAGCTAATTTGGTTAGATATTCTTAATGTAACTTCGGTTAGATATTCTTAATTTGGTTAGATATTCTTAATGTGACTTCGGTTAGATATTCTTAATGTGTGACTTCCAATTGCAACAGCTAATTTGGTTAGATATTCTTAATGTGTGAGTTCCAATTGCAAAAGCTAATTTGGTTACATATTCTTAATGTGACTTCGGTTAGATATTCTTAATGTGTGACTTCCAATTGCAATGGGTGTTGCAGTGACCATTCCATTCTCGCGAACGTTTTCTATTCGGAATTTTTTAGAGAGGAGGAATGACAGGATCCGCCGAAAGGTTCCTTATTCTCGTCCCGCTGAAAAGTAATGTAGTTACAGACCATCATGTTGCAATCATCTCAATCTTCATGGAAATTGTAGCCCGCAATATATTTGTTAAAGGAGTTTATCAACGTTCTGCACAATCAATCGAATGGTTGTGAGTTGTAATGTGGAAAGGTTGTAAAGTTGTTGTCCAGGGTCGGCAGATCACGTAGACGCGTTGTTAGCCTCCCTTTATCCACTTTTTAAAGTTAAAAAAATTAATAAATCAAAATGTTTTCAGATGCTATTGAGTCACTTTCTGAATGAAAGTTGAGTTGTTTTATTGCGTCAGTAACTGGGGAAAAATGTTTTCAGATGCTATTGAGTCACTTTCTGAATGAGAGTTGAGTTGTTTTATTGCGTCAGTAACTGGGGAAATATGAGTTGTTTTATTGGTAGTTGTTTATAACCCGATTTTTTGGAAGTTTTTCTGGTGGGTTTTTCTGGTCAAAATCCGGCAGCAATTTATTGGAGTCGCAAGTTTGATAACTAGTTTCTGCACAATCAAAGCGTCTCAGGGGTTTTTCAGGGTGCTGAATCCAAATATGCAGTTAAAAAACCATTTTAACTGCAACAAATCAATATTTAACCTCAATTTCTTCCGCCCGCACCGGAATCTCCAAAAAGTCGCATTATAAACAACTCTGTTTTATTGCGTCAGTAACTGGAGAAATATTATAAAACTTTTAAAAGTATTAACCATATATTTTAACTCTTTTGAGAAATATTATAAAATTTTTAAAGGTATTGACAATATTTTTTAACTCTTTGTTGTCTTTTTGATGTTTTTTTTTAATAATTTTTTTTTCACATTTGATAAAAATTTATATAAATTGAATGTTGCAGAATTATACCAATGAAATTTATTATGCATCAAATACATATTTTACATAATTCTATATCATCAAATTCCAAAAATAATTTCAAAACAAGTAAAACCTAACGCAAGATAACAATTAAGGTAGATAACTATCTTCCAAACTCATTGAGTAGAATATTTGATGGTGTTTTTAATATCATTTTCAAAGTCAAATTTCCTTTTTGTGTGGCCAGAATATATATATATATAATCTTTAGAAATAAAGTCAACGAAAATTTGTTATCTCAGTGTTGTTGGGTATTTGCACCGATTGAACGCTTATTGACTGAATGTATAAAACCAAAGTAAACCTCACTCGAGGAGGCCTTAGTTGTGCCTCTTTTGGCAGCATTGGAGTTCTTTGTGGGTAACAAAAGGCTGTAAACATGTGAAGCAGTTTCTCATCAAAATCTTGCTATTATTTCCGTGTAATAAAAAGTTGTAGAAATGTGAAATAGTTTATTTTCAAAATCTTGTTATTATTATACTTACTAGAGGTATGGTATAACATATTTAGTTTTGTTTTTGAGTATTTATTAATTTGTTTTTAATCTAAAAGAATTGTGGTTTAGTTGTAGTTTAATATTAGGAAATTAATTTTTATTATTTATTATTATTATTTAAATTTATTTATTTGTAAATTGATTGGTTGAGATTTTATTATGAATTTTTTATTAAGTTTTTAATTTAATAGTTGCTATTTTTTTTTTAAGTTTTATTTCTTTTTTATTTAATTTTATGGTTTTTTTATTTAATTTTTTGATTTTTTTTAGAAGTAAAAGGAAATAAGAAAGCCAATAATTTTTTTATAATTTTTCAAAAACTTTTTTGTGAAAAAAACCTATAAAAAAATTAATATTAACCTTGAATTTATAAATGATTTGTGATCTAATAAATTTTATTAGAAAATTGTTAATTTTTAATTTTCTATTAAAACATAATATATAAAATCCATACCAATATAAAATAAAATAATCTATTGAAAAGTGGATGTGAAATTTAGTATTACAATTTGGACTTTCATATAAATGAAATTAAATATATATATTTTTCTTATAACTATTATTATTTCTTTTCTTTTTGAATTTATTGTTTGTTTGTTTGTTTCTTTTTGGTTTTATAATAAAAGTATTAGATAACTTGAAGTGGAAGAGGACTCCAATTTTTCTGAACATTATGGATTTAGCTTCCGTGGTTAAGATCATTGCCAATATTTGTATAGGTTACTATATTTTTAATAAATTGCCTAAAAACACATGTAAACTCCAAACCACCATTCTTATTCACACCCTAGTATTTTCTGGGTAAATCCAATATAAATTGCCAAGTTGTTAAGAGATTGGGATTTGTTGTTGTATCAAAGTTGAATTCAGGATTCGTTGATATTTTATGAATGATATTTTGCTAGGTGTCCAAAAGAAGTGGCTTCAAATTCTAAATTGGGCTTTCTCATCCATTAGTCTGTGTCTATATCTGGAGTCAAGTACTACAACATTTGTTATTCTTGGGATTTAATTATTTTCAACTAGTATCTATACGCTATACTTCGACGTAATTTAGGAACTCCAAAGATGAATATGAGATATATAAAATGTGAAATTTTTCTTGTGCTAATTGTTGCACTACAAATACATGAAACTACTCTCTTTTCTGTGGAATTCCTAGGGAAAGAAGAGTTATCACTTCTTGATTTGTCAATCCAGTGAAAGCTCTCGAGAAAGCTCTCTAGTTTGGTTGGGCACTTTTAACACTGCCAAAGATGTCCTTCTCTCTGGCATGTGACTTTGTTGCATTCAAGATCGATCAGAGGATCCAGGGATCCACGTAATTCCCCTCTGGCCTCTAATTCAAAGAATTTTTTTCTGAAAGAATTTTTTTCCCTTGTTTTTTAAGGATAATTTTAAAGGGGAACTTTGTTATTTGGAATATAAATTGGTATTTTTTTTTTAACCGAGGATAATTTTTAAGAAGAGTTTTGTGATTTGGAAGATAGATTGGTTTTAGACAACTTAAACCTCTAAGGTTCACAACTAATAACTCATTTGTAAATTTTTTGAAAATTTATATATTTATCTAATTTTATAAATGTTTTTCATCATATTAAAGTAACTCCACATTCTTTATTCAAATGCCTTATTAAATTCAAATATCCTTTATTTATCTTAGCCCAATTTCATTGATTATCTTATTACATTATATTTTGTTTATAGTTTACAGTATATTAATTTGTTTTTAAAGTGTGAATATATGAAAATTGTATGTGAAGATTTTTATTAAATGTAAATTTAATAAAAAAAATTAAAATAATTTTTAAATTGTTAAGATTGTATAAGTTAAGTGTTTTGACATTTTTAAATATATTGAATAGATTTATTTAAATAATAATGATTTTAATTCAAAATTAAAATACAATTTATTCACTAAACATTGTTACTAAATTATTATGTTTAAATGATAGAGAATTAATAAATTTAGAATCTCAATAAAGTCATAAATACTTTGATTTTTGTTCAATTTTTATTAATTACAACAGTGATGAGCACAAAACAAACTCAACTTAATTTCCATAATTTCAGCGTCAATGGATATACTATTTTTTCCCCTAAAATGGGTTCATGGATTGATCCAAAAACAGATCCTGGATAAAACTCTAAGTCTAAAAGACTTCATGCAAGAGGTGAAAGGTGCCAAATGACAAATCCTTTGTAAATCAGGGGAAAATGAAAATTGTGGGTTGTCCTAAAAAATAATCTCATTGCAGAGATCTTCTCATTCTGAATCCAACGCAACTTGAATGGGCGAAAACGGATTTCAGATGAAGGAGTTAGCATGAAAAGAAGCTCCCCTTGTTCCTTTGAAAATGAGGCAAATTCCTTGAATAATGGGTCAAAAAAACCTATAAGTCTTCCCATCTCCTAAAAGGGGAAAAACCACTAAAAAAGGAGAAGTCTTGGACTTATCGGATTACACTATCGAGCTTTAAAAACTCGAAGAAAACCTTAAAAATGAGGCAATCGGAGGCTTTAACAATGGTTGCACAAGGGCGGTCAGACCTGGCCAATCAATGGTCCAGATCTGATTGGCATGTCGCATCGGCAGTAATATGCGGATCGGCGATCACAATCGGCGAAGGAAGTCGAGGGACAGTCGGAGGCATAGTGTGATGGACCGGGAAGATGCGATACTGCAATCGCCAATATCGGCGGATTGTGATTGGCGAACATAGTGGAATGGGGCCGATATGTTATATATGACATATGCGATCCGATGGCCAGACTTGACGGCGATATAAATCGGGTTTCATATATTTTGAAGTCCATTGAAAGGGTCATTTTATATGCATTTTCGCATATTTCGTTTAATAAACAAAAAGCGAAGGGAAGCGATGTGATGTAAACCGGACCTGAAAGGGTTCTGGAATGAAAATGTATAACATTTGAAATCTGCCAAAGCCATATTTGCATTATTTTCCACGTTTTAATGTATTTTAAAAATACAAAGGGGAAACCCATGGAGCAGGCCTTGCAACATGTGATAGTGACCTACAGGTGGACCTGATAGGAGAATAAGGTGGATTTTAGGACTTTTGAAGTCTGATATATTGTGTTTTATGCGGATTGCCCATGTTCTTATAGCGTTCTCTGTGTAAATAGAGAACGAATGTTACGAAGGATTCAAAGCACCAATAGAACTCCTTATGTTACCAAATACGTGGCCGCCTGCCTAAAGGGCATTATGAAATGATTAATGAATGCTTAGAAGAGGGATTTGAGTGGACCCAAAGCCGAAAGACAGAGAGCCCAGAAGGAAAAACCAACAGGTAGTGCAGTTTTGGCTTAAAAGCCATGAATGTCAAAGAAAGAGGGCTGCTGAGTTTATTGTTGATAGTGGCCAAGTTGTTGTCGCTGTTGGGGTTTTGTTGTAAAGCAGAAGCCAAAGAGGTAGCCTAGAAGCCAAAGAGGCAGTGCAGAAGCCAAGGGAGTCACTTGGAGTTCAAGTGAAAAGCCCAAAGAGAGAGTTGTAAACAGCGAGAGGGCCAAGAAGCTAAAGCAGAAGAGCCAAGAGCCAAGAGATATAGCCAAAGAGCCAAGGGTCAGAGCCTAGAGTCAGAACTAGTGCCAAAGAGCCATAATTAGAGCCATGAGCCAGAACCAAGAGCCAAAGAGCTAGAGCCAAGTGCCAGAGCCAAGAGCTAGAGCTTCAAGAGTCAGAGGGGATAAAATGGTGTTTAAACCCACTGTTTATGTGTAGAACAACAAGAGTTGAGCCAAAGAGCTTGTAAAAGACTTACATCATAATCCGAGAGAGCCTATTTGAATTAACTAGAACTCATGGAGACGTAGCCCAAGAGTTGTGGGTGAACTCCAAATTAATATTGCTATTTATGTGTCTGCTTTATTGCTGCATTATTTTTGCTGCTCTATTTACTGTTATATGCATTTATATATCAGTTTCAGCACATTAATTTACAACACATAATCAATTTAAACAAATACAATCATGCACCCATATTTTCAAGCATTTCTTAATTCTGCATTGGTTAATCATTAAAGATTTGGGAAAATTCAAGCTTTGGAAGTGGGAGAGGTTCTTGTAAGCTAGACAAGAAGCCTAAGAACCCCATTTTCAGATCATGTATATATTAATTTAGTTGTTGGTAAAAAGTTGATTCCCTAACTTAAACCTATCATTAAATAAAGTTATATAGTTTCATAATAGTTTTACCTTTCAACAATCTAAATTCAATTTCCCTATATTTAAACTGAGCGGCAAATACTAGCTACTAAATAGCGCTTGTTTCTTTGTGTAACAAAAAACCGTAAACATGTGAAACAGTTTATCTTCAAAATCCTGCCATTATTATAATGCTTCCTTAGTTATTATATTACCAAGTTTTGTTTTAATTAAGTTGGACATTTTATTATAAACAAGTATTTTATGTTTCAGTAGAGCATATTTTTTCATATTTGTTTTTTTTAATTAATTGTGAAATTAAAGATTCAACTATTATATATAAGTGTGGTTTCTTTAAATTAATTTTGATATTAAAGATTCAACTATTATTTATAAGTGTAGTATTTTAAACAATTATTCTAGTTTGAAAATTTTCTCATATAAATTAATATTTAATAAAATAAATATTTATTATTAAATTGATAAATTATTTAAAAATATCATCAATTTAATCATAAATATATAGATATATTTTTTAAATAAAATACTTAATTAATTTCTATTTATGTCCTTTCCCTTTCTAAAACCAATCTTTTTTGAAAAAGTATATGGATGCTTCACGAATATAAGGTCTAGTTTAGTTTTGCTTCACACATTCTCATCGATGGTCAACTCCTTTAAAATGTGTAACCGCTTCTTTGGTCTAGTTTAGTTTTGCTTCACACATTCTCATCGATGGTCTACTCCTTTTAAATGTATAACCGCTTCTTGGCTTGAATTCTTTTGGGGTGCTGACTCTATCGTTGTGAATTGTTCATTTCGTCAAGTGGATTGCCTGGCATTTCCTTTACGGTATCAATTTTTTTTTAAACATGTGTGATGTTTTTATTCCATCTTCTTCATTATTTTTCCATGTACATCATACTTTTGTTAATCTTTCCTTTCTTGATTACAAGATTTTTGATTCTCTTATAACATTCATCGTTGTGTGAATGACCCCAGTTAGCATTCATTGCTCTTACTTGTATTTAGGATTGATTTGTTTGTGTTATCACATTGAATAAGTTTCACGAAGTAAGAAATTTATTTGCTTTTGTTATTCACATGGACTAAGATTCACAAAGTAAGAACCTATTATAACAGGTAATTAACTTATTTTAGTTAAATTTATTTTGTTGATTTTATTTTAAATCCATGCTCGATGTTTCCACACTAGTTTTTACCATTAAGCTTTTATAATAAACAATTTTTTTATAAGGATTAACCAAATTATTTATATAAATATATAAGCATAAATTGAAGAATAAATGAAGGATAAGAACGACATGAATGATGATCTTACTAGGAATTTCATGATGATTCTCTCTGGCTAAATATATTTTCAAGGTGGCATCTCTTTTCTTCCTTTTGTTTGGTTTAGGGTTTTGATGTTGTACTTCTTTTGACCAATGTCTTGTAATTATTTTTTAAATATGGATTAAAAGCTTAATGCTTCTTATTGAAATATTTCTTTTACTTTTCATTTGTTATTTTTTTCTTCATAAAGTTTAGAGAATCATTAACTTTTTTTATATAAGGTGCAAAGAATTATGTAGTTTGTTATTTTTTTTTGGTGAGGAAGTAGTTTATTTATGAGAGACATTATCTTCGTTTTTTTTAATGCAACAATCAATAATGGTGATGATATTTCCAATGGTATTTTGTTATTGTTATGTTTTTTTAATGCAACAATCAATAATGGTGATGATATTTCCAATGGTGTTTTGTTATTGTTATATTTTGAATTGTAATTTAGAGTGATTTAGTCTTTTTCTTTTGAGATTTCTAGTTCTCTTTTATTCATTATTTTAAATTGGTATAATGACAAGTTTTCACATATATGGTTTCAAGATAAATTCTTACAACCTCTATGACAATTATTTCCTTCTTTTTATCCTTTTTTGAGTGGTGATATTTGCTATGATTATAACTAGTGTCTTCTTTTGAGGCTCAAAATCTACTCCTTAAAGACCAATGAACTTTCTTTTGATCACTTTTCACTATAACGATGTTATGAAACCATCTCACAAAAAGATAAAAAAGATAGATTAACGCCTTCAAAATAAGCCTCATCGAGGGGGAAACCTCCTTTACATTACACAAATGATCAATTCTTGGATGATACAAATGACAAGACATCCTTTCTATATATAGGAGTCTAAGAGGTCATAATATAATCAGAGCCGACATAACAATAATAATGTAAGGGCACAATAATAACAATAGTGGGCTTCTATGGGGCACAATAATAACAATATGGGGATTACATGGGCACAAGAATATAATAAGGGGGTTGTACTAATAGAAATAAGGGGTTACACTAGTAGTATAGGGAACTAACATTCCCCTCTCCTTCAAAAATTGTTGTCCTCAATGCTTGAGTAGTTTTTGATGCTTTTGTGTAAAATTATTGTCCTCCCACGTGGAATCTTCCGTGGGTAAGTTCTTCCACTTGATGAGATGCTCTGAAATTGATCGATTTTGTAGCTGTCAGGTTCTTGTTTCTGTGACTGCTCCAGGTTCCAATATGATTTTTCCTTCTTCATCAAGTTCTGGCAATATTGTTTGGACTGGGATCTTTTGCAACTTTTGAGTGAGTGTCCACACTTCTTCATCCTTCTTCCTTCATCCCTTGCTTCGTTTATCCAATTTGGTTAAATAATAGAAATAACACAAAATAATGCTTCCACATCCTCATCCTTCCTTGAGAGTGCATCTGCAACAACATTTTGCTTCCCTTTTGTGTAGATGATTTGAAAGTCATAACCCAACATATTTGTGATCCATTTTTTCTGTTCTTCTAAAGATAATCTTTGTTCTAAAAATTATTTAAGACTATCATGATCCATTTTTGCCTTGAGGTGTCTTCCCATTAGGTAAGGTCACCATTTCTTAAGTGCATGTAGTATTGCCAACATTTCCTTCTCATAATAGATTTCTTGAGATGTAGCCGTAAAAATACCCAATCACCTACATCAAAACATCTTTCACTACGATGTTGATTTGCTTGTTGTTTCATTCGATTCTGCAAGGAAGAGTTATGTCAAATCTCCCACGATGACCTGATTATAGACTCGTTCAGTAAAGCGAAATTGTACGAAGTGCCACATGTCACTGTTTCAAACTTAGGACATGAAATCGATACATAGAAAACTACAGTCCGTCCTTCTTCTGTAACTTTTTACGAAATTTCAATATGATGCACAAAGAGAAATTTATGATGATTTTCCCAATGTCATCTATTTGGGATGTAATTCGAGAGCCTACAGAAACCCTAAATGTGTTGGACTGTATCTCTAAAAATATAACAAAACAAGATCTGAAATTCGGGCTTGAGCTTCACCAATTTTTTAGCTCAAATGGGTTCTACTTTCAGAGTTTGAAACTTTGTAGAAACACAATTATAGCGAAAATTCCATGATGACCTGTTTGAGATGGAATTCTGGAGCTTGCAAAAACCCTAACTTCCTTAGACCATATCTTCGACAATATAGTGAGACAAGATCTGAAATCCGTACCCGAGGTTCAGAGAGATGTCGTATCAAATGGGTTTTGTTTTTAGCTTCTGAGACGTCGCAAAAAAAAATTTATAGCGAAAATTCCATGATGACTTGTGTGGAGTAGAGAAACCCTAGAATCCAAAGTTCTGATACCAAATGTTATGAAACCAACTCACATAAAGATAGAAAAGATAGATAAACACCTTCAAAATAAGCCTCTTCGAGGGGTAAACCTCCTTTGCATTACATAAATGAAAAATTCTCGGATGATACAAATGACAAGACCTCCTTTCTATATATAGGAGTCTAAGGGGTCATAATATAATCAGAGCCGACATAAAAATAATAATGTAAGGGCACAATAATAACAATAGTGGGCCTCTATGGGGCACAATAATAAAAATATGGGGACTACACGGGCACAACAATATAATAAGGGGGTTGTAGTAATAATAATAAGGGGTTACACTAGTAGTATAGGGACCTAACAATCGATTTTTAACCAAGTTATTAGGTTGATAGTCATGGTTTGCTATAGATAATGGGCTTAAACTTAAAACATTCATTTTTAGTAGTTGATATTCTTTAATATTAGGAAGTTTTGTTGCTAAGACTTCTCATTTAGAGGTATGTTTGTCAGTTTATTATTTTTTGTAAATG
Organism: Pinus tabuliformis; assembly: GCA_031772625.1. Lineage (NCBI taxonomy): Eukaryota > Viridiplantae > Streptophyta > Pinopsida > Pinales > Pinaceae > Pinus > Pinus tabuliformis. The sequence continues at coordinate 277,040,310 of CM062804.1, read as the reverse complement.
GGAAAACTTAGTATTTGTTCAATCCCATTTATCATCATAAAAACTCTTATGAACATCACATGTGAATAATTGCTACTTAATTGAGAAATAACTAGTTTTGTTGGGCCACCATTTGAATCAATTTTAAGTGTCTCCTTCTCCGTACAAATATTCCATAGAAATATGACATAATTTGTTTATAGGCAAGTTGATAGGAAAAATATCATCAATATTTTTAATCCACATGATAATATTTTGATTTTCTATTCAATTATATGTATGTATTTCGATTTTGATTTTATTTAGATAACCTATATAATGTTGACAACCATGATAGGATGTGTTTGAAAACTATAAACTTGGTAGCAATGTCTGATAAACTAAAGATTGTGTAAATAATGCATATACCATTCCAATAATTGGACAATGTTTTTAACTGATTTGAATAAGTATCTTGAACATCTAATATATATTTTTTAATTCTTATTCTTATTAGGGCTTTCCCTCATTTTTGAAAAGATTCTATTATATTTTCAAAATTTTCCTCTCTTTTGTATTAGTTTATGTATTTTGTGATTTAATATTTCTAACCCATTCTTAGAAATTTTCCCCTTCTCAACATTAATGAGAAGGTGTCTTTTAAGTTCTTATCTTCATTTCTACATCTTCATGTAATTCATTATTGGTGTCTTTTAAGTTCTTATCTTCATTTCTACATCTTCATGTAATTCATTATTGCTAACCATCTTTTGGTTCACTTTTTATTTGTGGGCTCCATCTATTTTTTTTATATAAAGTATTAAATATAAATCTAATTGATAATGCAAAGATTTGGATGTAATTTAGTAACTCCAACTTTATAAAAGTGATTCAAGTTAGATGAAAATGCCAACATTGAAAAGTAATCGGTAATTTTATGAGGGGAACAACTTTTCCTAGTTCAATTTTTAAAAATAAATAAGTAAAGATGGGTTGACGTAAATGTTGTTGGTTCATACAATAAAATATATTTCATACCAGAATTAAAAGTATGATATGGAAATATTATATGCAACTCCTTAAGTTGGAGTTGTAAGATAATATTGGTATGGAGTATAAGTGAGTGAAAGATCTCGTACTAAAGGTACGAGGGAACAAATGTTTGATTAGTGGATGTACACCAGATTGTATGACATAGAAAATGTTACAAAAGATTACAAATGACATGGAATTTCAATGCATCGTGCGGGAAACAATTTAATGGTGATGTGTGTACAAACTATTGATTGCTATAGTTATAAGGATGATAACGGAATTACATGAGAAAATATTTTTGATGATTAAATGCATAAAATTGTTTAGAAATTGGTTTTGATACGCAATGTAACCAAAAAAAATTTGCAATAAAAGTATTTCTACAAATATCTAAAAATGCATTAATTAATGCATTAAATAGTAAATTATGGATAAGAATGATAATAATAGTGATGTTATAATGAGCCTTATTGTTCTATAAATTGTTATGGATATTCCACTAAAATAATTTATCACAACAAATCTAATAAAACACTAAAATATTTAATATGAAAATTAATATAGTTTAGATTCTTTAATTACTATTTTATGCTTAAGTAAAAAAATAGTTGGAATGCAAGAAATAGAGAAAATAAAGTAATATATAATATCCATAACAGACATAAGTTTTTCTCTGCGAAACCTTTAAGGGAGAAAACCCAGCAAGAAGATGAGATTGTTTTTTTCTCTTTCTCTAATATTGAAACATGCAAGAAATAGAGAACATAAAGTAATATATAATATCCACAATAGACATAAGTTTTTCTTTGGGAAACCCTTAAGGGAGAAAACCCAGCCATAAGATGAGGTTATTTTTTTCTCTTTCTCTAGTATTGAAACATGCAAGAAATAGAGAACGTAAAGTAATATATAATATCCACAATAGACATAAGTTTTTCTCTGGGAAACCCTTAAGGGAGAAAATCCATCTAGAAGATGAGGTTTTTTTTTTCTTTCTCTAGTATTGAAACATGCAAGCACAAAGGAAGGAGTACTCTTTATGGAGTTACCTAAAACCTTTCGCACATAAATTTTCTATGAAACCTTAACCATCTCTTTTTTCTCTCTAAATTACCACTCCTAGTTACTCTCTAAACCATGGAACAAAATACAGTAGCATAGAATGGAACCCATAGTCCTCCTACTCACTTCATATTTAAGATGTGCTAATATCATACTATGGGTAAGGGTTGACTCCCTCAAACATCAACCAGATTTATGGCTTTAGGACTTTCATTATTCTTGAATATCTACATGTGGTTAGCACAATTTGCATTAGTAATGGGGGTTGTCATGGAACTTTCTGATCAATGGAAATGAACACAATAGGTGAACTTGTGGGAGAAATAACCTTTTCACACAAAATCTCATTGATGCAATCCTCACACTATTGGAAAGGAATTTGAGTATAGATTAACATAAAGATCCCACACTAAAGCGAGATATTTTTTAAAGCAAATGATGTTGTTTAATGCCTAAAAATGGATCCAAAATGTTTTTAACCCCAGTTCCCAAAACTAGGACTTTCCATTAAAATGAACCAATAAACTTATTCCTCCTTCTTCTTTCAAATTTGAATGAATCGATATAGAAGAAAAATAATATAATGTTACTATCTAGATTATTTGTAATAGTATACTTACAAGCATTGAGTATCATGAGGTGAAAATGTATGTCTCTTGAACTTTTAGTAGTCTAATTAATATTATTTATTATTATTATTTTTACATTTATTACACTTTTTTTCTATTTCTAAGGATGAATAATCATTTCCTTTGAGATTGGTATGATTGGATACTATTTTAATAGCTTTACTTTGGTGTATTTTTAGTTGTACAAACTACTTGGATATTGTTTCCTCAATCACATAAGGTTAAAACCAAGGTGTTTCTTGGTTTCCCCTTGATTTTTAAATCATATACCAACACTAAATATCCATTTGTGAACTTTTTTACTTTCAGATTCCTATTATGTGAATCTCTCTATTGTTATTTATAAAATTCTTAGTGAGATAGTGCTACTTTTTTTTTCCTCTAGCTCGTGTAATTGATATAGTTGATCTTGCTATGTTTGAGCTAAGTTGAATATCAATTCTATAGACACTCTATTTGCATCTACTATAAATTGAAATGACACTACTACTTCTTGACCAAGGACTAAATTAAAAGGACTTTGACAAATTAATTTCTTATAGGTAGTTCTATATTTCCAAATAAGGGAAATAAATTCATTATCCAATCCAACCTATCGACATGCACATATTTATTAGATCCTTAGATAAAAAATTAGTGAATTAATCAATTTCTCCATTAGTTTTAAGATGATAAGGGGAAATTATTTTATGTTCTATCAAAATTTCTTTCATGATAATGTATATGGAATGGTTCTATTCATAGAGCTTGTCATTTCAATGTATTAGATTTAGTGGAGAACCATATCCAGTTATGTTATTTTAACATATAGATTTTGTTTCTTCTTGTATGTCTATAATTTAGTTCTACTTCATCCAATTTCACAAGATATTTGATGTTTTTAATGATGTACCTTTCTCCTTTTCATTTTCCTTTCTTAAGGAAAATACCTACATAATCTATAGCATAATTAACAAAAAGGTGACTTGAGTTTATTATTGTAGATCCATTTCATCTATTCTCAATGGTATGGTTATTCTCCAATAATTGTCATATTTTCTTAACCTTTGTTCTATAGCCCCAATTTAGGGTTTGACACCAAATTCCTACTTACAGGATCTTGGAATGGTATCTACATGGTAGTGATATCTTGCATGACCAATATTTTCATCCTCAATTATGCCTCCCCTCTCATGTTATTGAACATACCTTCTAAGCATATCATCAAGACGATTTTTTAATAAACTTCCATTAATTATTGTATGAATTTTCATGGTTTTTTTTTTTTAATTCCTCGTTGATAATTTTTAAGGATTTTTTCCTTCATAGTACTAATTCTTTAGGTGTAGCTCTACTTTTAAAAGGTGTGCATTATGGGTATCATCATCTATTCTTTCTAGTTATTCTCTAGTTTTAGTTCTTGAGACATAGTTGATACCTACATGTTTTCTTCCTAGAATTATTATGAATTTGAATTCAAATTCCTAAAAAAGCACTGGCCTTTTAGGAATCCTCGATTGATGTACTAGATTATTGGAAAAAAAATTGACGCTTGGAGTTGTGTTCAAAAGACAAAAATAATGGTTAGAAAGTAGTGTTTGAAATGTTACAAATAAAATATTATTCTTAACCCCTGTTCCAAATAATTGCCACCCTAACCACCTAGCTATGCCGAGGTTCCCTTTCATGGCTAGCTCCTTAGAGGGACTATGACCGTTTAGGCGATGGAAGTTTGAGTTAATAACAGGTTTGTGATGCCCTTAGATGTTTTGGTCCACACGTGCGCTACATTGATGCAGACAACGATTTTTTCTTCCTTGTTCGAGAGGATCGGGAAATCTTCTCAAATTGCATCATGATTGGGATAGACCATTGCAATTATTGGTATTCAACGAGGAATTCCTAGTAAGCATGTGTCATCAACTCATGCTGACTATGTCCCTTCCCTTTGTACACAACGTTTGTCACACCTATTGATTGAATGATCCAGTGAAGTGTTCAGATTGCGTCGACGATGGCAGTTCACCTCTGTCGACATCGTGAGAAGTTCATTGAACCTTATAATTTAGAGGAAGGGGAATTTGTATCAAGGTTACCATAGGTGAACCTACGGTAGGATCATTGATAGCAAGGGTTTTCTTTTTTGGTTCGGGTCGAGTGGGTTTCTATTCTAATGTAGGCCCGTGTGGTGTGTCTCAAGGGGAGTATGTTTGGTGTTTGGTGGGAACAATGTTGGTTGCTTGTCTTGAGGTCACATTTGTTTTTTCGTGTGTGCTTACAAGCCATGTTTGTGCCTGTCCCACCAATCCTTTGTTTTTTCCTTCCCCCAATGTGTTTCTGTAGGGGGGTTCGGAAGCTTGTTTCTTGGGAGCCCTCTCCGACGATCTATTCGTCGAGGCATCGTTGTTGTAGTTGAGGTGCTTGGGAAATATGATGGATATATTTAGAATCATTCATAGCGGTGGTGCTTGGTCTTTTTTTCACCGGAAGGCATGGGCCAAGGGTGCGGGCCTCCATAAATTGTTCTCTCGAAAAGGCGGCGGCGGTTTATGTGTTGCTTGGGTGAGCTTTTTTGCTAGTGGTTGGGTCAAGGGAATGGTTGTGCACGTGCCTGGTACCCAAAACCTTCCATGAGGGGAAATTTTCGGGGTGGGGGAGATTCCTTCTCTAATATATGCTAATGCAGTTTCAAAAAACATTTAATGCATTAGATTCACATGAAATTTCTTTCTCTATTTAGGAATTTTAAGATGGGGCCTTCAAACAATTTATTCTTCGTTATTTCAAATGATTCATTATTGTTTTCAATCCAAATAGATTATACATAATCCTTTATTAGTTTATTTAGAGGAGACATTATATCAAGTTAATGTCTAATAAATTTTATAAAATATCCAAAATGACCCACTAACATTCTTATCTCCTTAAATATGTGGGAGGATTTAAATTCAAGATACTAAGGTTTTCTTCCATGTTGAATTTGATACCTTATTTCCATACTAAATGCCTTATTAGTATGCCAATTGAAATGGGGATGATACATTTTCTTATGTGAAGGGATATCCTTATCTATATCCACCTTTCTAAGACAATTCTAATCCAAATCTATACTATTCTTGAGTAGGTTGTATGTAATCCAAACATGAAAATAAAGAATATTTTTTTTTTGTGAATAGATTATTGATATGCTTTCGCTACTACTATTTTACATACAAAAGGAAGTACCATGTATATACAATCCAAAATTTGTAAAAAAAGTTCTATTTTGTTAGCTCTCATTAGTAATAGCAACTTTATAATATCTAAATATGGCATTAGTAAATGAGTAACATTCATGACATGTTTCTTTATTTATTATTTCAACAACAAATGGAATTGGAAAAGGCGCTTTGACTATTACCTTACTTCATCCTCTGAAGTTGATGCCAAACCTTAATATTTCGGGATCATCTTTATTTGGTTCCACTACCATAGGAATAACCTATTTGTCTTTATATATAGGCTATATGACTCCTATTACAAGCATAATTTCAGGTGTTTGTATGTGTGGGGACATACTCACACCAATTTATAAGGTATCCATTTTATAGGTTTTGCACTAAGGATGATATTAATTTTCAATTTTCCCATTTTTGTTACTCTTTCCTTTGAGATTTTACAATCTCGTGTGAATTCATTTTGGTATTCCTTCAGTATGTCAACTATCTCTATTGTAATTTACCTAATACCCTTTGTTCACGTTGGGGAGGGGTACTTCTTGATATCAACAATTTCACTCTAAATTTGGTTCTCTAATATATTTCCTCACTATGTTATTATTAACTATCTAACACATGTAGGCATGATAATTTATAATTATGTAGGAATAGTGAATTATTTAGTCATAGTGGAACCATAAAACATAATTGTAATATTACATATCCAAATAGAAATGAGCAAAGTAGAAGGAAATAAAATCCATGACATAAAAAATAATAACTTACCACAATTTGTAAATACATCAGCATATCTTATATGGCTAGAAAATGTTTTCAAACTAAATGCATATAATGATTCTCCACCAAACCATAAGATCCTTGTTGTTCTAATTATCTCTACAATAGGGGCCAACCTTGAGCTAAGGATATGAATGCACAACGTTGAATGTTTCTTATCACTAGCTCTAATTATTTTATTAAGATCCAATTCCTAGGATCAAAATTATTAATATTTATAGCTACAATAGCCCCAAACCATAACTATACTTCCCCATCAACCTACAAACCTAAGTAATTGTATCTCATTCTCTACCTAAAAGTCCTTCAATATATCTCACTTCCATCTATGTATGTAGTGTAGGATAAATAGGAAATCATCCTATCAAGATTTCAAGGATTATCTATGGTAGTGAGATTCCATAATGAAAATGATTATCATTACATGCAATCATAATTATCTCATAATTAATGATTGTAGATTTTCATAACCCACTTTTAGTAGGTATATGTTCATTTTAACTCAAGTATTACTCCCTCATATTTCTCTACCATGATAAAAATTTGATCCCCCCTAAAATTGACAAGCTTAATGGAAACTAAAACTCTTCCAACATTTCAAAACTTGAATTGAACCATGGATTAATTTCTCTAATATCCTAAATATTTAAATTAGAATTGTATTTCAAATAAATATGTCACTCTAAACCCCAATACTTTGAACCCCTTGATAATATGCACTCATGGTTAATATGGATCACCCCTAAAATCTTTTTAAGTATTCCCCCAAATCCTTCCAACCCTCTATTCCACATGGCAAAAAAAGGCATAGTTACATGTGAGTTAAAAATAACATGATTTCATGGAAATTACGTGATTTTACTCTCCTATTACTAATCCTAAGGATCAATGAATACTAATTAAGAAATGTTAAGCAAATGCGCTTATTAATAAACTAATATTATCTTTATTTAGCCCCATTAGCCCTCCAAGTCCCCTTCTTTTACCTCTTTCAGAGTCATAAAACCCTATTTATTTATCTCTTTTCATATGTATCCTATAATTTATTTGTTTTATTAACATTCCATGTACATTTCTACATATCACATAGTTCAACTTTTATCCATTCATTATCCACACAAACATATTACTAATCTCAAAATATAGAACGGGGTATTACTCTCCACCTACATTTTGCATCATCATTATTGGACATAACCATTATATGAAATAGCTTTTACATCAAAATGTCAAAAAAATGTGGAAATACCTCCAACATTGCATCATTTAGCTTCCATATTGCTTCTTCAGAGCACTAATGGGTCTTATTGAGGGGGGCAGATTCCCAAAATCAATAATAGGTACCAAACCTAAGGAAGGGACCTAGTTAGGCTCTTCCTTATTTCGTTTGAAATGATCCTCTTTATTAAGATTAAATAACATATACAACAAGATTTAATGGATTGTTTTTTAGCATGTTTAGTTATTTCTTCTTTTTGTTTACTGATGTGCATATAGAGATAACAAGATACTCTAAAACAATATTATATTCAAGCATAACCCGTCACAACAAAATATAGTAAATGAAAATTATCTAATATGATGAAAACCATTATAAATTATTAAAAAGTCTTGACTTTGACCGGTCTATTGCATACATTGGACACATTTTTTCCTATCATCCCCTATTTTTTCTTTCCTTTCTTATCGACAAGTACATCATTAACCTACGAGCCTCAGTTGATAATTTAATGAGTAGAAATTTAAGCAATTAGATTTCCCAAAAGTTTTGACACCATTGTCGTGGAGATGACAAGGAACTAGGTCTTGATCGCCTTGATGTTTGATTAGATGTCCTTGTCTAGAGTACAAAAGCATCCTAAAACAAAGAGAGGAAGGAACAATAAGACGCGAGGTAAGAACTTGTGCATCCACTTTAGTGGGTTTCTTGTCTCACAAGATTTGGATGATGTTGGTAATGTATGATATGGGGAAAAGGTAAAAAGGGTATGGGTAAAGGAAATTTTAATACTTTAGATATAACATTAAAAACAAAGAAAACCCCCACCACTAACCTTTCGATAGGTAATAATTGAAAAAATAAGAAAGAAGGTAGAATGCTAAAGAGTCAAGCAAATTTTGGGGAGACATTAGTAGTTGGGGTAGTAATAAATGCTTCCATTACTTCAGCTGGTCCATAATTTAAAATATCATTTGAAAAATAGTCAAAGTAAAAACTTTAAAACAATCCCACTATTGAACTAGAGCCTCTAGCACTAGATACAAAATTTGGTTATTTTGGGGTTAGAAACATGGATAAGGGAGAAGGTGAAACAAATCATGGAGGAAACTAGGAAAAGAGTGAGGAAGAGGTACCATTTGGATTTATTATTGCTAATCATACTACCAACGTTCATATGAAGAAAATTTATCCTTCGATACTTCCATGATTCCAAGGATTGGTAAGCAAATACCCTGATACTAATTTATTTGAATTTGATGTTTTGTGTTGTAGCATGGATTATTCAACTGATGCATAAAAACTTAAGCTATTTCTTGATACTCTTAAATATGCTACCCTATGATGGTTTATGGGATTAGAAGAAAATAGTATAACCTGGGAGGGCATCATAAAAAAATTTCTTAAAAAATATCAGGATTACTGTAAAGCTAGAGAATTGAAAGAAAAAATATTTAAAATGGTACAAGAAAATCTGAAAGTTTAGAGGACTATTTAGATATATTTATATACAATCTTAACCATTCTAGGCAACATAAGATAGACCCTGAAACTCAAAAAATATCCTTTTAAAAGTTGTTTGTGAAGAATCTATGAATATGTTGAATTTAATGGGAATCGAGGATATCTCTAGGTTTCCTTTTCATGATATTTATGACATATGTAGAATTTATTCCAGGTATTAGGGTCGAACAGGAAAAGGTTCCTTAGATGGTTTCCTAGAAATCTTAAGGCATCCTCTAATGGTGTAACTAGAACTAAATTAGGAAACTTACTGGAAAACTTGAAGACTAATATACTTAGTACACTCAGTCTACAACTCAACATCCTAAGATTTAAAAAAGAAACAAGGAGTCGAGTGTCCCTTGCTATTCTTTGTCCTATATGTTGGAATAAGCACATAAAGAAATATTTCCCTCTTGGTAGTGTTACTATTCATGCCATTTTTGCAGAAAAACATACAATTGATAATTGTCCATCCTTACTAGGACTTAAAGTGGTGTACCAAGGAGATGATCAATGAAAAAATTATATTTATTCATTGGAAACTAAAAATCCATGGCAGCCCCAACCTCAAGGTATTCCTTTCGATGCTTCTAATGTGAATTTATCATATTTACCCAAATAGAAATATGCACCTTGGAAAGCTACAACACCATGCAAGCATGCCCTAACAGGTCACCCATAATCAACCTTGGTAGCAAGATGGTGAGTATTTGTTTACAAGACTATTCTTTCATGCACTTACTTTGTAAAACCTCAATACCCTATGCAACCACAACAATTCTCACATCCTTATCCACCAAAAATAGCTACACAACAACAATCCCCAAACATGTAGTCTCAATAGCTACAACTACTAACAACTCAACCTACTATGATGAATGGATTGCCCATTTAACCTATCACTAACTCAAAAAATAACGCATCTCATCCTGCCTTTCAAGTTGAGTCACAACCCTTCCCAACTTACACCATTACTCTTGTATAGGTACATGATATTCATTTGAGGTTTGGGAACATGCTCCAAAATCACAGCCCCATTATTTTTGAAGAGGGAAGAGATGAAGTAATCATTATGCCTACAATTAAAAATATCTCTCGTATTATGCTACATCAAGATGTTATTAGTTCAGAGCAACATTTTGCATCAACAAACCCACCTTATCTAGAAAGGCTAAATGCAAGAAAACCGGTGGTTCCTCTCAAGTATGATTTGGTTAACAAACTTAGGAAATTTTTTGTTAGAATCCCTCTACTTCAGGCTATTATGATATTCCTATTTAAGGTAAAACAGTGAGGCATATTTGCTTAAGAAAACCTAGAAGAAAAAGAAAAGGCCCACTATTGAGCCTCATAATTGCTTCTTTTTGACACCCTTTTTCACACTCTTTATTTCCTTTTGACCTTTATAATCACATAGTGGGCATCAAATTGCATAATTTATGACATGGCAGGTATATAATTGTCTTGTATTTCATAAACTGATAATTTTCTTTATTATTTAGTCTAATGTTTACTTTAGCTACCAAATTGCAATGATTCTACAGCTAATACATGATTCTGTTGCCAAGTCTGTGGTTTGACAGGTTCCAAGGTGCCAGATGGAAAGTGAAATATATGGTAGATGGAAATTGATGCACTCAACGATTTCCTCCTACTATCATGAACTAGATCGATGAAAGAAGTTCCCAATAATGTAGTCAAAGATAAAGTCAACCCTTGTAATCGGCAATAGGTGAGCGAGAACAAGATATAGACCTCATGATTTCCTTTAATAATGAAAAATCATGAGTGAGTTATGCTACATTACCTTTTCAAGTTAAAATTAGTATCTATTGACAAGGATTAGGTGTAGAGATCTGAATAGTTAATGTTATCAGCTTTATAAATAAAACTTTCAGCAGAAATGAAAATTTTGTTAAGGACTACGCAACAATGAAGATTTAAACTCTTTTTTTAATATCCAGTTTATGAAAGAACCTTTTCATTTCCATGTGTGGTAGATTTTTTGATCAACAACATGATTACCTGCTTCTCGTGGAGGGTCCCCTCGGGCAATAAGGATTCTTGTTCATTTTAAGTACATATAATTTCTATATAATTTCATAAGATTTCTGCCTATTCAATTGAATAGTTGCATTCTTAATTTCTTTCATAATCGAATTAGGATTTTTTTACTAATTATTTCTTATGTTTATAGATTCTAGATGCACATGAATTAATCTTAGCAGTAGTGATAGATATGATTTTATAGACAAAATTTTATTTCTATTGTAGAACAAAGGATTAATTTGCAGAATTAGATGTTGCATTCCAAGCATGTGTGACTTATAATTCAAGGAAGTGTGGATGTATTTAAGAAGAGGTTTATTTCATTTTGATTTCAAACAACTGTGAATGCTATTTTTAGAGATGTGTGATGATATTAATAGTAGCCTTTCCTTTTGAAATTGAGCGTGTATATAATTATTATTGGTGCGAAGAGTGTAATTAATTTTCATTTACAACAAGTGTGGGATTGATTTACTTATATGCAGAATTGTGAGATTTTCTTTCAAAGCAGAGTGTGAGATTTTCCATAAGTAATTTTCAATGAAAGAGTGTGATTATCATAGCGATAATATTACTTTCATTAATAGAAGACGTGCATTTCCATAACTCAATTCAATTTAGAATAAAAGGCTTCTACTATATACAATGCATTTACACTTCATCAACTTACTATCCCTAGTCTATAATCTATGTAAATGACTTAAGATCAATTAAATTGCTAAATATTTTGGCGCTATTGCTGGGGAAGTGTATATATGAGTCTTTTCTTTTCATTTTTTCTTAAATAATAAAAAATAAAATAAAAAATAAAAAATGATATGCATAGGGAAAGAGATTCTAGAGATAGATTTGTAGGTGGAGGTAAAAGCTTAACTCCAACATCATCACTCACCCCACCACGAATTTGTAGTGCTACACCACCCACTCAAACTCACATTCCATCATTTGTGGGAAAACATACACTTCCTTAGGTACTTAAATCCGAAATCCAACCTAGAGATTCAACAACCTCATCAATTGAAGCAGTAATAGAAGAAGAAGATCCTACATCCCCAACAGAAGGAGTAGTTTTCCTATCTTCAAATGGAGAAAGACTTCTAGGACAAGAATTAGAAATCTAGTGAAGAAGAGGAGGAAGAAACTTATTTAACTTATTTTAACTTACCATTGATAGAAGGACCAGAAGATCTAGAAGAGGAATTAGAAAACCCAATTTTGGAACCCTATATTAGTTCTGGAGAGTCTACAATGGTTGGAGAAGGGGAATGAGAGGTACATAATATCAATGGTGAACAACATAGGATTGGAGGAAGAGGTGAAAGAGGTGGAGGAAGAGGGAGAGGATGAGGTAAATGAGATCTAGAACTGTTTGTATTTCCTATAGTTGATGAAGAGACAATGGCTACAATGAGAATTATCTCACCCTCCATCCTTCCAAATTTTCATGGATTAAGAAGTGAGGATCCTGAAACATTTCTCTTTGAGTTTGAATTCTTGTTTAGATCTTATGATTACTTGCATGACCCTCAAAATTTGAAATTATTTCCATCTACTCTTAAGGATGTAACATTAAAATGGTTCATGGACTTAGGAGCACATTATATAAGAACATGGGAAGAAATGAAAACTACATTCCTAGATAAATATAAAGACTACTACATGCCCAATAATCTTAAGGATGAAGTCTTTAAAATTATGCAAAAAGAAGATGAAAATCTTGAAGATTTCATTGAAAGAATTGTTTATAATTTTAAAAGGGCTAAAATGCATGAATTATATGAAGAAACTTTGAAAGATCTCTTATTAAAATCCATCATAGATGAGTGGATTGATCTTCTCAATTTGATGGGTAAGGGAGATATTTCTCAGTTATCATTTGGAGAAATTTGTGAGTTATGCATACACATTTCAAGGGGTAAGGCAAAAACTGGGAGAAATCCAAGATATCCTCTCATGTCTAGGATTAATAAATATGCAGCTGGGACAATAAATATGAATGAATTAGGCAATTTTCTTGACAACTTTAAAACAAAACATTTTGCGAAATCTTAGTTAAAAAATAGATACTCTTAAAGTACAAAACAAGAAAAATGTTGAAAATGTTGCATTGTCAATCTTTTGTCGCAAATGTGGGAAAAAAATGCTTTGAGAGAATGTCCTCTTGATTTAAAAAGTGTAGAAACTTATGTTATGTGTGCAGAAAATCATGATACAAAGGAATGTCCTTTGATACCAGGTCTTAAAGATGCTTATCAAGAAGATCTAATACCAAATCAAGTAGAGCCTCTTTGTTTTACTGCTAAGAGACCATGGAAAAATTCACAACCAAATATGACTGAAGGTTTTAAAACGCAAGCATTTGCACAACCATCATAAAACAATTTCACTGCACCCATGCCTTGGCAATATTGGACCCAACCTTGGGTAAAACGATGGAAAAATCCTTATGGAAAAATTCTCAATATCCTTAGTATCAACAACCTTACCCTATTTTTCCACCACAATATTTTCCTCAACATGTTCAATGAACTCAACCTCAGAATCCAAATCCACAACTTTCATTACCACTTCCTCAAAGACCAAATAAATTGTCTACTCAACCACTTCCAAATCGAAATAATAATAAAAATTCACAACCTATTTATAATATGGAAGGACAAAAGTTCCAAACCTACATGATAACTCCATTAGATTTGAAAAATGTCCAACTTAGATCTGGTAGAGTATTGGAAAAGAAGTCCATATCAATTATTTTTTAGGAATATGAAAACGAGAATCTCTCTGAAAAAGATAAATCTCTTAATTAATAAGAAAAATCTAAAAAATAAACAACCCTTGTACATTCTAATGATATTCCAATAAAATCAATTCCCATCATAGAACAACCTTTAGTATATGTCCAAACGCCACCTTTTCATGAGAGGTTAAAATTTTATAAAGGGGTAGAAAAACATATTGCATTGCCTGATTATGATATGATAGATGAACTGAAGAATGTTTGTATAAAAATTCCTTTGTTACAAGCTATCAAAGAAATATGAATATTTGCAAAGTCAATCAAGAAGTTAAGTATTAAAATATCATGAAGAAAAATAAAAGAAGTAAAAAGAATTCAATTAGTTGAAAAAATTGCAAATATCATGATGGGAAAAATAAGAATTCAGAAATATCTTGATCCAGGAAGTCCCATTGTGAAAACACATATCAATGGTATCAAAATTCCAAACACATTGATTGATTTAGGAGCAACTATAAACATCATTAGTAAAAAAGCTATGAATCAATTGAAACTTCCTAATATTCAATATACACCTACATTGTTACAATTAGTAGATATATCTGTTATTAAACCTAATGGTGTATTAGAAGACATATTTGTATCCTTATATTCTTGGGAATATCCTATTGATTTTATTATTTTAACACCCAAGAATAATTTAGGAGGACATCCATTGATTCTAGGAACACTATGATTAGCTACAGCTGATGCTTTTATAACTTATAGATATGGTGATATGTTTATTTTTTATGGAAGTTCAATAAATAAATTCACATTATATCCTGATGCAAAAACAACAATATAAGTAGAAAGTGAAGAATGGATAGATGTTGATATTGATATACGACCAATATTTGTTACTTCACATATAGATGAAGAAGATAAGACTTTTTAATTTAATGGAAAATAATGATTCTTCATATAGTGAATCTAATCAAAGTTTTCAAGACCAATGTAATATTGAATATTTGTCATCTCATCAGTTATATTTACATTCTATGGAAAAAATTGGTAATTCTTCAATAGAATATTTTCCAGGAAAAAACATTGAATACCAATAATAATTTGGAAGAATTTCAAAAGAAAGAATTAATAAAGATGTTACAAGAACATTCCACTTCTTATGCATGGGAGTACACTAAAATGGAAGAAATTGATCGTAATCCTTGTATACATCATATTTACATTGAAAAAAAATGCTAAACCAATCCGACAGCCTCAAAGAAGAATGAATCCAAATTTGAGAGAAATTGCTAAAGAGGAACTACAAAAATTGTTATATGTGAATAGCCACTGGGTTGTAGTCTTCACCATTGGTAATTTTTCCTAAAAAGAATGGAAAACGGAGAGTATGCATTAACTATATGGAATTGAATAAATCTACCTTAAAAGATCATTTTCCACTTCCTTTTATAGATAAATTTTTAGATACGTTGGCAGGAAAGAAATATTCTCATTCTTGGATGGTTTTAGTGGATATAGCCAGATCCAAGTAGCTCCAAAAGATCAAGATAAAACTACTTTTACTTGTCCATGGGGAACCTATGCCTACTGAGTACTTCCTTTCGGGTTATGTAATACACATGCAACATTCCAAAGGGAATTTTTAGGAATTTTCTTTGATATAATTCACGATTGTGTGGAAGTATATATGGATGATTTTAATGTCTATGGAAATTCATTTGAAGAAGCTCTTAAAAATCTGGAAAAAGTTTTTATTAGATATAAGGAATAACATATCTCATTAAGCCATGAATTTTTTTTATGATGTTTACTGAGGGAACTGTTTTAGGACACCATATTTGAGGGAATGAAATTAGAGTGGATACAATTAAAGTAGAACTTATATCTAAATTATCAATTCCAACTTGTCAAAGAGATGCCAAAATTTTTCTTGGATTTACTGGTTACTATAGAAGGTTCATAGAAAACTTTACAAAAATGGCTTCTCCACTCTTCAAATTGCTCACAAAATATTGTGAATTCATTTGGAATTCTGATTGCCAAAAGGCTTTTAAAACATTGAAATAAAAGATTTTTGAACCACCTATTCTAAGAGGACCAAACTGGAAGTTACCTTTTCATATTTCAATCAATGCTTCAGATAGAACATTAGGCTTGGTATTAGGACAAAAGGATTTAACTCCTTATGCCATTTACTATACACATAAAATTTTGACTCATGCAAAGTTAAATTACACTATAACATAAAAGGTGTTTTTAGTTGTTGTCCATGCCATTAATAAATTCATACATTACGTCACTGGTTACGAAACCTTTCTACATGTAGATCGTTATGTAGTTAAGTACTTAATGAATAAACCAATCACTAATGGAAGAATTACAAGATGGTTGTTGTTGTTACAAGAATTCAATATTACTATTTTGGATCGATGTGGAAAACAAAATACAGTTGCTGAATTTCTATCTAAGATTCAAAATGATAATAATGATGTACCTATAGAAGATAATTTTCCTCATGAATATATTTTTGCAGTATCTATTAAATCTCATTGGTTTGCATATATTGCTAATTATTTGGCTACAGGAAAGTTACCATTATATCTTCCTCCTCGAGAGAAAAGAAAGATAATTCAAATTAGTCCATCTTATTCATGGATGGGTGGAGAATTATATAAGACAGGGCCATACTTGATCATTTGAAGATGTGTCAGATAATATGAAGTACCAAAAATATTAAAGTCTTCCCATGATGAACATGTGGAGGACACTTCACTAATAAAAGAATTGCTTACAAAGTCGTTCTCTTAAGATATTATTGGTATTCCATCTTCAAGGATGCCAAAGAATATGTGAAGAGATGTGATATTTTACAAAGAATGGGGAAACTTGTTCCTTCAGATGAAATGCCTCTACAAACTCAGGTACTCATTGAACCTTTTGAAAAATGGGCTCTGGATTTTGTTGGTCCAATCAATCCACCATCAAGACAAAAAAGGTACATTCTTGTTTGCACTAATTATGTTACAAAATGGGTAGAAGCTAAAGCACTTCCTTTTGCTACTGAAAATGTTATAGTTTCATTTCTTTTTGAGGATATTTTTACCCATTTTGGTGTCCCAAGGGAAATTGTGACAGATCAAGGTACTCAATTTACATCCAAGTTGGTACATAGGATAATGAAGGAATATAAAATCAAACATTGAAATTCCACTCCATATCACCGACAGGAAAATGGATTGGTGGAATCTACCAATAAAGTAATTGAAGTAATTATTACCAAGATTGTGCATTTGCATAGAAGAGATCGAAAAGAAAATATTTCAGAAGCTTTATGGGAATACGATACCACATGGAGAAACACTACAGGACATACTCCCTATGAAATTTTTTGTTGGAAGCAAGTCTTGTTTCCTATTGAATTCCAAGTAAAGACATTTAAGACAACAGTTAAATTAGGTCTTGATCTATCTAAAGAACAGAAACAAAGAATAGAGTAGTTGAATGAACTAGACGAGATAAGACATGATGCTATTCAAAGAGCCAACATAGTTTAACAACAAAGATCTAGGTGGCTTGACAAGTACATAAAAGAAAGGATATTTCAGCCAGGAGATTGGGCATTACTTTTTGACTCAAAGTTTAAATATTTTCAAGGAAAATTTCAAACTCATTGGCTTGGACCTTATGAAATTGAAACTATCTTTGATAATGGTGCAGTTAGGATCAAAACCATTGATGAAGAAAGAGTGACCTTCCTTGTAAATGGTCATCGATGGAGAATTTATCACAATCCATTGACAAAGGAGGAATTTGTTAAGTATTTGCAAGACAATATTGATTGAAAGATGGTTAGGAAGGATTTTCCTTCTTCTCCAACTTCACACACAAAGCCTTTTGTTTTCTAAGCATAAGAAATTAAAAAAAATGTAATAATAATAAAATTGTATAAACATGAAAACCAACACTGTTGGCATGTTTATACAAAAAAATTAGGATGAAAACCAGGTATTCTTGGTAGCCTAGATTTCCGTTTTAAACATTTTTCTAATCCCATTTTCTTTTTAATGCTCTTTTTATTTTCCCAAAAATGTTTCCTAGAGAATATCTTGTGTCTTATGTGTGTGTGTAAGATTTTATTTTTTCATTCTTTATTTTCTGCATAGTTTCCATTTGCATGTATGCACTTGTCATGGTAAAATATATAGATCTACAAAGTCCCCTAGAGTTTTGGGTCAATACCCTAACAGAGCGGGGGTTATCTACAACAAAAAACAAGAATTCCACATAACCATGATACTAAAATAAGCAAAATATGCGAAAAGAGGTGCACCTGCGGGTCCTTCATTCGACTAGATCCAACCAGTGTCCAAACCCTCTTGGAGTTCTTTTCGATCCTTAAACCTACAAAAAAATCAATTCAAAGAAGCATAGCAATATATGGACCAAGCATCATATATAAATCAACCTCATAACACATTGAAAGATAGTTAGTTATACAATCGAAACAACAATTCATATGCAAACCATAACAACAACATCATAAGCATCAAGAAGATTGATTTCGGGAACAAGACAAGTGTTTCTTTATTGCAGATAACTAAAGCAAAGTAAGGAATGATATCACCTACATCTTCCTCTCTTTGGCTCCAAGCAGAACCATCCTCCAGATCCATCCAATCCCAAGTCTTCAAAAGGCTCCGTCCATGACTCACACAAGGATATCTCAACTAGTGAAAAGACATCATAACTCAAGGAAGCAAGGGTTTCCTGTAATGGGAGAAGTGTTGGAAGGACAAGGATATTCAGACCTAATCAAGGATAATCTCAGAAGTGTGATTTTTCTCTCTATTCTCTCCTCTCTTATGCCTTCCCATTGAAGCCTTTTTATACTTCTCCCAAAGTAGTTTCTTAGTTGGGAATTCGTTGGGAATAGTTGGGCCATGGGCACTATTAGGTAATCAACAGGTAAAACCCGTGATCTCCACCCGAAATTAAGGAGATTTAATATTTTTAAGTGTTTTAAGACATATATGTAGGTTGGGTATACATAGACCCGCATACACACGCGTTTAGCTCAGGGCAATGTTGCGTATAGGGAGTAAAACACTGTTTTTTAAGTATTTGGACCAGGTCTGGAAGGAGGGCTTGCCCTAGGCCATGAGTGCAGCATCACAAACATCAAGAATGAGATTTGGAGCTATAACAGATGCCCCCTAATATATGGGGTCGTAAGGGGTACATGACGTCCGAAATGTATTAAGTACATGGAAAGGAAACATGTCAAAAACTGAGAAGGACTTCACCAGAATTCAGCCTGCCAAGCCACAAAAGGAGATCAGAAAGAAACACTGTCTGGGGCGAGCATACCCATGCTCAGGGAAAGTAAAGCATGTCCACATATCAAGTACGAATAGATCCACTAAGTATACAAGTATAGAGAATTGGAAAATACATAATGGATCATCTGATCACAATTGAACAAGTACATGTCTGAATATCACATATAAGAATGTCAATGATGCTGAAGGATGAATTTGATCACTGATATCAAAGACTGAGCCCGAAAGTACCAAATGAACATGATGGAATAAGATGGTACTACACTGCAAACTTAGGTTCCAACATATAGAATGTCGCCATGAATGACTGCAACATATAAGGTGGAGTGGTATCAACTAGCAGCAATAGGAGCAACTGTCAAGTGAACCAATGAATGCTGATGCAACCCGAGGTCTTCACCGATCGTCGTGGTAAATTTCTACACAATAGGAATAAATGATCTAAAGTCGACCATGTGAGAAATCGTTTTATTACGAGTCATTGATGTATACCGTTCAAAAATGCGAGACTACTCACCAATAATGATAATGAGACTCAAGGTACCCAATACAATCTAACAAGTTCAAATAGATGAGCTGGAGTCGAACACCTATAAGAATCTATCAATCAAGAGACAATGATGGTTTCCCACTATCAATAGCGAAGGATCTGCCACTAATGACTGCAAACCCCAAGGTATTGCCAAATGGACTCTAGATCTTTGCCCCAGAGCAATGAGTCGTAGTTGATAGGGAAAGACCCGCTAAAAGGAAGGCATTAAGGCATCCTTCATCAATCTAGCGTGAGTGTAACCTATAGGCCAATAATGTGGAAGGAATTGGACGAAAAATATGTAGTAACCCGACCTAAGCACTTTTCTGGCTTAAACACGAGTCCAAGTGAAGCTGGCTCAAGGTCAAAAGGTGCAAATGGTCAAAATGCAATGCAGTAGTACAACTCAACATGACGGAGTCTCTAGGGTATAAGGCTAGAACGAAGCAAAGAAGCAAATAGGAATGAGTCTTCATCGCATAAGTCATGGCGGGACTACAAAGGACTCCCGAGCCTACTCAAATTGAAGCAACATGGGCAACAAATGTCAGTGAGGTTCTAACTACGATGCCCATGAAAAGGATGGCTCTACCATCGTGCCATGATTTAAAAATCGGTGAGTGAAGATAGTTTACGAACCATAACACGATGAGATTGACCCTATGGCAAGTGTATCGAAAAATGGAGGCTAGTATGCATAATGCAATAGAAAAATGGCTTCCCTAATCTATATGCCAGTAAGAAAATAATACCTGCCATGACGGGTCAGCAGTCATGGAACCATCTCGAAACTGTCGAATAAGCATCCAAAATGGCCTGAAAATCAAACCATTCTCAACATACGAAGCTCCCAAATTAAAAGTTACATGAGACAAAACAAAATCAATTTTTGAAAAAAATTGACATTTTCAAATCTTATAAAATAGTTTTTTGGCTCACCATTATTACCATTTGATTTGAGAGCACAAGGAGTGAAGAAAAAGAAGCAAGCTTTCCCATTTTCTGAATTTGACCATTCAAATCTTCCCAAAATCACAAGGTAACCCTTAAACCCATCTTGCATTCATTTGTGATTGGTTTAAAAAATTTTAATTCAAGTTTTACCGTTGAATTTATGTAAAAAAATTTGTCGCAGCGTATACGCGGATTGGCTATGTGAAACCTGTGTATACACAGGCCCTAGATGCGACTATGTATGAAACAAACCCACGTATATGCCGCGAAAACTTCAAAACAAAAAACTAATGGTCCAAACTTGTTTTTCCCCTAGGATGCCAGTCACTTGGAGGGAAAGAGAGCATGCCATATGGATGATGAGGTTATGAACGATCCTCAGGTCTTGGATTCCTTAAGAGGATGTGGTTTGCTAAAGTTCTTCAAAATGCCAAACATGAAAGCAAACAATCGCTTGCTCGAAATGCTCATTCACTACTGGAGCATCGAGGATGACTCATTCATGATTGATCAAATGCCATTAAAGATAGAGATTGAGGATATTTATTTCATCATAGGCCTTTCTTGAAGGGGAGATGTAGTACATTCTACGGGCATATCACAAGGTAGCCTCTCTATCGAGAACTATGTGCATATATATTTCCCAGGTCATCCAGAAAATATTGGAAGCCAAATTCCAATCAAGCATGTGGAGAGTTTATCATTGAGGATCATCCTATTCACTATAGCCAAAGTGAACGGATTAGCTTCCTTACACTAGGCTTCATAGATTTCCATGAGTTTGGTGGTAGACTGTCTCACCACAATGTTTGATTGGTGTACTCCTCTTCTCGCCAACTTGAAATGCCAGTTAACATCTATCGAAAAGGGCCAGACCAAAAACTTTGGGTATAGAACAATTTTGTGCTCTTTCTTCTTTGAGAGGGTCCCAACACTCCGCCCTAGAGTATCAGTTTCGATCAGCAACCCGCGAGATCCACGGATCGATAGTTGGGTTGACCTGATGAAATGACTAGGAGGTGGGCACGTATCATAGACTGCTTTCGACGATGACTTCTTCTCCTGGTGGGAGAAGCAGATCATCGTAGTGGATGATTACCCCTATGCTGGCTTGGACTTCTGAGGAGACCCTGATCTAGATTTACCACCAGCCGCAGCATGGGGAAATATAGGTGACAAATGTTTTTGATTTTATGATTTTATGATTTTTATGATTTTTCAAATATTAGAATGAACTTCAAAAATATTTTTGATAGGATTCAAATGACTAATAGGATGATCATGTTCCAGATATTGGGACAGTACAACTAGATGGATTCCCATGGCATGGACATCACGGCTGAGGTTTCGAAGAGGCAACTGCCAATACAAAGCGACTCCTATATACAATTCAGCGGCATTAGATGTACTAGACATGATTATGGTCATTTGAGTCCCAATTTTTGTATATTATTTTGGACACACTTATGTACACTCAGGATGTTTTATGATATATATATATATATATATATATATATATATATATATATATATATATATATATATATATATATATATACAGTTTCGACTTTTTGATGCTTGATTTTATTGTGATGAATGAATGATGTGCCAGGCTAAAGCTTGATTAGTGATAGAACCTCCTAACCAATTATGAGATCTTGGAATGTGCAAATAATTAATATAAGTAAATGATCTTTGCAACAACCTCACCCTTAAATACTAGCGATATAAACATGGATCCCTTACCCGATAAATGTTATTCAATTGTGACACTATCAGTTGTGAATCAAGATAGACTACCAATGAATCGATTCCATAAGAAATTACTTTGTATAGTAAATTAATGACGGAAATATACTCAGCCATATTTTTTGATCCAGGACCAATGCATACTCCCCTTGACACCATCAACTGACCAATTGGATAGTAGATTACCCAAGCTATGGAAGCGAGGTTCCGAGTGTGCCGACTAGCACCATCGGTGAATCCAAAATAGACCAAGTCATCCATCAACACCTGCCACAGCAGACCAAAAAGTGTTGATATCAAAAACTCCCGATGAGATATGTACAAAAATACAAAATGTACAAAGAAGCCATTACCTAGCTACTACTTAAGGAAAGTACTTCGTAAGGTAGAGCCCATTTCGGGGTTCTGCAAACTTGTTTCCTTCAAAATCAACTAACTCATACACCCCTTTTTCTAAAACTCGTTTAATTATAAAGGGATCGTACCACATAGGCTTGAACTTACCTGCCGCCAAGGCATCCTTATCTTGGTCATAGATTAAGACAAGGTTGACTTCAGAAAAGACTCGAAGATGGACAGCTTTATCGTACTCAGTTTTAACCCTTTTCTTATGAGCCTCATTAATTGTGGTGGCATCTCGACACTGCTCATCGAGATGTTCCAAATGAATGAGGCACTCTTCGAGACTAGAGGTCTCTGCAAGGAACTCAACAACTAACTTAAGAGATGGAATTTTTCATTCAACAGGGAAGATAGATTCCAGCCCATAAACTAACTGAAAAGGTGTAAAACTTGTAGAAGTCTTTACGGAAGTTTGGTATGCCCATAGAGCCGAATACAACATAAGATGCCAATTGGAACGATTTTTGTCGATCGTCCTTTGCAGGATCATCTTAAGGGTTTTGTTCATAGCCTCAACCTATCCATTGGCCTGATGATAATATGGAGACGAGTGCTCCTACTGGAAACCCAATTTAAGAGCCAATTCAGACATTAGTTGGTTTTGGAAATGACTACCATGGTCAGTGACAATCTCTCTCGGCATACCGAACCTTGAGATAATCTGATTAAAAAGGAACAATGTCACTATTTCGCTATCGTTTTTATAAGTGGACATGGCCTTAGCCCACTTCGTGAAGTAGTCTACGATCACGATAATGTACTTGTGATTTTCTACTAAAGGCAGATCACAAGTTGTAAAATCAATACCCCACTTAGTAAAAGGACCGATAGTGACAACGGGGAAAAGAGGAGTTGGATGTGCGCACATCTTCAGAGTATATATTTGATAGCGGTGACAGCATTTGATTGCTTCAACACAATCTTTGAAGAACGAAGGCCAAAAGTAGCCGGCACGCAAGATACGTTGGGCTGTAGCAAGCCCTGAAAGATGACCACCACAAGCTACACTATGGAAATAATTAAGCACTGACTCTGCTTCCTCTAAGGTTAAAAAACACCTAAGGATTGAATCAACCCCTCAACACTATAATCTATCACTAATGATGACATAATTCTTAGCTAGGTGACGTAATTTTTGTCATTCATCCTTAGAGAAGGTGGAGGGAAACTTCGAAGTCTGGAGATAGACAATGATATCTCCATACCAGGGGTTGAGTGAAGAGATGAGGAATAGATGTTCATCAGGAAAACTTTCATCATAAATAGTATCCTCTCCACAAGGCAGCTCGAAAACTAACTCCACAAAAACCATAGATTTCTTAGACTTGGCGGATAAGAACTCGAGATCGAATTCTTGTAAAATGACGATCCATCGATTGTATTTGCCCCCAATCACTTGCCTACTGAGGACAAATCGGAATGGATTGACTGCCACTAAGACAAAATTTTTGCGTAGCAAGATATAATGGTGAAGCCACTGAACAGTATGGATAGCTGCTAAAGCCAACTTCTCAACAGGAGAATAGTGAAGTTTAGGACCTACCAAGCCTCGGCTTAAGTAATAAATCACATGCTCCATGAGAGCATCGTCTTCTTGAACGAGAACCATACCTATGGTTGATTCTGCAGCAGTGAGATATAAAAGGAAATCCATACCATAATCTTGTGGACTCAAAAGCGGGGTAGAGACTAATGCCATTTTCAAGGCATCAAATGACCACTGCGCAAAGTCATCCCATACGAATGGATCCCTTTTCCGTAGCAAACGCATAAACACTTTAGTGATCTTCGCATAATTCGCTATAAACCTTCTTAAGAAATTATTCTTCCCTTGAAGACTTTGAAGTTGTCGAATTGAGGACAGGGGAGGCAATTGAATTATTCCCTCTACCTTGAAGGGATCAACTCGAATCCCTTCAGTTGACACAATGAACCCTAATAGCCGACTAGATGTAACCACGAAAACACACTTATTGGGATTCAACCAGATCTTGTAAAATCGACATCGCTCAAAAACCAATCGAAGGTGACCAGGGTGATCAATTCTCTTTCGAGAACAAGCAGCAAAATCATCCAAGTATGCTTCGATGATATGTTTGATGTCGTGAAAAGCATATGACATGGCTCGCAGGAAGGTAGCTCCAATATTTTTAAGACCAAAAGGCATCTTTCTGTATGAAAAGGTACCCCAAGGACATATAAAAGATGTCTTATGCTGATCTTCAGGACAGATAGAGATCTAATTATAACCGGAAAAAATGTCCATGAAGGCGAAAATTTCGTTACCCACACATTCATCAATAATCTGATCAATAAATGGCGTAAGGTAATTATCTTTGGGACAAGCTTTGTTTAGGTCTCTAAAGTCAATGCATACTCGAATTGTTCCTTGCTTTTTATCTATAGGGATTGGATTAAAAACCCAATTCGTAAGAGGAACATGGTATATAAAACCCACCTTGAGAAACTTCTCTACTCCAACTTTAATAGCTGTTGCTTTCCTAGGATTAACCGGCCGAAGCTTCTGAAGAATCGGCTTAGCATTTTCATACGTCTTGATCTCATGTTGAACTATGGATGGATCAATGCTAGGCATTTCTTCATAATACCAAGAGAATACATCTCGAAAGTACTTAAAAAGGTCGGTGTAAATTTGAATTTCTTCTGGGGAACATTTGCCTCTGATGAAGATATTCTCAATCATGTTAGGGTTCCTAGAGATGTTTATAGATATCGTTTTTGAAATCACTGACATATTACCTTTGGCACAAAAGTATGTTGGTGCCAAAGGATATGATACTGTACAAACATCACTAGTAAATAGCTCAGAGAACCTAGACTCTACTTCCTGCAACGGAGGAAGAAAATATGAACGATGGTGTAAGTCTTCCCAAGGTCGATCTACACCCATCATTACTTCTAATATTGCTTCCTCGGATGGTAAAATTGTATCCAAGCAGTCCATAGCGGAGGGAGAATCAGGGGTCCAAGCTGGGGCCACATCACCATCTAACTCCTCCTCAGAGAAAGGAGTAGAATGGTTGTCTACAGAGTTGACAATAGATTGATATCTAAGATCTGCTGCAGACATAGGGAATGTCATTCTACCAAATTTTCCTTCATCTAATGTGGTCGTAGGTGAAGGAAAGGTCTAAGGGTCTGAAAAATAATGAGTTTAGAAGAACTCTTCTTGTGAAGATTCCTTGGATGAAAAAATGACATTGATTCTAGCGATAGGAGAGGGAAAATCAAATGTACCCATCAATGAAGAATACATCCCAACTCCCAGATTCTCAGTAGGCAGACGAGGGTTGTCCACTAAGGGAATAGTAGAGTCTGAAGTTGCTCAAGGATCAACTGGAGACTAATCCAATTGATCAACCTTAACAATTTTCACCTCATGAGGAAAGCAAATGACACGAAACAGAGTCGAAACAATGGCATCCATTTTGTATACCCAGTTCCTTCCTAAGAAGAGATTGTAATCTAGGTTAGCATCAATAACTTCTAGTTCGATACTAATGACCTTTCCCCCAACACATATGGGAAAGGTTGGGATAATCCCATGTGGCCTATGAGAATGCCCGTCAAATGCTGTCAGGAGAGTAGGTGAGGGAACAGCTGAAGGCGATCCAATGGCCTTCCAACACGACATCGACATGACGCATGTGGGAGCTCCTTCATTGATAACGGTTAGAAAAATGTTAATTTTCTGGTAGGTAGACTTTATTTGAGAAGCCATATGATGAGGGAGTTTACTTTTGACATTAAGCATGTCAAAAGTGAGCACTAAACAATTATTTGGATCAACTGCCCCTATCGCCGAAAGCAAAGCACTTCGTTGAGCTGGAAACGATTGGAGAACCTCCAAAGTGGACATAGCACATGGACTCTGAGCTAGATCCTTAAAAATGGAGTAATTCTAGGTGGGCCTAGCATTAGGATTGATTGTCACGCATTTAGCGGAACCTTTTGATATCCGAGGTATAGTCTCAACAGAGGGTCGCTCAATATGAAGGTCAGTAGTTCCGAGAGAAGATTTGTCCTTGGATGTTTCAGTTTCACCGTAATCATGTGACCAAGTGGCCACATGGGCATTAGAACCCATCATGAAAACATGTGATGATTTCTCCCCTTCCTGGTTGCCCCCTGCATAGGTACCAGGATTTGAATTCGTGCAAGAAAGCATCTATTGCCCTTGGGGAAAAGGGTTGGTTAACACAGCTTGAGAGCTAGAAGTCCCTTGCTGCCCTAACAATCACTGAGCATCTTGAATTTTTGGGCAAAGATGAGTTAAATGGTCTCCACTACATAGCTTGCATGGAAACTTAACTTTCTTTCTAGACTCATTTCTACCACCACCAACATTATTGCCAGGTTTATTTGCATCAGTCTTCCCATCTTGACTCATTTTATTACCTCGTCCATTCTTTTTCCCATTGGAATTTTTATTTCCTTTGGGGTTGGAAGATTGGACAACATTAACTAAAGAGGGTTGAGAAGACGAAGGGTTAGATGATGTGACCAGATTGGTAGGATCAGTTTGTAAAGTCAACTGCTGCAATTGGCTCAACAAGTTCACTACATTGGTGTCTATGGATCCAACGATACCATCCACATGGGGACCTGGCTTCGACTTGGCTATATCAACATTAGTCCCAGGAGAATTAGCCAAGATTTGTTATAGAATCCCGGACTGAGAGTAAATCAATTCTAACTGCTAGGCTCTAAAAATAGCTTGCTCTTTAGAATAGACTCTAGACAGAGAGATATCCTTAGAGATCTCAGATTGTAAGGATTTCAAAAACCATTCGAGACAGTATTCAGGAGGAATTTTGGCTTTAATGAGCCTCTTTCTCCATCTCCATTCCTGCATATGATCATAAATGTGAGTTGCCATATCCTGATGGAAATTGGCCAGAAGTTCAGTTCTGGCATCATAACAGACGGGAAACTAGAAATGATTTAGGAAAATGTTAGCCAAATCTGTGAAACGTGTAAAGCTGCCCCGTGGCAACTCTATATACCACTTGGCAACATTGCCAATTAAGGTGTGTTGAAAAAGTCTCAACCTGACCAAGTCATCGATGAGGGAGTTTGATGAGCACCACAAACTTTGGAATGTCCGATGGGAATTTGGTTGGGACCGGAGGCCAGGTCAGATTGTATTTGATTGGATCATTTGTCAATTTTGTGAGATCTAGCAAATTCAACATTCTCAGAAAAGGAAGCCTAGGAGGACCTTGGGGGTACCAACTAGATTGGGCGGAGTTGCAAAGTTCTGAAAAGATTGGCCTAGATTTTGTAAGGCACCAGGCTACCTAAAGTAATGAGCAAAACCAGCTGGACCAAAAAGTGAACCTTGTGATCCAACAAAACTCGGAGTTTGACAGAATCTAAGGGAGGAATACTTGGAAATGAACTAACTATGGAGTACGGCCTATTCCCTTGTTGAACAAAAAATGGATTCCCAGTTCCTATGCCACTAACCGTAGGGTTAGTCCAACCTTGAAAGGGATTGCTGCCTTGTACTATAGAAGAAAAAGGCATAGATTCTATCGTCAAGTTGGAATGTGGTATATGAACACTTCCACTATCGACGGAATGGCAGTAGACCCAAACAAAGATGTGCTAGCAGTAGATCCAAATAAAGATGTAGAATGGATGGAAATGGTTTCTTCCCCTTGTACTGATATAGGAGTTTGTGTGCCTGTAGCACTTGTCGTGGATGCCATGCTCCCAACAGTGGTTGTCGAAGGGATGTGTGTGATATGACTTGGACTTGAAGGTCTATGTGTCAGAATCCCAACATATACTACTGCATCTAGATGATCAGAAGGCAGAGGAAAATTTAGAGCTGCTAACGACTCTGAGAGTTCTTCTACCTAAATGTTATCTTCCGGCTGAAAGAGGACTCGAGAGAGAACTGGAGTGTTCCTCTCTAGCTCTGTGGTAGTACCAGGCCTGTCTTGTACACGAATGTCCCGAAGCAGAGGATCAATCCCTGATGCGTCGGCTGCCACTGGGTGAGATCCACTGGTAATATTGCATCTACGCCTTCTAGGAGAAGGCTTTAAACTTGGTGGTGAAAGACCACGAAGTCTTTGACACCGTCTAAGTGATCAATCAGCTACTTTGAATTTTTATTAAGATATAATTAAAGACTCAAGAGAATATGAAAGCTAGGCTAACTAAGAGCATAGAGCACACACTAAAAAGTCTGTAAAAGATGTCAGCCAGTTAAACAAATTTTAAGTATTTCCACTCCAGGTGATGATGATCGAACACCAAAATAAGGGAAAGTGAAGTAAGGGGCCTTCCAAAGATAGCCTGGGATAATGACAGCCCAGCCCTACCAACGAAGGTAATAGAGGAAGTTACGCTGACCTCCTAACAACAGCCTGTGTCGGTGCAAGCCCCCAAGCTTCGCAAGGGTGCCCTCTGGAAGCACTGTTGAGAGTGATACAACATCGACCTCAGGTGCCACGAGATTCCCTCTGCAGCCACCTGTGTAGATCCCTAGGAGAAGCAACTAAGGTTACCAACTCATGTCAGAAGCTAGTTGGAACAGTCTTGAGGTAATATCCGACAAGTAGGAGAGGGGGTATCTCTCTTCCTTATCTTGAAAAACCCTCGTGCTTAGCTCCCAGATCCGGAGCTTTCCTGGTCTCCCTAATGCTATTGGATTTGCACTCACTATTCAAACTTCTACGTTTGACAGTTTAAAATGGCCTTGGAGAGTTTTCTCTCCACTCACCTAATCCAAGGCCCTAAATATCCTAAAACTTGTTGGTGTGTCTAAATTGACAATATAAAAAAGTTCTAGTATATTTTAGTTAGCGCTTGTTTTTAAATGGGTTGTTCTTAAGTCAAGGGATAAATGGAAATGAAACTTGTGGCATTTTCTGATGCAAAAGAAATTAATAAAAACCAAACTATATGCAAATGCACTCGCTTTGTTCTTTGATGAAATAAATTTCTACCAGGTTCTAAGGAACTTCTAAGAAATCAATAAATTTTTCTTTTCTTTTCTTTTAATCAGCTTCACACTCACAAAATCTAACAAAACTATGGATGCCCTAAAAGATGCACAAACTATCCTAATGCAATGAGTATATGTTGATGCAAAAACTTAAGACTACTCTAAAACAAAGAATGAAAGTAACTTGTTTATCAGATATGGTGCGACAAAATTTATAGTGGAATATCAATATGCACATAAGTTTACGGATCATATTGGTATCAAATATAGTTTCTTTGGTTATTTTGTGGAGATTTCCAGGGATTTAGATTGACAAGGCCAAAAATCATAAAACCCTAATCATGGCTGACGAAATTATAAATGACCCTCGTGATTGTGGAGAGGTGAGGCTTTCACGGATAGAACAAAAAATCGCAGATATAAATTGAAATGTAAACCTCCTCATAGTGGCCCTGAGCAATAATCTTAGGATATTTTGAGAAGACGGGGGTTCAAATTCAGAGGACAAATTAGAAGGAGAATCAGGAGATTAGGAAGAAACGAAGAAACAATCTAAGAAAGAAGTTAGAAAATACTAACCCGATTCAAGTTTCATTAATAGTTCCCTATTTAAAATGGAAGAAAAATTCTATATCATGCCATACAACAACATGATCGATGCTTTGAAAATGAAATATTGGTTTCAACAACTGGAAGTTTATTTTAGTGTCCATTAAATTGAGGAAGGATATAAGATTTCATTTACATGGTTGAAATTAAAGGGAAATGGACTAACTTGGTAGGAGATCAACATAGCGACCGTAAGGTTTGACCGATAATCTCCAATGACTAAGTGGTAGGACTTCAAAACCCTCATTAAGTCACAATTTTATCCCATTGGGTACATAGAAGACCAGTGGATCCCGTGACACTACTTTAGGAAACATTTAGGCCAAAGCATGTAGGAGTACACCGCGGAGTTCATAAATATGGCTATAATGTTGGGTGTCTCTCCAAAGAAACTAGATGTACTCCTCAAGTATTTGGGGGGTCTACACTACCATCTATGTGAGCAAGTGATGTTGTTCAATCCCAAATATGTGGACGAGGCTTGTGTACAAGCACAATACATGGAGAACATAGGCTTGAAGAGAGAAAAATCAAGTGGATCGAAGCGGAAGGAGAAACATGATGCTCTTAAGGAGGGAAAGAAGAAGAAAAAGGGGGGAAAAAGATAAACAAATAGCAACGACAACACACTAGTGCAAAGATCCTAGCAACCATTATAACCACTACAACATTGATATTCATATAGAGGAGAAGTATTGGAAGTTGCATCTAGAGCTAAACCCAAAGAACAAGAAGAAACATAATAGGAAGAAGAACCTCATGGCCACTAATTTTAGAAACCAAGTTGAAAGAAGCCTAGATTTGGATGACAAGATAGCCTACACACTAGTGTAGAAGGAGTTGAAGCTAAGTATCATTTAGCAACAAGAAGAGAAAGAAATGACCAAAATCTTTTGCAAACATTGATGCTCTATTTTACTCATGATCATAGGTGAATCGCATTGCAGCAGAGCTCATCAAGAATTTGGGGCTAGAAGTTCATGATCATCCAAACCCATATCCACTAGGATGGTTAAATAAGGATGCAGAGCTTAGATAACAAAACAATGCAAAATTAGATTTGCTATCAATGCTAATTTTATTGATGAAGTAGACCTAGATGTGGTTTGCCTTGATGTATGTGGATTCATGTTTTGGAGTCCTCACATGTATATGTGAGATGTAATATTCATGAGGAGAACCAACCAGTACCAACTCGTCAAGGATGGAAAATTGTTCATCATCAACGCGCACAAAGGCAAGTCAAAAATCTCACTAGTAAATTCCAACCAATCCAAGAAATATATCAGTTCCAGCAAGAAGTATGTTTTATTATTTTTAAGAGAAAGTTAGTTTATAGAGGAGCCAATAAGAGGTAAGAAATCCCTTAAGGGATGTAGTAAGAAACATAGAAAAACAATTTGAGTTTTTACAGGCATACAAGGATGTTTTTCGACAGCCTAAAGGGTTACCACCTAAGAGAGAAGTGGAGCATGAGATCCAGCTATTTTTGGATTCCCTGTTTCCAAAAATTGGGTTCTAAAAGAATTTTGTTATAGAAGTAATTGAGGTGAAGAAATATTTACAACAATTGCTAGAACAAGGTGTCATTTGACCGACTACATCAGATACATCACCATGTGGGTCACCCATCATCATTATGTCAAAGAAGGATGGGAATTGGAAGATGTGTATAGATTACAGGGTGTTGAACAAAATCACGCTCAAGAACAGATACCCCCTCCCCGAGATAGATGACCTACTGGATCAATTACATCAAGAAAAATACTTCACCAAGTTGGACTTGAAGTCTGGATATCACCACATTCAATTCAAAGAAAAATAAACCTAGAATACTGCCTTCAAAACCAAGTAAAGTTTGTATGAGTGGTTAGTCATGCCATTTGGCCGATGTAATGCACCAGCTATGTTTGTGAGATAAATGAATGATGTGTTGCACCTTTTTATAGATTCATTTCTTATTTTATATTTGGATGATACAATTGTATATAGTGATAACTAGGAGGAGCACATTTCACATTTGACGTAGGTGTTGGAGACATTAAAGAAGCACTAGCTACTAGAAAATATCAAGAAGTGAAATTCTGCACAACAGTATTTGGTTTATCTAGGGTATGTGACCAGTGGAGGAGAGGTAAAGATAAATCCTTCCAAGATATAGGCCATCATGAAATGGTTGACGCCTACTATTGTTTTTAAGATTAGGATTTCATTGGGGCAACACAGTACCTTAGGAAATTCAAAACCTCATTTTCAGTGATAGCAACACCGCTCCACAGCATAACAACAAGGGGCAAGAGTTTCTAGTGGGGAAAGGGTCAACAAAAGGATTTTTAGGAGCTAAAGAAGAATATCAGTCAAGGACTAGTTCTAAGATTACCAAATTTGCAATGACCCTTTGAAGTGGAGACAAATATGAGTGGTTATGTTATGGGAGTTGTTTAATGACCCTACCTAGGACAAGGAGCTCTATGTCATGGCGCAAGTTGTGAAGAAGTGGAATTAATATTTGATGGTAAAAGAGACAATAATCTACAAAGATCACTAGTCGTTACAGTACTTGTAGGCTGATAGTAAGCTACAGCAAATCAGACATTATGAGTGGATGGTGTTTTTACAACAATTTCATTTGGTGATCAAGTATAAGAATGGAAACACAAACAAGTTGGTTGACATTCTTTCATGGCCAATGACATCAAATATCATAAATTTGGAGACTCTTATGTACATGGATCCATTCACCCATGATGCATACATAGAGGCATATTCAGAGAATGAAGACTTCAAGGAGGTGTATCACCAGTTGTAGAGTCAGAGTCATGTGCACAATAGCAAGGACACCATTGACTACCATCTCTAGTATGGGTTACTCTAGAAGTTGGATAAATTATATGCTCCTAAAGGTGAGAGATTGCAGTTGATTAAAGAGGCTCACACCTCCAAGGTTACAAGGAACTTTGGTGTAGGGAAGATCATGGCTAACTTATAAAGGTATGTGTATTGACCCAAGATGCAAGACCAGGTAGCTAGGTTCATAAGAGGATGCATGCTTTGTTGTACAAGTAGGTCTAGCAACATGAAACGAAGTCTATATCATCCCTTACATGTACCTACTTTTCCTTGGGAAATAATTTCCATGGACTTCGTGGGAAGTTTACCAACAACTAGGAAGAGACATGACTACCTATTCATGGTAATTCATAGGTTCAGCAAGATGAGTGTTCGAATGCCTTCTAAAAAGACCATCGACAGTTAAGAAGCAACAAAATTTTTCTTTGGATAGGTCTAGGTGCACTTTGGGATACCAAGGAGCATATTTCCATATAGGGATACAATATTTCTCAGTGCATTTTGGACTACATTATGGGAGAAGATGGGCCCAAAGTTGAAGAGATCTACAACATTCCATCCACAGACAAATGAGCAGATAGAAGTAGTCAATAAGACTTTGGTGCAACTTCTGAGGGGATACAACTAGAAGCATCTGAAGACCAGGGATGAAAATATGGTTTATATACAAAATTCTTACAAAAATTCATTCCACGCTTCTACAGAAAGGTCCTCATTTGAAACTTGTTTTTTTATATTTGCAACCTTCGGCTTTGGATATTGCATATGGGTAGCAAGGAGGAGTGAGGGAAGACCTTATAAGATATTATTTGAGGGATGAAAATTTTATAGATAAGGTTGGGAATATCCATCTAGAGTACAAGAAACACTAGATAAGTCACAGGAGAAGTATAAGGTTGGGCATGATGAGCACAAAACAAGAAAGCACTCAAGGTGGGAGACAGAGTATGGCTAAAATTAGACAAGTAGAGGCTATAGGGGTCTAGTAAGAAAATCAAGACTATGAGGTATGGTCCCTTTGAGATACTAGAAAAATTGGGTGATAATGCCTATCAACTCAATTTACCACCATATATGCTCATTTACTCAATTGTGAATGTAGAAAATTTGAAACTCTATGAGCCTTCCATGCTAGATCAGGAAGAGGAATATGTCCTACCTTTTGTGTAGGATTTGGAACCAGGTGCTCAGGAAGAGTTAAAAAAAAGTATAGTTTTCATAATAGATCCAGAAATACAAGATAGGGGCATCATGACCTTTGGCATATTGGATTGATGGGACAACTTCTAGTAAAAGCTAAATGGTAAACCAAAGAGAAGGTGGAGGAAAAACTTCCTCACCTCATTCAGTAGAATATTTTGGGTATCAAAAGCATCCCAAAATGGGGAGGTGTTCTCTAGGCTAGATCATTATATTTTTTTCATCCATCTCAATGCATTCAAAGTGGAAAACATGGAGGAATCATCTCACAAGACCATTTTTACCACCGAGGCCCAGTTTGGAAAAACAAGGTCTAAAAACGTTCGAGAGAATTTTGAAACATCAAATGATATTTTTTGGGGCTAAAAATTCACCTCTTTATTATGGAACCTTTTCATGTTATTCTACACACAATTATATTTCCAACGGTGCAAGAAGTGTGTCAATCAAAGTCCATATGAGAAAGTTATGCCACTCAAAAGTTGACTTTCCTATTTTACCACCATGGTTCGAGAGGATGTCGCATTAGCGCTCATTATTCCCAAAAAAGGGGCTAGTCACACAATTTTCATGTAAAATATTCTAGAATAATCTATATTTAATTTCGTTTAAGAGTTGAGGATGTCAAACTTAACCACTGGTAGGTATCATGCTTTGTTATAACTAGACCATTAGGAGGAAGAGGCATTCCATTCTTTTGAGTGCATTTGTTCCATAGCTGAGAAAAAAAAGCCAAGAGGCATAGGAGGTAGAGAACACAGAGAGGATTTGTGCATTGTAGTAGCCCATGAGGCATATGCCTTACTTCTTTGTACCTGAAGCCATATTTCCAGACACAGAATGATAGTGGAGTGACCTCTCTTCTAGCTGGGTTTTCTCTGGAAAGGGTTTTATAGAGCATATTTTGTGACTTATGTGTATGTGTGAGCTTTTATTTTTTCGTTCTCTATTTCTTGTATAATTTCTATTCGTATTCGTGCACTAATTATAGTAAAATCTACATAGATAGAAATTTAATAAAACCGTAATAGTGTATAATTGCATATTTTTAATTATAATATTATCAGATTTATTGTGACGAACTTTCTAGTGGAATATCCAAAATATTTTATGGATCAAAGTGTATTGAGCTTGACATTTTTCCATGTTTTCTTGTACCCTATGGATTCTGGCCCTTTCCTGTTAAAGTTTGTTTTATTTTTATTCTTCTGATGTATTCAAAATTCATGCCTATGTTTGGACTAATCGTAACAATACTTTTCCTTCCAAATAATGTCCTCCAATTTATTTGGTTCATAAAATTAAATTATGTCTTGGTAAGATTGTGGTAAATCACTAAGATATCATGAAATCTTCACCCTGTCATCCCTGATGTAGGGAACATAACTTATTAGTTATAAAAACCTATTGGTGTAGGCATCCAAGGTGAGTTGTCCTAGCTTATGCTCATGAAACGCTTTGTTTTTTATATCATAGCTTCTCTTAGACAAGAAATTTTCCTATAAATATTTCTTAAATATTTTCCAATTCAATTCCTTTTGTCTAATTCCTTTGACATTTCTAAGATATTTGCACCATATGTCAGCTTTTCCTTTCAAGATAGCAATGGATACCCTAGCCTTCATATTCTCAAAATATTCATGATATATAAAGTATTTCTTTAAGCCCAATATCCAGTATTTTTCTTCTTCACTCTTCTTAATCTTTCGATCAAAGGTAGGGGGCTTACTTTGTCAAATGCTTTCATGATTATGTTTTTCTCACTCTTCCTTTGCTACTGATGTCTTCCAAACATAATTGTAGTAGTAGATAATTTGTCATGACTATTTGTTTCTCTTTATAGAGTGTTGAGTGGATTTCCCCCTCTCACTATGTCTCCACGTTCATTGTTATGCCTCTTCTTTGACTTGCTACCTTCTACCTTATTGGTTTCTAATCCATGGTTCCAGATTTTAGATGGAATTTTCTTGGATTTATGCCTATCCATATAACTAGCACCAATTTCATGTTGCTTTCATATTTACGAATCTAATAAGCTCTACAATATCACTACATTCACTTATGCTTGCCCTTCTTAATCCCTAAAATTATTTTCATTGTCATCATTGTAGCTCCTTAGTTCAACTCTTAAGCTTTTTATGGTATCCATCCAGACGGGGGAAATTTCTTATCGCCTATTTCCAAATAAATATTCTTCCTAGTTAGGAAAGGTATTGTCCATATTTTATTGTCGGGTTGTGTTATATTCTTTCCATGCTAGAAAACATAGTTAATTGGGGGGTTAGAAAGGGGGCGGAGCCCCCCCTTCCTTTCACTGATTGCGTAGCGAGGGGGGTCACAGGGGGTTTGAGGGGTGTAGGTAACCCCACTCTATGGGGTCTAGGGTAGTGCCCCAGAAAATTTTGTTTTTGGACCCTATATTAGGTTGGAGAGACCTACCTATATTAGGTTGGGTGAACCTACCTATGGTTTTGTGCATGATTTTTCGAACATGGTTTTGGACGTGATGGTTTTCGTTCCATTGTTTTGGACACGATGGTTTTCGGTCCATGGTATTGGATACTCTGGGATGTATAAATATGTATTGTAACATTGAAAGGAACATAATGAAAATCAAGCTGGTAGTCCCGGTTTTAGGATCTAGGGGAAAATCTCTGTGTATATGCGTTTTATGTGTTATGCTCTCGCATTGTTTATTTTTTGTGTTTTAGAATTCATATGCATGTTAGGCCCCTATACTACTAGTGTAACCCCTTATTGTTATTAGTACAACCACCTTATTATATTGTTGTACCCATGTAGTCCCCATATTGTTATTATTGTGCCCCATAGAAGCCCACTATTGTTATTATTGTGCCCTTACATTATTATTGTTATGTCGGCTCTGATTATATTATGACCCCTTAGACTCCTATATATAGAAAGGAGGTCTTTCATTTGTATCATCAAAGAATCATTCATTTGTGTAATGTAAAGGAGGTTGCCTCCTCGAAGAGGCTGAATTCTAAGGCGTTGATCTATCTTTTCTATCTTTTTGTGAGTTGGTTTCATAACAATGCAGGTAATTTCTGTATGGGGATAAAACCTACATTTGGTATCACAGTTGTTTTGGCATCAAGGGGATGCCTTTGTTGCTGAGGGGTTTCGCTTGGGCCTATGGTAGACCCTGTTCAATGGGAGATCTGCGAGATCGATTCTAGTGGTGAAAGAGGATAGTGAGCAATGGAAAGATAGAGATCGATAAATTTAATAGTCAGAGTTTTAAGTCAT
Organism: Pinus tabuliformis; assembly: GCA_031772625.1. Classification (NCBI taxonomy): domain Eukaryota; kingdom Viridiplantae; phylum Streptophyta; class Pinopsida; order Pinales; family Pinaceae; genus Pinus; species Pinus tabuliformis. Next base: position 277,002,248 of record CM062804.1, on the reverse strand, counting down.
GGAAACTCAAGATGGAGGATCTGTTGGTGGATAAATATCAATGGGTCGTGGTAGATCCAGGTACTATACCAATGGGAGTGTCCGATGAAGAATGGAAGAAGTTGGATCTGAAGGCTAAGAGCACAATACGATTATTTGTCTCAAATTTAATATTGCTGAATTTATCAAGGGAAGCTACGACGAAGGCTTTGTGGGACAACTTCGGGACTTTGTACTAATCTAAGTCTCTGGTGAATAAATTGTTCCTACGGAAAAAGCTGTATAACTTGAGGATGAAATATGGAGACTTGGTGACAGAGCATCTGAACGCATTTAATACTATGGTAAGTCAATTATTATCTGTTGATATTAAAATTTCAAATGAAGATAAGTGCATCAGTTTTTTGTGTTCTCTACCAGATTCGTGTGATAGTCTAGTTATTGCAATAGGTAGCAATGAAACTGCCTTGCAGTTTGATGAAATAGTCTCATCCTTGTTGATGGAGGAGATGAGATGGAAAAATATGCAGAGCCAGAATGGTGATCCCTTGTCTGTAAGAGGACAGTCCCAAAATAGAAACAAAAATAAGTCATAAAGTGGGAGACATAAATCTAGAGGGATATCTAAATCTCCAGGAAAACCTGTAAAGGTGGTGTGCTGGAAATGCGGAAATGAAGGGCACCACAAAAGGGACTATAAATCTAAAGCTCCTGATAAAGGAAAGGGATCTAATGATGCTCCTTCTGCAGAGGTGACAACCACCTCAGATGAAGGTGGGGATGTGTACTTGGCTTCTTCAAGTACACATGTAGATCATGAGGCATGGTAGATTGACTCGGGTGTATCCTTTCACTTCATTCCCCATAGAGAGTGGTTCTGCAAGTATGAGAAATATGATGGTGGTGATGTCATGTTGGGGGATGATAGGAAGGCTAGAATCGTTGGTCGCGGAAAAGTAAAGTTGAAGTTGCAAGGTGGAAGGGTTAGAACATTTCCAGGTGTTCTGCATATTCCTGCATTAGCCAAAAATCTAATTTCTATAAGCAAGTTGGATGATGCAGGTGTAAAAACAATGTTCGAGAAGGATACCTACAAGATGGTTTGGGGGGACCCTGGTATTTATGCAGGGAGTTTGAATTGGAACTCTGTACAAGCTGCAAGTTAGCACTGTTGTTGATGGGTGCAATAGTTCCGTGGTTCCTGAAAGTGGAGCAGAAATTCTAGTGGTCTCTGGAGAGAAGACCATGATGTAGCATCAAAGGCTTTGGAATATTGGAGAGAAGGGCCTTCGAATACTTCATGGTAAAGGTATGGTAGAAGGTATGAGTAATAGCTCTCTGGATTTTTATTTTCATGAAAATTGTATATATGGGAAGAAAAATCGGGCGAGTTTCCACTCTGGTGGTAAGAGGGCGAAATAGATATTAGAGCTTGTGCACAGTGATTTGTTTGGACCTGTGAAGGTTCCATCACTGGGTAAGTCTGTGTACTATGTATCATTTATAGATGACTTCTCAAGGAATACATGGATATATTTCCTTGAGAAGAAATCTAAAGTCTTTGACAGGTTTAAAGAATTTAAGGCTCTGGTGGAAAACCAAACAGAGAAGAAGATAAAGGTGTTGAGGACAGATAACGGTGGAGAATTTTGTAGTAAGGAATTTGAAGAATTCTGTAAGAAGTGTGGTATAGCATGGCTGAAGACTACTCCATATAAACCTCAACAAAATGGAGTTTCAAAAAGAATGAGCAAGACATTGATGGAAAGGGCAAGAAGCATGCTCGATGGTGCTGGGTTAGGACAAGAATTCTAGGAAGAAGCAATGGAGACAACATGTTACCTAGTCAACAGATCACCTTCATCAGCATTGGAGGATAAGACTCTAAAAGAGGTATGGACTAGTAAGAAACCCTCTCTTTCACATTGAGGTTATTTGGATGTGATGCATATGTACATGTTCCAAAGGAGAAATGAACCAAGTTGGATAGTAAATCTGAAAAGTGCATATTTATTTGGTATACGGATGGTTTAAAGGGTTATAAGCTTTGGAACCCAGTAACAAGGAAGGTTGTGTACAACCGAGATGTGGTGTTTAGAGAGGTAAAATATGTTATTAAACATGAATTCCAACCAAAGGAACCTGAGAAGATAGAGTTTGAGCTTAGGGAGGAAAAATCAGACTCTAAACCAGAGGAGGAATCAAAAGATGAAGAGCCACAAACTCTAGGTGTGAGAAGATCAGTTTGAGAAAGAAGGCATCCAGAAAGGTATAGTCCATCTGCTTTCTGTTCAAATTTTTCTTTATCTATTACTGAAGATGATCCCAGAACTGTGAAGGAAGCAGTAGATTCAGAGGATGGAAAACTCTGGAAAGAGGCCATGGTTGATGAAATGGCATCTTTGCAAAACAATGAGGCTTGGGATCTGGTGGAGTTGCTGGCTGGAAGGAAACCCATTGGCAACAAATGGGTGTTCAAGAAGAATACAAATGCATAAGGAAAGGTGGAGAAATACAAAGCTTGGTTGGTAGCAAAAGGTTATTCCCATGTGTCGAGAATTGATTTTGGTGATATTTTTCTCCTGTTGCCAAGGTAACTTCTATTAGATTACTTTTATTTGTTGCTGCTGCTTTTGATTTTGAGGTAGAGCAAATGGATGTGAAGACAACATTTCTTCACATGGATCTGGAAGAGGAAATCTACATGAAGCAACCTGAAGACTTTGCAATGAAGGGTAAGAAAGAACTAGTATGCAAGTTAAAGAAGTCTTCGTATGGGTTAAAATAGTCACCAAGGATGTGGTATCTGAAATTTGATACATTTATATGGGGACTTAGCTTCACCAAAACCAAGGTAGATCACTATGTGTATTTTAAATTAATTGGTGACCGTGTTATTTATCTAGTCTTGTATGTGGATGATATGTTGTTGGTTGGAAATGACAAAGAAATTATCCAAGATTTGAAGACCCAATTGTCCTCCATATTTGACATGAAAGATATTGGTGTTGCAAACTATATTTTGGGCATGGAAATTAAAAGAGATTGGGCAAAGAGGAAGCTTTGGTTAAACCAGAGGAAGTATATCAAGACAATACTGTAGAGGTTTAATATGCAGGATAGTACACCGGTGAAGGTTCCTATTCTTGTAGGTGTAAAGTTATCTACTGAATAGTGTCCCAAGACCCAAGCAGAGGAAGAGGACATGTCCTGTGTTCCATATAGAAGTGTAGTCAGTAGCCTGATGTATGTGATGGTCTGTACTAGACCAGACATTGCACATGTAGTGGGAGTATTGAGCAGGTTTATGTCAAAACTAGGGAAGGAGCACTGGACAACAGTGAAGCGGGTTTTCAGGTATTTGCGTGGAACTAATGATTATGGTTTATGCTACCAAGGAAGACCAGGATTTGACAAAGTGTTGGATATTCGTGGCTTTTTTGATGCAGACTGGGTTGCAGATATGGATCAGAGAAGATCTACAAGTGGGTATGTGTTTAACCTATTTGGATGTGTAGTTAGTTGGATGAGTAAGAAACAATTTGTAGTGGCATTATCAACTACAGAGGCAGAATACATGGCAGCCACTCATGCAAGCAAGGAAGCAGTTTGGTTAGAGAGATTGTGTTCAAGTATGGGGTTAGTACAGGGAGCTATAAGGATAAACTGTGACAGCCAAAGTGCAATTTTCTTGGCAAAGAACCCTACATATCATTCAAAGACAAAGCACATTGATGTTCAGTATCACTTTGTGAGGGATATGATAGAATACAAAAAGGTGTTGCTAGTAAAGGTCGACAGTTTAAAGAATACATCAGATGCATTGACAAAATCTATGAGCTCTGAGAAGTTCCCTTAGTGTAGAGAAATAATGGGCATTGCAAGGTTGGATAAATGACTAAGCTCTCCTGTGGCCCCCTGTGGAAAGAAAACAACAAGTGGGAGAATGTTGGGTTGTGTTATATTATTTCCATAACTAACCGACGTAGTTAACCGGGGGTTAGAAGGGGGATAGAGCCCACCCTTCGTTGCACTAATTACATAGCAGGGGGGATCATAGGGGGTTTGAGGGGTGTAGGTAACCCCACTTTATGGGGTCTGGGGCAGCGCCCCAGAAAATTTTGTTTTTGGACCTTATATTAGGTTGGGCGGACCTACCTATGGTTTTGTTCATGATTTTTCACACATGGTTTTGGACGCGATGGTTTTCGGTCCATGGTGTTGGACGTGATGGTTTTTGGTCCATGGTATTAGATGCTTCAACATGTATAAATATGTATTGTAACATTGAAAGGAACATAATGAAAAATCAATCTGGTAGTCCTAGTTTTGGCATCCAGGGGAAAATCTATGTGTATATGTGTTTTATGCGTTATGCTCTTGCATTATTTATTTTTTGTGTTTTAGAATTCGTATGCATGTAATTTTTGTACAGGGTTAAAACCTAGATTTATTGTATCATTATACTTCTCATTCATTAGTTTTCTTCTGTAAATTATGTCTTCTTATGTTATTTCACTCACACAACTATTATCTAAATCAGGCATAAACATATTAGGCATTTCCTTCGTATGTCAACACCAAGCATGTTTATCTGACATTATTCACAAAACCAAACTCCATTTTACTTACATATTATAGAAAACAAAAGGACACACATAATTCCATCAAATTTATAGACCACATCAACTATTGGTTCAAACAAATTAATTTACTCATCCATATAAACTTAAATTCTAATATGTTTTTATGATCCCCTTCAAGTTCATTATTGGACATTCTTTGATACTAATAAATAAGTTGGATCCAATGTCTTAGGAATGTTTGCTCAGGGGATTCAGACCAAAGGCTTGGTTTAACACTCAGAGTATGGTTCCCATTATCCAATTTGTTTATCAATTGCACTCTAACAACAAGTATCAAGGTGTTTTATTGGTTGTACTTACACAAGAACTAATGTGGTTTATCAATTTTTCCTAGTAGTAAGCACTAAAGTGACCACTCGTTCCTCTGGGTTCATTTACAAGGATTCACCCTAGGTTTAAATGGGATATTTTTTAGTCTTGGGAGTTGAAATCCATTATCCATGTGGTTTATGTTGGCAACATGGTGTTGTAATTGAAGTCAACCATGGAGCTAATTGTGCTGGAATTGATGTCAATAGGCTTGTGGACTTGTGACAATGATCAGAGGGTTCTTGAAGTGTTACAAGTGTTGAAAAGGTAATTGGAGGTTGTACAGGTGCTGGGAAATAATTCAAAGAAGTTGGCGACAATTTTGAGTAGGGGAGTTTGAAATTTTCCCTAGTTTAAATGACTACCACGATCCTTCCATTGTTACAATGCGACATTGTCTTAGTGTTGTAGGATTGTCACATCCTAAGCACAACACTTGTTGTAGTCTGGTAGTTCAGAGCTCATGGCACTCTCTTTTAGGTGCAAAAAATAAACCATGAGATCCTACTAGAGGAATTTCCCATGGAAATAGCTAAGATTGGAGTGTTGATTGCGTCTACAAAGATTAATTGACTTGTTCATAGGTAATGTTTTGATATGGTTATAAAGTAAGTATGTGAATGCATTGATTGGTTTCTTATGGCGTTAGTGGTATGATTTGGTCGAAATAGTAAATTTAATTTATTTGCATGGATTAGGTCAGTGTGTAGTTATAGTCTCCAAGTGTATGAATGCAGCGATGGCAAGTGTGTAGTGGTTTAGTGGTGATTAATCAATTTTATTTGGTCAATTTGGAGCATGTTGAGAATTTTTTTTCAATATCCAAGTGATGCACATAGATGAGGTTGAACAATACATAGAGACAATGTGCATATTTAAAGTGCTTTTTGGTTTGTTCACATAGGTGCAATCTATAGAGCCTAGAGAAGATGCATAAACAAAGTCTAAGATAATGTTTTTGAGGTGATTTGGTAGCTTTTGTGTGCATGGAGTACATAGAGATCAAAATATGCACACTTGTAGAGTGTGTTGTATGTAGAGATCGATGAGCCAAAGGTTGTGTGCACCTGAAGCTACGGATCCATGTATAAACCCAGAGGACCTGTGTGCATAAAATATACTTTTTTTTGGTGCTTTATATTGTCAATTTTTTTTTAGCAGAGGTATATTTTTGGTGTAATATTTTAGTGTGAGATCCTTTGATGCCATGCATATATATGGCTTTATATGCTACTATATGTTGTTTGTTTGATAGCATGACTGTTGTTAAAGTATATCAGTGATGGTTGAGTTATTTCAGTTGAGTTTGTGGGAGGGTTTAGTGCTTGGGTTCGTTATGAGAAAAGTTGATTTCTTTAGTGAGAGTTTATATATATTTTTTTCATGATTTGTATGCTAAGACGGTTTGAGTTAGAGTCTGATGAGAAAATTTTATGAGTAGAGTTATATTGTAGATAGGAGATTTTGTATTCAGCTATGATGAGAATAAGGTTATAGTTGGTCTAGTATGAATATTAGATGAAATGAGGCCTATGGTTGATTGAGTTGTTGCGGGTGGATCCTAGTTTGAAAACGTATGAAAAGTGGTCCACCTGAGATTGAAGGTTGGGGCCTTCAATGCGAGAGTTGTGGCTTTCTAATAAGTGGTGGCTTCCTTTGGGTTGTGGCTTGAGAACTTGGGAGTGGTGGCTAGAAAAACTATTGGATGTCATGGCATCCAACGAGTAGTGGCTTGCAACAAGTAATGGCCTACATAGTTGAGGGAGTGGTGACTTCCAACAGTTTGTGGCCTACAAATTTTATGAAGTGGTGGCTTCCAACAGTTTGTGGCCTACAAATTTTATGAAGTGGTGGCTTCCATCAAGTAGTGGTATGGAACGATTAGTTGCTCACATGCATCACATGTTGTGGCTTCCATGATGGTGGTAGCCGGTGATATGATGTAAAGAAGAATTTTGAATAACAATAAGAAGCAGAACGAAGCAAATTAGATGGTGGTTTTTCTCCTTAGAAGGTTTCCACCTCATATCCAATGTTCATATGGTTGATGATGTTTATTTATGTGTTCCTTGTTTGTTTATATACTCATATGTGCTTAGATATGTTGTTATAATGTGATGCTCACTAATGAATAATTTAGTAAATTGTTAAAGAAAGAAAAAAAATTTAATTTGGTGATCCATTGAACAATACTAACTTACCTCCCCCCCCCCAACCCCCACTCAGTATTGCCAAGCTCCCAACAATTGGTATCAGCGCTTGCCACAAATTATTAGTGGTAGTTTCTGTTGGCTTATTGGGGCTTGACCCAGGTTCAGAAGAGTTATTAGCTAAACAAATCCTGCAGCTATCGGCCCTTTTGGCAACAATTTGCGGAGCACGAACTGAGGTCTCACCAAAGGTAGCAAGGGAGGGTGTTGGAACTAGGTTTCCGCACCCTTGGGATGTCTTGATGTGGTTTGGAGGATTTGTGCACCGTTCTATGGTCTCACGCCACTCTGCTTCCGTGTAGATCTAGAATAAGGAAAATCCTTACTAATTTATTAACATTGAGTTTGTTATAGATCAGATCTACTTCTTACAGTCTTTAAGCAAACATTTAATAGAGATAACCAATGCGCGCACCTAGAAATGTTATAGATTTTCATAAACTCAGAACATAAACATAAGTGCATAGATCAAACAGATATTTAAACCAGAAATTAACCAGATCCACAATATTTTAAAAACAACACAGTATTTCAGAATCAACTTATCTTTATTCAACTCTTTACCAATACAGCCAGATCTGCCCTACGCACTCAGCTGCAGGGGTCTGCACACACAGTTGTGGACTCTACTAGGCCTCTGTGCACACAGTTGCAGAGCCTCTATCTATCTACTGACACCCTTGATTCAGACTTATAGACGCTTCAAGACTTATTTCTTCACAAACCCATTACCTTCGAGATCCAAATTACATTCAAGAAAACTAACTTCTAACCATAGAGCCTTGCTCTATTTATACATTCCCATGGTCCGTGGACCATGGGCAAGCTGACTCACTTCTTATTATTTTACATTATTTTGGGTAGACAACCCTTTGACTTGACTTCTTACAATTCGTGCTCCGTGAACTTCGCAGAGTCTTTACCATACTCTTTATCCAAAATTGCGGGCTTTGAGCCCCAAAACCATTATGTGGGGCTTATGCTGCCGAACAGTCCCCCAACACAATCATCGTGAATTTCTCGAGTCACTCAGCTGGTGTGACAATATTCGCACAAAGATCGGTCAATAGCTTTCGTGCTTCACTTGTACTTGCAGCAAACTCTTCCACCATCCGCTGTACCCGTTCAAAACGAGCCACTAACACATCAATCTCTACTTTAACTTCTTCGCTGGGTGCATATTCAGCCTGAATGTGTGCCACCTTGCACTTGATGGTGGTGGAAACCACAAATGCCTCATTAATCCATGGCTGGAGACGTTCTTTAAGAACAGCTTCCTTCTGCCAAGCCGCGTCGACCCGTGCCTGGAGAGTTTGGTCCTTCCTCATTCTGGCCAGTCGTTGTGTGATGGTGACTAATTGTATAGTTCCCTAGACGTTATCATATGCCTGCTGTAATTCCCGCACTTCTATTTCCACCTGCTGTAGCGTTGGGTCATCCTGTAGAGATGTGAGCGTCAATAGGGACTAATCCAACAATCCTGCGCAATCTTGGACCATGCGGTTTATGACTTCCAACCCTGCTTGAATTTCATCGCGTCGCTATTCACAAACCTCCGGGTGTGTTTTTGGTTGTGCGTGTAGCCGTAACTCCACAATCTGCAAATTTAATTCCCACTGAGCTCTCGTGGCCTCTTCCGAGGCTATATAGAATCCTGCCGCCATGTGATGGATCTTATCAGTTATTAGAAGTTCTGCTGGGATAGCCAACTCTGGTACCTTGCTGCAAGCCTCTGCCACGGCCTGCTCCACTTCCTGGTTGCGGGCAATCAAGTCATCATGTTGTAAGCTGACCTGCTCTAGATTTGCCTTATGTTCTGTTAAAATTTGGAGGGCATGGCCTTCCCTGGCATGCAGCTCAGCGGTTACCACATCCTACAATTGGTAAATGATTTCGCAAGTTAGAGCTGTCAAATCAAGTCCCAACGTCTCATGTCCCCTTCAGCATTGACTTGGACCGTGCCTGCTGGCAACACTAAAGTGTTTGTTGTGTGACTATGCACGGTCTGATCAGCAGTGGTTATATCATCCGTGAGGTTTGGTAACATCCCTTCCAAGGGGCGCACCTGTAGTGCCTACAGCTGCACTCTGAGCTCGCCCAACATAGTTGTCTGCTCCGTCATCAATGCCTCTAATGTGTCGACAGCGACATTGCGTGCTAGTTCGCTGCTATCCAGAAATTCTTTTTCCAACGTATTGGCGGTTTTTGACTTCTTGCGTGCATGTGGCGATTCCTTGCTGCGCAACATTTTGCCTTGGGGCGAGGTTGTGATAAGGTCTGTGCGGTCCTATGTCTCAGATTCCTTCTGCATGTCCTGTTCCAAGGACATTCCCTAATCCTCTGTAATTTGGTTGACAAGTGCTTCCTGTGTCGCCTCTTGCAACGAAGTGGCCTGTTGTTCCTGCCGTGCCCTTTCTGTCAGTTTAGTGAGTCGCAGCTGGATTTCGTTCTTTTGCTACTATGCTACCATCCTTTCTAATGTGGCCATGTCCAGAGTGCGCCACTTCGGAGGCCATGATGTCAATACCTCATAAATTGCATCGTCCAAGGCAATAAACGGGAGCTTGACCCATGTTCGCTTTGGATCCTTCCACGCCCGCATATATAGGTTGTGCATGTCTGCTTTGAACTCGGTCGTGTTGAGCAACCTATCATAAACTGTTGGGGACATATGCAGTCTACGCGCAATCTATTTCCGGATACTTGCTTCCATGAATATCCAAGATACCTTGATCTTCGGACCCTCGTGGCATCCTTTGTAGCCTAGAGCGAAGTAAACTGCACTGCTTCAGTTAGGGTGGGCTCAACGCTAGGAAATTGGCTACCCTGGAAAAATTCTCTTGCAACCAGAAGGATTGATAGTAGCAACCATGCATAATGGAAAGTCTTACCTTTCTCGTGTGCTTCCTTGGAATTGGTCAGAAATTCCTCGCATAAGAACTGTGCCCAGTTGAACTGGACTCCTTCTACACACTGCCTTGCAAGTGCAATAATAGGGGCTAGCACCTCATCTGTGCGACATTTTCTCATAAGTTTACTAGCTAGTAGCTGGGTGGTGACTTGCACCCCTCGGTCATTGATGCTCACTATTACATACCCACACTTCCCTTTTTCCAACTTATACTTGACCTTAATTGTTTCTATCAGACCCACTTCGCTACTGGTTCTAGCAATGTCTATGGGCTCATTCCCTTTAATTGGTAGGTGAGTAATCCAGTGGAATAAATCGATTGTCATCGGAATTAGTGCTTCCAACCAGAGATACCCATCGTGTACCAAACAGAGTAGTTGTTGGATCACAAAAATGGTGATGGCTGTGCGGTGATAGTGAGGTATCTATCTCAGCTAAAGTAAGCCCGCCTTTTCCACGCCCGATAACCATTTTCGTGGTAGCAATTTATTTGCAGCCAATTGGGGGAACTTGTCGCTATCTGCTAGATCCCAATCTTCAAACTCAATACTCGGTACTCGACCCAGTGGCAAACCATCAAACCTTATCTCATCCGGAAGAAGCAGGGTCTATAGCATACTCTTTGCAGTGTCCAGGTCCTTCGGTATCTTTGTTGTGTCATTCCATGGGGAGACATATGGGGGTAATGGAGGTATTTGGAATGCATCTTCTTCATCCTCATCTTGTGCTTCAATCTGGAAATTAGGTCTTGCAAATCATTGTCGTCCTCGGCAGGTTCGGTGGTGACGGCCTTACCCTTTTCGGCTACTGACCTTTTGTTGAATCTTGGTGACACCCTGACTGGCCCCATCATCTGCTTGTTTTTCTGAGGTCGTGGTGTGTGTGGGGACTTTGGAACCTCAGGGCCCACAGTCACTTCATCTGGTTCTTCCTGGGTTGGATGCAGTTCTTCCATGAACCGTGCTCGGGTTCTTGCCATGGAGCTCATGGGGCTTCTGGTGGCAAGGTGTTTGCTAGTCGTCACTAGTTCAGATCTCACCTTTCCTAGTGTTGGCCAGAGGGTGTTATAGAAGCGTGCAGATTTGAATATATTCCTTCCCTCCACTTCTCAGTCATTAATAGCTTCTAGTCAACAAATCTTTTCATATCTATCTCGGAACTTTTGTCTTAATGACCCGTCGCCTGCTCCTCTCTCCTATAGTAGGAACTTCTTATCAGGAATAGTGGTGTTAACGGTCACTTGCCAACCTCCCCACATGGTAGCATAGCCCTTTTGGCGCAGCCACGATCATGCTATCCGACTGGTCCTGCACAGGTCCTTCTTTCCACGCCGACCTTCTGTAAGCTTGTTTATAGTCCCACGCCCTCTTTCAACTGCGGGGAGCACTGAGACTGTGCTTTCCACAGCTAGTCAGGTGGTCGCACCTCCAGTGCGATGTCTCAGCTTTCCTACTAGCCCGAGCTGCAAGCACCTTTCAAGTGCCTTTGTAGCTGCTATCTCTTTGTGTGCTATTGTGTCGAGTGTATCCTCCCATAGGTGTGGGCGCAACCATGATAACGGGGTCGCGGCTCATTCTGGGTCTAGGGGAAACCCGACCGGGCCTGATTCCCTTATGTATAGACTCGCGCAACCTTCTTAGGTGTCACTACTTTTCATCCTGCAGATTTCCTCTAGCACACCTTTCTTTCTTAGCCGCGCCCATGGTTCATTGGTTTCACGAGGCCTACTGCTATCTTGCTTATTCTAAGCTCCCTCCTATCCTATTGTTAACAACCTCATCTTTGCCTCCTTTCTAGTATAGGCCCATTGACCCCATGGTATCTGCAACTTCCCAGTGGGTCGTTTTATCAGGCGGATGTTGTGCGTGCTTCCCCCTATTCCCCTCCTAACTTTGTTGTGGGCCGTTGGTGAATCATATTGTAGGTTGGGTCTCTACACAACATACACCTGCAGCCTACACTAGAAGTGGATGCTTACCCCATCTGGTCCTCCAACTCATACGTGCACCTGCCTCCGACATCCATGCCACTTTCGTTGAATCTTCAGGCCTATATTCCCTTTGTGAGCAATTGTCGCGCGCGATGCCTCCGCAGGGGCATCCTGTGGCTTTTGTCTCAGATTCATCATTTCGCATTGGTCGACTGGCTCCTCCACCTTCGTGGCATCCTCATCAGCTGGCCGCTCCTTGGCCTCTATCATTACATGTCTTAGTGATCTAACCATCCTATTACAATTTAGTGTCGTTACCTCATGCAATCGGTTCTGCCATCACTCAATCTCTTCATCTGAGTCCGACGTGCAAGAACTGTCACGGTCCCATGAGATTCTTCCGTCCGCTGTCGGATTCACTTGGTCCTGATCTTGCACTGTGATTTGGTAGATACAATCCAGTTCATCGTCATTGTCCTCATTGCGCACTAGCTCCGTATAGCGCACTCCTTCGGCTGGGTCCAACGAAACCACTACGCGAAGAGATTTTTTTCGAATATCATTTTTCATTTCTTTAGGTTGATGACTCCATTCATATCCGTTGCCTAGTCTATCCCTAACATTGCAGGATATGGGTTACTGTCATCCATGATTTCTATGACCTCAAAATCAGTTTGAGTGCTTGCACCATCAATGTCTACTGTAACTCCTTGCAGTCTTCCCATAGGCAAGATCTTTTGTTGGTTCGCCATCTGTAATTGGATAGGAGACCATTGTAGTGTGGGCCTGCCCATGTGCTCCCAGGTTTGTTTAGGTAGGATATTTGCATCTAAAACAAAGTCCAGAACGACCTGATCCATCTCATAGTCCCCAATTTGGGCAATCAATCGCATTTCCTGCCCAATGCGCAACACATGCTTGCCTAGTTTTCAGACCATTCGAGGTTCATTTGATCCTGCGTACCTAGTTATCAACTCTTTCAATCCCTTCAACGCTTTAGTATCTCGTAGTAGCTTCATGAATGTTTCTAATAAGGTAGTTAGCATAGAAGTATCTGACTCTGTTTGATCCTTACTGCCTGAAGTAGAAGCTTCCACGAAGCTCTTCTTAGCTTCCATAAATGTTTCCTTCACGTGCTCCAAATCAAATTCTGGTTGTTTGGTAGGGGCCTTACGAACCCATGCATCCCCCTCTGGTTGCTTCCCCTTATCTTCTCATGTAGTTTCACCACTTATGAGCATCATATTTACGTTATGTTCTTCTTCGCATGGTTCAGCCTTCATCATTTGGACGTTCTAAGTAGGAGTAGCTAGAAGCACCCCTTTCTCCTGCATCTGAGCAATTAGCGTGGGGAAATTGACTGCTTCGTGGTCAAATTGGTAGCAGTACGAGAAACAAGCTTTGGTCGGGTTCATGCAATCACACGTGTAGTGCCCCAGTCCTCCATAATTATAGCAAATTAATTGTCCCCACCCATGTCCGGGTCCCATTCCCTCTTGGCCCCATCCGCATCCTTAGAATCCTCCCCATGCTATTGCTCTGGTGGGATCTTACCCGCGCACCTCCATCTGCATCTTGTACGCAGGTGTTCGATGCATTAACAACTCATAACTTCGACAATTTCTTTCATCAAGGCCCACCATCCTACAAAAGTTGCAAAATAACTGTTGGGGGGGGTTGTCTTAGGTTCTGTAATAGATGATAGTTGTCTGTAGCATGCTTTCCTCCCACCTGACAGATCGCGCACCAGAGTGCAGCCACAGCGCTTGGCCCTACTGGTACCTCTGGTCGCAATGGTATTGGTCCCCCCGTTGCCACATAGTTCGCAAAGACCAGACAGTGATCCTTATCATGGCCCTGGCCCTTACATTTGATACACCACACCTCTTCACGCACTTCTGACCAAGGCGCCTGTCCTTGTTTCAAACTTTGCATCTCTAAACATAGGTTTTGTATTTGCACATGGATTTGCTGAACTCCCAACCCCGGATCTTGTATTGGGGTTTCGTGCAACCTCATTGCAGTCTCTAATGCTTCAGCTTGGGTTGAGATATTTTGTTGTGATAGCATTGTCCTTAGATGTGGTGTCAAAGATGCCACAAACCACGCGCAGTGTTGTGCATCCGTCAATGTCATGTTAGCCTCGCGGATTGTGCTTTTCAATCTCTGATCCAGATCCCACGGGGTTTCACCAGGTAACATTGTGATTTCCTTGAACCCAATAACCGACTGCATTTCTGATTTAGGCCGACTAAATTCCTTATTCAATGCATCCTGGATCGCCGCTATTCCCGCATTCGGGTGATCACTCGAGTACTTTATATACCATGTCAGCACACGGTCCTGTAGCGCATTAACCAGAGAAGCCTTCTTGATGTTCTCATTTGTTACTCCTTGGGCTTCCCACACAACCTTTACCACGAACCAGAACTGCTCTAGTTCCTCATTTCCTACGCCCCTAAGTACTGGCAACTTGATCGCACCTGCCATCCCAACCCTTGGTGGTGGCGGTGGGGTAAGTGAAGATGGGTTTGATGCTGGTGAAGCAGGTGGTGGCATGGATGGTGGTGGTATCAGTGGAATGCGTTGATTTATCAGTCAGACTATGCTTCTTAGAGGGAACCCTACGAGTGCTGCCTCGCTTTCTCATGAAATAGAAATCAGAGGACTGTTCTCTAAGCCTTTGGTTCCTTAGTAGCCTCTTCTACTCCACGTTACACTGGACATTAATGAATGCGCATAATCCGTTTTTCACACAACAACATTTTAATCCAAGTATTCAATGATTTGATATACTTACCCCATGGTCCTTGGAGAAAGCGCCTTTCTGCTTCACTATAACTCACAGTTGTGTCTATCGCGAACTCAGTAATAAATCCTCCTATTATCCGATCCAACCAGTGATCTACTACACGTGTGATTTTATCTTCAGATGCTTCTAGCCTGCGCACCAATTCTAGAGTCCACACAATGGGTTGATCTAGTCTGCACCTTCCCATGCTGTCAGCTAGCCTCGCAATCCACTCGTACAACTCTGTCAAGAATGACACAAAGAAGATCTCATGGATCTTTGTGTATATATAATGATCCAACCACCTTTCTTCTGATACCCATGGATTCCTGTTTTCCTGAACCACGAACTCATGAAGCTTCTGATCCAACCAATCTTCAAGCTCTTTCTTTGTAGGGTTCTAGCGTTCTGACATCAGACATCCCTTAAGAAGACCCCGGTCCCATCAACGGAACCATTTGTTGGCTTATTGGGGCTTGACCCAAGTTCAGAAGAGTTATTAGCTAAACAAATCCCGTAGTTATCGGCCCTTTTGGCAACAATCCGCGGAGCGCGAACTGAGGTCTCACCAGAGGTAGCTAGGGAGGGTGTTGGAACTAGGTTTCCGCACCCTTGGGATGTCTCGATGTGGTTTGGAGGATTCGTGCACCGTTCTACGGTCTCACACCACTCTGCTTCCATGTAGATCTAGAACAAGGCAAATCCTTACTACTTATTAATACTGAGTTTGTTATAGATCAGATCTACTTCTTACAGTCTTTAAGAAAACATTTAATAGAGATAACCAATGCGTGCACCTAAAAATGTTATAGATTTGCATAAACTCAGAACATAAGCATAAGTGCATAGATCAAACAGATATTTAAACCAGAAATTAACCAGATCCACAATATTTCAAAAGCAACACAGTATTTCAAAATCAACTTATCTTTATTCAACTCTTTTCCAATACAACCAGATCTTCCCTGTGCACTCAGCTGCAGGGGTGCGCGCACACAACTGCGGACTCTACTAGGCCTCTGTGCACACAGCTGCGAAGCCTCTATCTATCTACCAACACCCTTGACTCGGACTTACAGGCACTTCAAGACTTCTTTCTTCATAAACCCATTACCTTCGAGATCCAAATTACATTAAAAAAAACTGACTTCTAACCATAGAGCCTTGCTCTATTTATACATTCCCATGGTCCGTGGACCATGGGCAGGCCGACTCACTTCTTATTATTTTACATTATTTCAAGCAGAGAACCCTTTGACTTGACTTCTTACAATTCATGCTCCATGCACTTCGTGGAGTCTTTACCATACTCTTTACCCAAAATTGTGGGCTTTGAATGCCAAAACCATTACGCGGGGCCTACGCTACCCAACAGTTACATTGAAAGAACCACAAGGATCTGATGTCCATTGCATAGGTGGTTTATTAGCTACTTTGCAAGAACCATAATGACCTAGCATTCCATATCAAAGTGGTTTATTATCTATATAGAAAGCACCATAGTGATAAAGTCTTCCAATGAGCCTCAACTGACTATAGAGTCTTAGAAAACACGTTCTAGTGGCCTCACACATAGTTCACAAGTATTTCATCCAAAATTCACAAGGGTTTAACTCATGCATAGGGATATACGTACTGTTAGACAACACTTTGTCTTATACAATCAACAACAAGAGCTCGTGAAAACCGAATAGCCAACCAACAAACCCGTGAACCCCCCATCCTCTTTGGATATGTATTTTTATAATTCTTCCCAGCACCCCTTCTGTGTGTTTGAGAGGTCGTTCACCTGTCTCTTCCATGTGCTAGGAAAAAGGGTATCAGTTTTTCCTCCACCAGCATCCCATCACATCTTATAAATTTTCCTATCTTTAAATAACTCACCTGATTATGCAATTGGTGGATCATTAACTTCAACATTTAAACTCAAGGTTGGTTTCATGAATTTCCAAATACATAATCTCCATTGGAAATTAGGATCCAAAAATTCATCATCTCCTTTCATCAACAATTAAACGTAAATGTTTAAAATACATTATATCAACCAGCTATAGCTCCTATGCCCGCATTGGCATTACAATCACATTACAAAATGGGGGTAAATGAGAGGGTTGTCACAACACACTCAATGCATCATAAAGAGTATGGGGCAACTCAGGAAACACCATTTTCAATTTTCCATAGTCCATTACAATGATTTTTTGTAATTGGTTCTTAGAAGTTGACAAAGCCTTGGTCAATGAGTACCACTAGCTGATATATTATTTGTCGACCATTTGCATGGGACTATTATCTATCGACTATTTATCATTCCAATATTGACCACATGTGTGGTTATCATATCCATTGTATTCCAATTTACCATGTAAATAGCTATTTATATCCATCAATGGTGTATATAAATATGTTAAGTAATAAGAATTCTCTGCATATGCTAAGAATATGCAAGTTTTATTGCATACAATCCATGATGATTTAAAAATATAAAAATTTAGTACAATTCATTGAGTAATTTAAGAATAATATAATACACATAGAATAAATAATATATAGAATACTAGAGCACTTATCTTTAATAATTTTCCACTCACTTACTATAAACCCCTGATGTCATGTCCCATCTAGCCATAGACCTCACTATATTAAATCTCTTAGTAGTGGGCCACATGCGAGTTGAAGCTATGGCTCCATGAGGTTAAAGGTTCACCTAGATCCAAATATGGTCACACATTCAATACCAAACAAGTATTGTGATATGTAGCAAATCAAATAGTCCCTATCTATAGTCTTACATTCCCTAGTCTACACAACCCAAGGTAATGCACCCCCTTATCCACCCCCATATTCCTTGATGCAATGCCACTAACCTTCCATGGTTCTATCATTAGCCATCCTAGAAGTCCCAAAGTATTGTAGCTCTGGGAGTTCCAATTACCCTCAAGAATCTTTTAGGAACCCGTTAAGCCTCACATTGGGAAATCTTAAGCAACCAATTCCCCCTCCAAGCTCCAAACATATGCAAGACAAGGAAGACGAAATGACCATATAATTCCCACAGAGGATTTCACAATAGTTTATTATTTCATAGGGCTTAGTGCTTGTTTAAAGTCACTTTCCCTCAAGTTTGTAGCATAGACTAGCAAGGAACCTAAGAGAATGATAGCAACATGATAGTCCAAGTGATAGTCAAACGATGGAGAGAAATATGTCTAGGATAATGAGTTACCATGTAAAGCAAGGCTTATGTATGCATGTGGTCTTTCTATAAGTGTCAACCAAGGAACTTTCCTACCACTTGGAAATCCATTTAGACCACCCATCCACTTACATTTTGTATTTAGGATATAAGATACCATTATGATTTAGTATTATATCATGCCTTTTGACTTTGGCTTATATTCATAATCTGGCTTAATGACATTTTTTCTTGGCTTAGGATCCATATCATGGTTCCAGCCCTTTCCTTTCCCACTTGTGGAGTATTAGGCCCCCATATATTGTGTCTAACTTGATGTGCAGTGGCTGTGTCATTTACTAACATGGATGTCATTACATGTTGCATCATTAATCTCATTGAATTTTAACTCATCGGATCTTTAGTATTAATCACATAGGAACTTTAGCCTTAAAACATTTAAACATAGGTGCACAAACCCCAAAACAAATATATACACATGGACAAGCAAACCCAACAACCTTGCTAACACATCCAATACAATATATAAAAATATGCATGCAATGGATACATGTAATTTTGAATTCACAAAATCTATTGTTCATGTAAAGATGCATTATCACAACCTTGTTATACCATAAAAAATATAAGCTTGTTTTATGTCAATAAGTGTGTCTATTTTGGAATAAGGTTTCTAGAATTTTAATCTGATTATCAATAATTATTTGGTGGATGGTAGAGATTTAACATCCATGGAATATTCTAGGATATTCTCAATAGTATTCACAAATCAAAGGTTGAGGTTTAACTTCATTGTAGTTATGCCCTTTTTACCCTTTTAATTAAATTGATTAATTAAAAAAATGGTATACTGCATGTGGTATTGATAAGCCATGAAATTGGCCCATGGTATTATAACAACTCCTATTTACAAATTAACAATATCCATGATGATCAACTCAGGTGAATCTCTATAATTAAGAATCTTATTACATCTTTTTTGTAATATATATATGTTTAACTTATATATTATTTCTTTTATCATTAATAGATTTTAGCAACTTGAGACATACCATAAAGTGAGTATTTTGATGCTTATTGACATTTACAATTTATATAGTTGCACTAATTTGATTAATTTTTATAATTTAAAATATATAAAATATATTATAATTACTGCATATAAAAAATTACCAATACCTATAACTGTAATTTTCTTTATATTGTATTTAATTATATAATATACTTACTTTATTTAATGTCATTTATGAATATATAAAAGAGCTCCTTACAAAGCCGGGGAGGGTAGTGGGGCGGGTCTGTTGTCTTCTTCCCCACCCAAACAAGTAGATGTTGTTCCCCACCCAAGTTCGAATCTTGTAAAGTAGACGTTGGTCATAGATATAGCTAAGATTATTACATGTGCTTATTACATGTGCAACTTCCTAGTTTTAATCTTTCTGTCACCCTTCCCATGCAATGCGAGCAGGGCAAATGTAGGGGGAATGGACTTGAAATGCGCAAAGCTGAACTTTCCAGCAAGGCGAATACAGAGGGAATGGACTTGAAATATGCAAAGTTGAACTTTCTAGGTGTTGTTATTATTGAAGTTTCGAAAGCTATTAGTTCGCGGGCGGCGTTATTTTTTCGTGAAATTATATGGAAACGAGTAGAGAAATCGAACTGTGCTTGTCTATTTCTTGCTGACGTAGTGCTCGGCAAAATAGCGTTAAGTTTGTAATTCGACACGTTGTATTGCCATATAGAACCTTCACATTTGAATAGGTGAATCTTGAGTTGAATTATAGTTTGACACGTTATAGAACCTTCACATTTGAATCGGTGAACCTTAACCACCGTGTAGATTTTGCTGACCCGTTGGGAAAAGAATCGCTGTCTGACTCCGTCTTCACATAGGCGCGGCCAAATGTGCTGAGCAGTTAAGGCTCGCCCTTCCAATTCGGCTTCGCTTTCACGTGATTTAATACAAATCCACCATGTACCACGAGCAGAATTATAACCCATTTGCTCCTTTTTCACATTCTTCGGCCTTGTTGTGTATTGCTTTCACAACTGTTAGACTTATATTGTATTCTCTCTGCTCTTTCAAAACCCAACTGTTCATTCTTTCGATTCCTGTCAAACAGCAACGGCCATGAATAGCTTAGTGGAAAGGAATAAAACAATGAAACCCTCAGATGCAGCGTCAAGTAACAGAGAACACAGCGGCCCGTCTGGTTCAACTGCCAAAAGTGACATCTGCCAGCAGCCCAATTTAGATCTTTCTCTGTTACCCTCTGGGCACCCAATGGGGTCCTTCCCTAATTACAGAAAGGTCAATCCACTGGATGGCCACAGCATTACTTTCCCTGTTTCATCTTCCCCAAATCTTGATATTTCTAGGTATAGCTTTTGGTTTTTCCGTTTTTAATGATATAGTTCTAGTTTGTATATTTTGGGAATATTTTAGAATTTAATAATAGCAGAGAAGTTATATAATTGAATTACTTTTCCAGTTTATTTTTCTCAAATCTTGATATTTTTAAGTATAGTTTTTGTTTTTTCGGTTCTTAATGATATAGTTCTAATTGGTATATTTTGAGAATATTTTAGATTTTGATAATAGCAAGGAAGTTATATAATTGGTATCCTTTGACTGTCAGATTTTTAGAATATACTTATGATATAGCTGGGTTAAATGTAGTTGATATATTTTGATTAATTATAATTTTGTTGAATATGATTGATATAACAAAGGTATTTGTCATTTTTCTACCTTAATTTTTATATAAAAATAATATCAATTCTTATATTTATTGATGATGATGATGGTTAACGTCAACTGAGACGAAACATTGGTCTAAGTTATGCTATAGCTAATATTTTCTCAATATATTTTATTGGAAATTACAGCCTTTTGCATTGGTATATTCTAGGTCTCTCTCGTCGGGTGCTGAGCAGCCGAGTTTTGCCCATCTCACAATTTTCTACGAGGGGAAAGTGAATGTTTACAATGTCTCTGCAGCCAAGGTACTCCATTTTTCTTGCACAATACTGATAATATGCCTCTCTGTTAGTTTGAAATCTGTTACTAGAGAAGATGGGGTGTCAAATTTAGAAATATTTTAGCTATTTTGGCAAATATGTCCCTCTGTTAGTTTGATTTTGGGAAGATTGGGTGTCAAATTTAGAAATATTAGTTATTTTTGCAGAGATAAGAGATACTTGGATTGAAATATTGATTCAGGCACATGATATAATGGCGGTGGCAAGCACAATTAGTGGCTCCCCTGGCAGAGGGAGTCTGTCATCCTCTGCATCTACGCCTTCAACGCCGCTCTACTCCGCACCGCCGCACATGGACATGCCTCCGATCAGTCACTCCCCATCAACTGTAAGAAGACCTGATCATACAATAAAAGCTGGTAAGACGACCTGTGACCAACTAGTCATGATATCTAATTTGGTTAGAATAGGTGTGGTGCGGTGTGTATTTTTCATTATATAGCTAATCAAGAATTCCCAAACCATTTCAAATTTTCACTCTATGAATAGTCTTTTGATTTTTATAGGTATTTTTCTTATTATAAATATTTTGATGGTTATAGATATTTAAGTATAGCTAATCAAGAATAGGTCATGATTATTTATCCCGTTAAATTTCAATGAAAATATCAGAAATATTTTTAAAAATTTGAGTTTAAATTGTTTAATTTTATATAATTGAATGCTAAGAAACTTGAATTTAAATGATTTAATTTGCATAATTCCAGTGCCCCAAAAATTTTCAAGCATGTTAAATCTATCTATCATTCAAAAAAGTATTTTAAACGACAACAAAAACCTTGAAATTATATTACCTGATTTTAATGAATTCGGATGAAAAAATTATTTCCTCTCTGACTTTGACTTTAATTTATATTGATATAAACATTTACCCAACATTACCGTTCATCTGCAATTTGTGTTGCAGTGGCCCTTCCAACGGTGAGGGAATTTTCTGTTATGAAGTTTTTAAAGAAGAGGAGTGACAGGCTCCACCGAACGGGTCCTTACGCTCGCCATGCTCGAAAGAAATAAGTAATACAGTACTTACAGGCCATTATATTGCAAACATCTTAAGCTTCCTGGAGATCAGTGGATTTGTCTATACATGTAATTTGAATTGCTGTGAATTGTTCCGGGGAAATATGCCTCTGTACCGGCAGATTCAGGAATTCAGGAATATCAATATCAATAGTTTCTTCCACTTTAATCTAGTTTATAAATTTAATTTATATTGAAGTTATCATCATCATCATTATAGGATAAATGAGTGTGTCACGAGCTTATGGAAAAGTGGTTTTGGTTTTAGATGATTATTGCTATTTCATGGTTTTAGATGATTAATGTTATTGTAGGTTAGATTTTGTTGGTAAATGGTGATAGTAAGTTGATTAATGAAAAAGAAATTTCATAATAATAATTTTAAATAATATAATAATAATAATTTTAAATAAAATTATAATTTAATTAGTGTGTATCATTTTTTTAATTTTAGTAACATAGAATGTATAATAAAATAATGATTTTGATGTTTATTATAAATTGTTATTTATTTACATTTAATTTTTATAGTTATATAAATAGTATTTATTAATGTATTAGCATATTTGACTAAAATCATTTATAAAAGTTAAAATTAAATGAGAGAAAATATTGATCATTCAATCTAATCATTTAATATAATTTCATTAAATTTTTCAATTTATAAAAGTTAAAATTAAATGAGAGAAAATATTGATCATTTAATCTAATCATTTAATATAATTTCATTAAATTTTTCAATTATATCCATTATTTATGTGTTAGTGATTAATATCTTCTTTTCCCTGTGTAAACATTTCATTTCATCTTAACACACATCAATCAACCAAAGTTTTCATTTAATCTTAGCATTATTAAGTGTAAAAATAATTAATTTATAAATATATATGCATTTAAATAAACATGAAATGAGATTCTTAAACATGGCTATTTACCTCCAGATTACAATGAAGATTCCCAATTTACAAATAGGTTTTATTACAATACCATGGGCCAATATATACATTGGGAATACCACATGCCCAAAAAAACAATAATTCACTTATATCACACTTGTATATATGACAATTTTTTTAATTATTCAATTTAATTAAAAGAGCAAAAAGGGCATTGTTACATTGGAGATAAATATCAACCATTGATTTATGTATATTGTTATGAATATTCTAGAATATTTAGAGAGGTTAAATCCTTACCATCCACCTACTAATTATTGATAATTAAATTAAAATTTTGAAATTATGATTCGAAAATAGACATGACTATTAGTATAACTAATTTCTTTCATAACTAGCACGGTATATAAATTAAATGGTTGGCCAATGACTATAGGCATCGATTCATAATAAGCATCAAAACACTTACGTCATAATACATCTCACATTGCTAAAATTAAAAGGAATCATATAAACTAATCAAAATTGTAACTTTAGATGCAAACCTCTTTATTAGTGAAAAACTTGAGGAAAGATTTGCACCTCTAGCGATTTGATCTCTCGCGAGGCTCTGGATAGATCCAAAGTTAAAGATAGATCTAGACTGGCTTATAATATATTATTATCTATACATTGTGACCTTTATATAGGCTGATTTATTATATCTATACATTGTAACATTTATATATTATAATTTTTTATTATATTTTTATTTAGATCTCTCATAATTATAAAATTAAAGAAAAAATCTTCTAATACTAAGTCTACCCTATATTTTTTTTTTTCAGTTTATCATTTTTCAATTATAAATTACAATATGTCAATATTACATATGTGAATATTTTATTCTTCTTCATATGTTTCATTTTAATACTTGATATATTTTAAATCTACATAACATTTATTTTTGATAAATTAAAATATCAAAATTTGTTAAATATGTAAACTAGAGTAATGTAGTAAAGAGTTTATATTTTAAAATCAATAAAACTCTTTGGAAACACTAATAGTCTAAACAACACAATATTATAAAATCTTAATTACTTTAATAATTTATAAAAAAATCATGCTCCTAAATTTTATATTTAAATTTATAATTTATGTTGTCACAAAACTAAGTCAGTTAGAAAAAATATATAAAAATGTTTAATCTTAAATTTTTTTCACATATTGATAACATTATTCATATATTGGTAACAATACAGAATTATTTTTTTTCACTTTGAATGCAAACATAGTAATCATTGATTCAAAACCTAATTATGAGCCTGGATGTGTTGTCCAAAAAAAATTAAATAGCCATTACTTATGATGCATCATTGAAGTCAATCTATTTTATTTTTTGGTAAAGTGAAACAACACACACAAAGTAAATCCAAAAAACCATTTCATAAATATGCCTGAAACTAAACCTTAAATCTTATTCCAAATATGCCCAATAATATGGGAGAAGAGGTTTAGAGTAAAAAAGGGGGAAAAGTGAAATAATGTGCTAAAGAGTTTATATTTTAAAATTTAATGGCTCTATTAATATCTACAAAACTCTTTGAAAACATTAATAACCTAAACATAATAATGTTGAAGCACCTAGTTCAGTTGGATAGCCTAGGCATCATCTTTCTACAGAAGATGTTGGGGACAAGTGATGACATTGTCAAAGTGTTGGAGAGGATTTTCCATGGTTGGTCGTTCCATGTTATTAATGGTCTTAGGAGGTCTAAGGGATTAGCTATGGATGTCAATAACAAATGTATCAATATTATGAACATTTGGGGATGTGAAGGGATTGTAGCAGTGGACATTTAAGAGCTCGGTTTGGAACTTCGTATAGTAAACATTTATGGATCATGCTCATGTCAGGAGCGAGTTTCTTTCTTGAACAATTTAATGGAAATATATTTTATGAGAGTAGATAATTTGGTATTAGGAGATGATCTTAACTTTTCCTTGGGTTAGTTTGAGATTTGGGGCGAACATGCACATGTTGATTACCTACATGGAAAATTTTAGGGGCTAATATTCTCAAGTGGGCTAATTTTCCATGGTTTTTCCAAAAAAACGATTCACCGATTTCTATTTTTTTCTAAAAATGATTCAACCAAATTTTATGTTATAAAATTCTTTTACCTTAAAAATTGCTAAAATTGTATAAAGACTATATATAAAACTATTAGAAATTTGCTTGTTTTTACAAATATATAACAAATATTTTATAATTTTCAATTCGGGGTCTAGTAAGATTCACCAATGTTTCTAAATTTTAAGACAAATATTCATCCTTAAAATTTTCCCTGTCATATTTATTTTCTCATCTATTGGATGTAAACACTATGATTGATGTAGACATGGCGAGGATTAAGCCCACCTAGTGTAATCAAAGGGTAGGTGTAGTAATGGTTGCGAGAAAATTGGATAGATTCCTGATTAGAGAGTCCTTACTAGAGAAAAATTCTCTATTCAAACAGTGGGTGGGCCTGGGAGGTATATCGAACCATCATCCTATTTATCTAGAGCTTCCTGGAAACTTCAAAAAGACATGGTCCCATTTAAAATTTAATGCATCAATGGTTGAAGGATGAGGATTTTAGGTCGTTAGTTTGAGATTCTTGGTGCCCATGTGAAGTGGGGGAGGAAATATTGTGGCCAAACAATTTACAAACAATTTAACAAGATTATAGAGGGAGACAATAGAATGGGAAAAGGAAAAGAGAGTAAGGGATGTTGAAGCCTTGAAATTGATTGAAAATGAGTTGGAGATGCTAAGGGGAGGAGGTTACGACTCGGCGGATGCTAAAAATCATATTTTTCAACTGGAATCTGCAAGAAGGGATTGATGGAACATATAGAAGAAACTTGGAGACTCAAAATTTATGTATTTGTTTGCAAGATGGGGATGAAAACACTAAAATTTTTCAGCAATTCGCAAGGGGAAGGCAAGTGGTTAATGCAATATGGTCTTTAGAAAATGAGAAAGGAGAAAGGGCCTCAAATTTTCAAGATTGGGCGAGGATGGGAACACGGTATTTCCGTTCTCTATTCTTTGAGCCTTAGAAAGCATCTCTTGTTGAGATTATTCAAGTTGCTAGGTTATTTCCTCGATATGTTGATGAGGAAAAAAATAGGGAGTATTGACCCTCATTTTGATAGGCGAGTTAGAAGTGGTCCTCTACTATTTCAAGAGAGATAAAATCCCAGGTCCAGACGAATGGCTTATTGAATTCTTCCATCGATTAAATGAGATATTAGGAGCAGGTGTTTTAAAGGTCATTGGGGAATGTAGAATATTAGGGTAGATGTAGGAAGCCTTCAACACGACTTTTTTTGTGCTCATCCCAAAGGTTAAAGATCGAGAAGCCTTAGATGATTATAGACCCATTTCTCTTTGTAATTGCATTTATAAAATCATTGCAAAGATTATCGCTGACCATATAAGACTTATCTTATCCCAACACATTTATAAGGAACAATTTGATTTTCTTGAAGATACACAAATTGATGAAGCCATTGGTGTAATGCAAGAAGTGTTAATGCACAGTATGAAAACCAAAAAATGGAATGGTATGATTCTTAAAATTGACATATCAAAAGCATATGATAGATCTAGTTGACTCTATATTAGAATGTTATTAACTCATTTTGGATTTCAATAAAGTTTTATAAATTGGGTCATGTTTTGTATATATTTTGTATCCTTTGTTGTATTAATTAATGGTTCAGCATCAGATTTATTTCATGCGGAAAGAGGGATGCTACAAGGTTTCCCTCTTTCCCTATTATTATTTCTGTTGGTTATCGAAGGACTGAGAAAATTGGTCTCAAATGCAAAAGGAAGTGGTTATTTGCATGGAGCTCAGGTGGCAGGAGCTATGACCCTGACTCATTTGCTATTCATGGATGATGTTCTCATTCTCACTGGCAGATCTCGCAGAGATATTATATCCATTAAATCGAGTCTCGGTCTCTTTTGCAAGGCTACAAGAATGGTACTCAACACTCAGAAATCCACATTATCTACTACTAAGTGTTCCAGGGATGAACTGTTAGTGGCTCTTGAACAATTTCCCTATCATTATATGAATTTTGATGAGAGGTTGAAATATCTGGGATTTTGATTGAAGCCTAATGAATTTAAAAAAGTTGACTAGATGTGGTTATTGGCAAAGTTTGAAAAAAGGTTGAAAATTTGGAGCAACAGGTGGTTATCTCATGTTGAAATATTAGTACTCATAAAATCTATATTTGAAGCTATTACTATGTTTTGTATGTCTCTGTTCTAGATTCCAAAAATTATATTAAGTATGATTCACAAGTTTTGTTGTGGATTCCTTTCGAGAGGTGCAAAAGAAGGAAGAACATTTGCATGGGTTAGATGGGAAAGGATTGCACTTCCCAAAAAATAAGAGGGATGGGGATTAAAAAACTTAAATTTATTTTTCCAAGCTCTCATTGCAAAAGTGGGATGGAGGTTGTTAACCAATATTAGCCTATGGATAGTGGTTGTATCTAGGAAATACTTTCATCCCCTATGTTGACACATAATCTTTGGGATTAAGTAATCCATGTAAAATAGTGTAAATAGAAAATAAGGAGAATCGGAATATGAGGAGACACTCGGAGATGAAGCCCAAGAGCCTCTCTCTCCATGTATATATGTATGATCAACCTTAATGCAAAAACGCAATTCATTTTGAGGAGTTACATCCTTACTTGACATGGTATCATAGCACAGTTCTCAACCTCTATTTTTGGCTCCCTTCCTGCCCTTGTAACTCCCTCTCTGCCTCTATCCTGCCTATATTCTGTAGACTGAAACCTCTGGTCTTCCATTCAATCTCTCCTCTTACCCCGCTCTATCTGCTTTCTGCACCACTATGCTATTCTCATAGCATAATAAGAAGATTCATCTCTATCTTACACTAATGTAGATATTACAGTTAAGACTAAGCGGTGAGATGGTGCGTTGAAGTTGTACCAGTGAGCTGGAGCGTCTACTAGGAGCATTGTGACTGTGACCTTGCCATCGTTGGCACTGTGGAATGAATGGTATGTTATGTACGTCATTGACCGTGTTGCATTGTATTTCGTTGAAGAAAAGTAGTATTGATATGGTTGCTAGATGTTCCATTTAATGGTATTGATACTGGGTATTTCGCTGAAGAAAAGTGGTATTGATATGACATGAACCCAATTATCATTACTGTTATTGTGTTGTGTTGACTGTGTTATTGGTGGTATTACATTATATTACATTGAGCAAAGTTCTATTATTGTGTTATTGGTGTATTACATTGAACCGATTTGTATTTCATTCAGTGTGGTATCACACCGCTCTTTGTTACGGCATTACTATATTACTCTCGTTGTGTTGCAGTATGACACGTTCCTTCCCTCCACATACCACCGGTCCTCTTACTTCGCATACCCCTTCTATACCACACTCGACTCCTTATAATCATATAATATATGACACCTATATTATAACGTCGGTTATGATATATATCCCAACAGTTAATAAATACATTGGGTATAATACTCCCTCAAGTTATAATACTCCCTCCCGGTTGGTCGTATTAATGCGTTGCATCATCGTGGCCCCGTTATGTAATATTGTGTTGTGCCATCGCTTGGTGGCCCTACCTCCTTCCCATACCACACACCGGTTTCTCCCATACAGTGATCCTCCACACACCGATTTCTCCTATACCATCGATCCTCCCCAAACTGCCATACGAAATCTCCTCACATTATAATATACCTCCGCCCCTTTGCCATTTCAGTTATCACCTTCCCCATAGTTAATACCTCCCTCATATACCCCCTCCCTCATATACCACCTCCCCCATATAATACTTATATATATATATATATATATATATATATATATATATATATATATATATATATATATATATCTATATATATATATATATATATATATATATATATATATATATATCTATATATATCTATATATATATATATATATATATATATCTATATATATATATATATATATATATATATATATATATATATATATATATATATCCCCCATATAATACTTATATATATATATATATATATATATATATATATATATCATAATTGTATTTTTTTACAAAATTACCACCAGAAGTGCATTTTTTTTACAGCAAAAGTACATCTTTTTACACAATAGAGATATTTTTAAATGCATTTATTGATATCAATTGTTGGAGTAGTTCTTTTTGGAAAGAACTACCCTGAATAGTCACTAAAGCTAAAACACACTCTCATTTTCAATGAGTTGTGGATAGGAGTTTGTGAAGGAGAAAGAGATAATGAACCTGCAAAGTGCACTTCAGATAAGGAGATTTCCATTTGGGAAAATAAGAATAGCAATGCCTATGCCTTGATTGTAGCATCTGTAAATGAAGAGGTGAGTTTCCATATTTCACCATTTTCAAATTCTTTGGAAGCCTTACTCAAATTGAAGGAATTATATGACTCACACTCAAAACCTGAAGTTGTCAAATTGATGATTAAATTGTTTAGGATTTAATTGAAAAATGATGACCCTCTTGCTTTAGCATCAAAAGTAAGATCTATTATGCATGATGGAAAAACCATTGGTGCTCAAATAGACATTTCTCTCATATCTTATGTCAAGGCATTATATCCCATTTATTCAAATTATGTTGAGTCATTGAAAGCAAGTGGAAAGCTCAAGGAGATTACCTTTGACTCCCTTGAGAAGAAGATTCCTAAGAGAGAAGCCCTTTGGGAAGAAGACAACTCCTCAATATTATGAAGAAGTTGTGTGTCTTGAACATAGAGAGAAGAATCCTACACAATATTCTTCTAGAGGAAGAGGTGGCAGAAGAGGAAGAGGAAGAGGAAGAAGGAATTTTAGCGGCAGGGGGGGTAGACAGTTCCAAGAAGAAAAGTATGATCTTCATTACATATGTTGCAATAGAGATGGACATGCTTCATCCACATGTAATTTTCCTTGGGACGGAATTGAGCAGGAAACAAATGGAGGACAAGGTAAAACCAATGACAAAGGGAAAGGTAAAACACCTAAATTCGATCACTATGTTGTGGAACATTGTAATATTGGAATAACTAAAGACTTATTTATTGCTTCACTTGCTTCTTGGAAAAATGATTGGTTGCTTGATTCAGGGGAAACTTGCCACATGACTTTTAGAAGAGATTTTTTTGAAGAATTTACTGAAAATGTTGATGGAGCAGTATACTTTGTAGATAAGTCAAAACCATGGGGGCTTCACTCAATGAACCTCTGACATATCACGTGTGTTCATGGCATACTAAACAATACCCCTAATTTGACTACATATTAGAAAATACCTCTAAAAATGACATTATTTAAACCCCTACCAATACAAACCCAATACATCTTCCCAATTTAAAAAACCCCTACTTAAACTAGATATTGTAGGTATCATTTTTTCATTAATATTTTTTATACCCTTTATATTTTGTCATTAACTTTGAGCTCCATTTTTTATACCTGTCAATATAAAAACCCTTTACCCCTTATATATCCCCAATATATTATGTCATTTTTTCCTCAATATATATCCCCCAATATGAATGCACGTGCTATGGTATTGCCCCCTGAGTGAAGCCCACGTGGTCAAAACTCAAGCCATCAGGGCTTAGCACCATCAGGCTCAAACTGTCCGATCTTCCAGAGTTTCTTCTACATGATATTCTATATCTCCTGGAGATGAGGAGAAACTTGTTGTATTTGGTCCACATCCCCTAGAAAGGACACTCCATTCATATGTTTTATGGAAAGGTTGAGGTCAGAAAAGCATCAGATCACTCACTTGTCATGACAGGGATAAAATAATAAAGACTTTGGAAGTTGCAAGGAACCTCTGCTCGTGCACATAACTTCTCATACAGTTCTCAGTATGATGAAGGTACATCTCCATCAAGTATTTTATGGCATGATATATTTGGACACTTGAATTATGACAGCCTTCGTATGTTGAAGAAAAGTGGTGTTACTGGTTTGCCTCCAATTCATAGGAAAATTAAGCAATGTGATGCTTGTATCTTAGGAAAGCATAACAAATAGTCTTTTCATGATTCACATTACAAAGCATTTAGAAAACTTGAACTTATTCATTCAGACATATGTGGCCCAATGCATGTTCCTTCTGCGAATGGAAATAAATATACGATGACATTTATTGATTATTGTACCAAAATGTGTTGGGTTTATTTATTGAAGAAAAAATCTGATGTTTTTTAAACATTGAAGAACTTTCATGCATAGATTGAAAATGATGGACAATCTCATATTGACTCTATTTGCACTGATAATGGAAAATAATACACTTCAAATGAATTTGAAAACTATATTCACCAACATGGGATCAAACATCAAACAACCCTGCCTTATAATCCCCAATAGAACGAAGTAGCTGAAAGAATGAATATGACAATCTTAAATATGGTACATTCCATGATGTTTTTCGAGAATGTTAAATTGATGTTTTGGGACGATGCAGTTCTATGTGTTGTGTATGTAAAGAATATGTGTCCATCTAATGCTATTAGAAACAAGACTCCTTATGAAATGTGGTATGGCTACATTCCTTTGGTAAAGCATCTCAAAGTCTTTGGTTCCACCTATTATTCCTTGATACCTAAGGAACAAGAAATAAAATTGGAGCAAGGAGTTGTAAGTGTATCTTCTTGGGGTACTCAAATACCTCCAAAGCATATCGTCTTTATCATGAAGTTAATAAGAAGTTTGTATTTTCTATAGATGTGATCTTTCTTAAATCTTCCAAGGCTGGCAATGTTGTTGAGTGACATCTTGATCCCTTGGATAGATTTAGACGTACAAAGTCTTTTCAAGAATTTGATCATGAGATTCCATATCTTGAAGGGGGTTTCCTATACTGGATAAATATGTGGAATCGTCTTCTGAAGCACTTTCTCCCCTGCATGAAGCTCTAGCCAATGATCTAGTTGACACTTTGAGTGATGTGATTAACAAAATTGGGAGACTAAATCTTGAGTCAACCCCAACTCAGTCAACTGAGAAGCCTGGGCCATCTCAAAAGAATCCTCCAAAATTTCTAACAAAGACACTTGAAAGTGTTCATCCTGATGAGGTTGGAAAGACAGGAATAAGGAACTCTACTAAACAGAATGGATATTATGTAGATGAGTTTGATTCACTTGTTGATACGGATGTTTCTTATGATTGTGAACTGAATTTTTCTACATATTTTGAACCAAATTCCTTCAAAGAAGCCACTTTTCATATTAAATGGAAAGAAGCGATCCAAAAAGAGTATGATGCCTTGGTAAAGAATGGCACTTGGAAGGTGGTTGATCCTTAATTGGGAACCAAACCAATAAGCTGCAAGTGGGTCTACAAGAACAAGTATAAAGTTGATGGCTCACTTGACAAGCATAAAGCTAGGCTTGTGGAAAATGGTTTTTCACATAAGGAAGGGGTTGAGTATGAGGAGACTTCGCCCCCGTAGCAAAATGGGCTACCATCCTGACACTCTTTTCCTTGCGGCTCAGAATAATTGGAAAGTCCATCAAATGGATGTAAAAAATACTTTCTTGAATGGAGACCTGAAGGAGATGTTTTTATTTCCCAACCAGAAGGATTTGTTGTGAAGGGTCACGAACATAAATTATGAAAGCTTGTAAAATCTTTGTATGGCATCAAGCAAGCACCGCGGGCCTGGTACGAGAAGTTAACTGAGCATCTTCTAAAATTCAACTTCAAACATTGTGATCTTGATGATGGAAATTTGTTTGTGAAGAAAGTTAGCAAAACAATTATATATATTGTGGTGTATGTAGATGATTTTTTGATGACAAGGAACAATTAGAGCTATATTGCTTCCATAAAGAAGGAATTGAGGAAAGGTTTTGAAATGACAGACTTTGGGTATGTTCACTACTATTCTGGTTTTGAAGTAACTCAACATCCGAAGTTTATATTCCTCTCTCAGAATAAGTACATTGGAGATATGTTGAACAATTTTGGAATGGCTGAGTGCAATCCTTTTACTACTCCAATGGAACAAAACTTAAATCTCACATCCACTGAAGGAAAAGAATTTGAGGATGCAACAAAGTATAGACATCTTGTAGGAACTCTCAACTACCTGACTACTACCAGACAAGACATTTCATTTGTTGTTGTAATCCTTTCTAGGTTTATGCAAAATCCTTGTGAGGGACATTGGTCTGCTGCGAAAAGAGTTCTAAAGTACTTGAAGGGAACTCAAGACTTTGGACTTAAGTACACACAAGTGGGACACTTCAGCTTGATTGGATGCTTTGATTCAGAATTCGATGGAGATAAATAAAATGGGGTATCTACTTCAGATTATGCTATGAGTCTTGGATCAAGAGTTGTCTCCTGGAGGTCACACAAACAATCAATTTCAACAAATTCCACAACTGAGGTAGAATATGTGGCAGCAGCTGAAGCAACAAAGGAAATTGTGTGGCTCGGGAAAATTCCCGAAGATTTGTAGGAGAAACAAGTGCATTCAACTCCTCTCATGATTAACACCACTTCTGCAATAAAGTTGGCCAAGAACCAAAAGTTCCATGATCGAACAATACATATCAATACAAAATACCATCTGATTTGACATCATGTTGAGGCCAAGACAATTCACCTACATCATTGTTCCCAAAATGAGCATATTGAAGACAACTTCACCAAAGCACTTGGAAGAGAAAAGTTTGAAAGATTCAAAATGATGTTTGGACTCACCAACATCCCTTCAAATTAAGGGGGCAGGGGGTTTGGTTTGTTGACACCTAATATTTGGGATTAGGTAATCCATGTAAAATAGTGTAAATAGAAAATAAGGAGAATTGGAATATGAAGAGACACTAGGAGATGAATCCCAAGAGTCCCTCCATCCACGTATATATCTATGATCAACCTTAATGCAAAACAAAATTCATTTTGAACAATTACCTCCTGGCCTGACACCCTCTCTTTGGAGGATTGGATTTGGCTACCCAATAAGAAGAAACATAATATTTCTTCTATTTGGAAGGCTATGTTAGAATATTTTAGCATTATCGTATCTGCCTTCGCATGGAAAGTTGGATTAGATGAGAGGCTCCTCATTAGACGTGATCCATGATTAGGAAGCAATGATCAACATATTCTTCATCTAGAGCTGACAACATTTTTGTCATATCATGGAATTAGAACAGTAAACCAAATTGTAGATATAGAATCCACATCTTTGTGTGATGAGGGATGTGTATCTACGAGGTCCATCAATTTACATGAAGAGTGGCATTATTTATGTAATAGGTATAGCAAGGCCCTTAAATATTCACATGTAAGGATCCTTGAAATGGAGGACGAACTTCTTTGGGTTCATTCTGTGCTAGGGAGGTACACACCAACAGAAGGTTATACAATTTATTATGCTAAAAAATAACTTGGTGTATTAACATGGTGGTGGAAGCATATATGGAAACTAAAATGTCCAGCTAAAGCTCGATTAGTTTTATGGTGCCTCTTAGAGAATGCAATCCCAACATGAGACAATTTAAAGAAGAGATCATTTATTGTGCCCTCATGGTGTGCATTGTGTAGAGAGGCTAAAGAATCGATACACCATTTATTTATTTCTTTCCCTTTAGAGGTATAGATATGGTGTATGATATATCAGGCATTAGCATTGCAAGTCAGATGACAGGGAGCATCTATAAATGAGGCCTGGCAGAATTGGTGGTGCGAGCCTCAACCAAACAAGTTATGGAACTTACCCCCTCTCATATGTTTGGGAATTTGGATTTGGAGAAACTATAAGATAGTTCTTGACAAGTACATGTGTTCAGAAAAGATTGGCTCTCATATTTTAACTATATACAATTGACTTCTTGAAGAAGAATCGAGTTCTAGGGCCCGAAATATTATAACATAAGACATTAATCAATCTATGCCTTGGGATTATTTTGATGGATCAACTCAAAATGGTAGATATGGAGGATGCGCTATAATATTCTTAAACAAATATCATTTCTTCAAACATAAGTTTATCTTGGGGCCAGGCACAAACAATTATGCAAAACTATATAATCGAAAGCTACTTCTTCTTTTTTCCATAGAAAAAAAATGACATCAGTTACAGGTTTTTGGTGACTCTAGAGTGGTTATTGATTGGTTTAATCAGCGACCTACATGTCACGTCCACACACTCAGGAGTATATTAGATCAAGTGATGATGATAAAAAGGACAAATTTTGATCTCATTACTTTTCATCACATTTATAGGGAAAATAACTCAATTGCTGACAATTTATCCAAATAAGGTGTGCAACAAGAATAAGGGACTTAGTAGATTCTAGAGTATAATGGGAATGATTTCTTCTAGTACTATCACTATCCATTTATAGAGCACCTATATGATGAAGCTGATCATGAATAAGAGATGGATCCTTCATTATCATTTCATTTTCTGTCACAGTTATATATATGTTTTTTTTACTACACTTAGTACTGATAGATGTTAGTATAATGGAAAAATATGTACATCGTATATCACATGATGATGGTTAGAACATAATTTGTGTTATCAAATACATAGACAAAATATTGTTTTATATTCCTTGAGATGATTCATATATGATCAATAGTGAAATTTTTTATATGCTTTCCAGAGCATTTGCAATATGTAATTTTCACTATTTTATTAATGGAGATTATGATTTTTCCCTTGGGAAAAAAAACCTAAACATAATAATATCACAAAATATTATTTACATTAATAATTAAAAAAATATAATTTTCCCATTTTTGAATTTCATATTTAAATTTATAAACTTTTTGCAAGTTACAATGCAACATTGAGCCAATTATAAAAGCATATAAAAAGATAAAAAATGTTAACCTTCAAATTTTTCACATATTAGTAACATTCATCATATATTAGTAACACTACAAAATTAATTGTTATCACTTTGAATGCAAACATAGTCATCATTTATTCAAAACCTAATTATGAGCCTAGATGAGTGGTCAAAAGAAATTAAATATCCATTACTTATGATGTATAAGTGAAATTGATCTATTGGGTAAAGTGAAACAATACACACAAAAACTAAACCCAAAAAACCATTCCACAAATATTCCCAAAATTGAACACTAAATCCTATATTCCAAATATGAAGAAGTCTAAAAGGAGAGTAAAAAGATGGTAAATAAAAAAATGGTTGATTGTTGTTAAACTTTTGTTTATGCAATCCTTTCCTCCCGATGACCTGTAAATTTTTCTGATTATGTGTATCCTTTCGAGCATGACTGCATGTATTGCTTTTTCCTTTGGCCTGTGTTGATGATTTAAACTTGATTTATAGATATTTAACCCTAATTTATAAGTATAAATTATAATTTATAATAAATGTTTTATATATTAAATGAGATTATCCCTAAGATAGATGTAAATTATAAAATATCGTATTAAGAAATATATTATCATGTGTCCTGTGCTTTAATCCTAACCAATATAAATCATATTAAAAAATGTTATGTATATTAAATTGTATTAATGGTAGATATAAATTATAAAAAAAAATTATTAATAAATATATTATTATGGGTGCTTTAAATCAAACTTACAGTTCTTTAACCCTAACCTATGGTTATAACCTACAACCTCAAGATTAAAGGAAATACCCCCCACCCTATCCTCTTGATTGAATCGCATGGCTATGATTAGATAACTAATGTATAAGAAAAAGCTATACAACATGGAAACCAAGAGGATCCACAAAATTGCCTCTATCTCTAGCCCAAACCTCGACCTTCAGCTCAAGCGAGGATGGCATAAGGATGCTTATTCTTAGTTAGACCATTTGGGAGTAAAGGAGGAGATCATATTGGAGAATAAGGAAAACATTAAAAATATTTTAACTTCCAAATTTAAGGATAAGTTCTGGGATGATAAGGATTTGGAGGTAAAAAGGAAGCTAAGGTACTATAAGGAGGTGATCAACCCCAATCTTGATAGCCAAAATTATCTTTCTAACTTGACCAGTGCTAAGAAGAAAATCAATATTACCAAGATAAGAACTAATTTTCGTGAGCTTCAAAATGAAATCGGGCGTTGGTCAATTCCCAAAACACCTTGGGATGAAAGAATCTATCACCTTTGCGATACTAAGATGGTTGAAGATGAAAATAACTTTCTCTTGGATTGCCTAGCTCTTACTCACATATGTTCTAATCTTCAAAATATTTATGACACTTCCAACCTTCTTGACATGTTAAGTCAACAAAATTATGGAAATCGAGGAACACTTTTCTCCCTTCTTTTCGATCATAGAAATAAAATATTAAATAATCTTAATTAATATCTTACTTTCTTAAGGTCTGATAGACCATATTGGTCTTAGTGGATGTTAATCATCATCATTATAAGAAACATTGTGTATGCTAAATTAGATTAATTGTAAGTCACTTCAATGAAATATTATATTAATAATATTATAATTTTAACCCATTTAGAAAAATGATAAAAAACATTGACATAAATACTTTATTAAATTCCACCTGCACATATCCCCCATACTGTGTTGTAGAGTTCCTGTTGGCGCAATTATTATTATTTGTAAATTAATTTGTATTACCTCAAAATAAAAAATTACATCATTATGTCCATCACAAATCAACATAGTTCAACTTATCTCATAGGCATGGGATTGGTGGTATTAGCTCATTGTTGCATAAGTCCCATACACATAAGAAGAGGTCGATTAAGGTTTTTTCACAAATCCACAACCTGGTATTTAGAGTGGATGTGTTTGGAGATAGCTTGGAGAGCCTCAAACTGCGGGATCTAGTCAGAAGGTGGGAGTTCATGAAGATGAATGAGGAATTTTTGAAGGGTTGGGTTGAGAAATGTTGGTCCCCCATCCTCAATTATTGACCGAAGGTTAGCCTTCTCCTTAATGGATGGGTTTGTTTCCACTTTCTCAACTCAGAGAATGTTGAGAAAATCACCTCTCTTCCTTGGGTCGAGGTTTGGGGTTTTTAGCACTCCACAGGTGTATGTGGGTTTTAACTCGATAAGGGAAGTTTTCATCAGAAGATATTATGGATGAAGTTGTTGGGTCTTCCTTTGGAAATCTAATAAAAAAAGGCTATCGTGGAAATTTCTAACAAGAATGGAAAGTTCTTTTATGCTGGGGAGGGAAGTTTAGGGAAAACAAATAAGAGGGTTGCTTGGGCTTTCATTAAAGTGGACTTTAGTGGAGGCTTTTCAGTGGAGATTGAATTGTATTGGGGTTCATTTTGATGGAACTGGGAAGACTCACCAAAGTGAACTTATCTTTGAATTGAATACAAGAAAATTCATACATCAGTCTAGCCGTAGAAACTATAATGACTGTTATTATTTTTCGACTACTCCTACCAACTCCGCCACTTATTGTCGACTAGCCGTCATGGGAACAGGCATCAGGTGGCATGATTATTATAAAAAAACCTTCCTTTAATCACGACAACCTAAATTTTAAAGTGCCTGCTGGTCTTAGTCTCAGATAACGCTTACAACAGTGCATAAAAATAAACTTGATAAGGGGGATTTCATATTTTGTTGTTGATTTCACACAACACAACTCTCTTCAGCAGACACAGTGTTGCAAACATTCCAACACTCCACTAGATATTCTTTGTGATCTATGCCACACAGGCATCATGGTTGGAACAATCTTCATCAGCGAACACTCGGTTGCAGACACTCTTATTTTCCAAGACTCCACTAGATCTATGCCACATAGGCATCACAATCTTCATCAACAGACACTCGTTTGTAGACACTCTTATCTGCCAACACTCCACTAGATCTATGCCACACAGTCATCACAATATTCATCAGCGGGCACTTAGTTAGAGACACTCTTATTTGCCAAAACTCCATTGGATCTACGCCACACAGGTTCCATGATCATCATCAACGAACACTCAGTTGCAGACTCTCCTATCTGCCAACACTCCACTGGATACTATCTGTGCCACACAGGCATCTTAAATAGCGCTCTCTAATAGCATCAACAACAGGCTAGACTCCACTTGCCCTTCACAATCACCAAACCCTACTCTGGCTCTTCACACCACAAAGCCCAAAACTCTCCACACCATCAAGCTTAAAGCTCTAGCTATGACTCTGGCTCAGCTAGACAGACACTCTGCTTTCTACGGCTTTGTTAACATAAATTGTCTTATAGGCAGTGACATCTTCTTTAAATCCAGGGTTTTCGTTTGGGTTACCACTAACCCTTGTCGCATCCAAGTCTTTGGCGCTATAGAAATTCCCCCAAGAGGCATCAGAAGGGGGGCCGGATCGAGATACAACGATGTTCTTAGGACTCAACCAAGATTCCACCATGCTAGTCTGACTGCTACTCTGGTTGTCCCTGGGAGTGGAAAAATTAGTCTTTGCTTTGGCACCCCTTAGAGTCTTCGATGTGTTATCATAAGCCCTCACAGATTCTTACACGATGGCCGCCACATAATTACACTCCAACACTCGTACCTCCTCTTAGATCTCGAGATCCAGTGAGGCTTATCAACTTTACGGTCTGCCATGGTTTTTCTCTATTCATGGCTCAGTCCATTGCAGCGAACATCTCTGGTGACCATGTCAACCTGGTCATCACGTTTGGGTTGGTCCTTGGCGGCCATATCACCATTCTCAAAGGCATCTTCTACTGGATCACTCAGCGGGTTGGAGCGATAGTTGCCTACTTGTTGCTTATGTTCATCGTCGGCACCCTGATGACTCTGAATCATAACGTAGTGTCGGGAATGAAATCCAGAGAGGGGGTCATGATGGAAATCATGATCACCTTTCTATATCATTGACCCCATAGATACTCTGCAACCTCTTCAGTAACAGTTTCCTCAACCTCCAGTGCTAGCTTAAATGCCACATCAATGTCATCTATCTCCAAATGGGGAATCACTGAGGTTCCCTTAAGGGCCACTGGCGATTTCACCTCTGCGTCGGCCTCCTTGGTCTCATCACAGACCATAACCTTAGTAGCACTAAACTTCAAATGGGTGTGAAGGATGAGAGGAGCTCTTGGTCAACCTTACGCTTGGGATGATGAGACTTCATAATTTCTTCAGCCCCAAACACGCACTTATAGAAACTTATGGCATCCCCACCATGCGGAGCCTCCACAATCAAATGGAATTTCAGGATATAGAATGTCGGTGGCTTGAACACAGCATCGTTCACTAGATCACTTCTAAACTCTGAAATGATACCAGTGTCCTGCAAATCTTACACACTCATGAGCTCAACAACAAACGACAGCTTCAAAGGGCAACAAAACTTTCAAATAAATACTATGCAACAAACAACAACCATCATGTTGGGTTGTGTTATATTCTTTCCATGACTACCCCACGTGCGGGGGGGGGGGGGCAGTTGGGCCCCCCTATACGTTGTGCGGGGCACTGTCGCGAGGTCACTAGGGGGGCGGTTGCCCCCCTGTCAGGGGTATGCAGGGGGCGATAGCCCCTATTATGAAACCAACTCACAAAATAGAAGAAAATATAGATAAACAACTTCAAAATTAGCCTCTTCAAGGGGAAACCTCCTTTACATTACACAAATGAACAATTCTTAGATGATTCAAATGACAAGACCTCCTTTCTATATATAGGAGTCTAAGAGGTCACAATAGAGTCAAATCCGACATAACAATAATAATGTAAGGGCACAACAATAACAATAGTGGGCTTCTATGGGGCACAATAATAACAATATGGGGACAACATGGGCACAACAGTAACACTAAGGGGCTACAATGACAATAATAATAAGGGAATACACTAGTATTATAGGGACCTAAGATGCCCCTCTCCTTAAAAAAAGTGTTGTCCTCAATGCTTGAGTAGTTTTGGATGCTTTTATATAAAATTCCCATCCTCCCATGTGGAATCTTCAGCAAGTATGTTCTTCCACTTGATGAGATACTCTGAAATTGATCAATTTCATAGTTGTCGAGTTCTTCTTTCTGTGACTGCTTCAAGTTCCAATATGATTTTTCCTTCCTTGTCAAGTTCTAGCAATATTGTTTGAACTAGGAGCTTTTCATATATAACCTTCTTTAAGCATGAAACATGGAAAATTGTGGGCACTCGGGAAGCTGTAAGAAGCTCCAATTTGTATGCCATAGTACCAATCTTTTGGAACACCTTGTATGGACCATAATACTTTGGTGATAATTTATTATCCATCTTAGCTTGCTTGAGGGACATCTGTTTGTATGGTTGTAGCCCTAGAAATACCCATTCACCTACATCAAAACTTCTTTCACTGCGATGTTGAGTTGCCTGTCATTTCATTCTATTCTGTGTGAAACTGAGGTTATCCTTTAAGAGTTGGAGAACTTGTTGTTGATGCTCGATGTGATCTTCCATTGCTTGAACCTTAGAATTTTCTCTTATATATGACGTGATGGACGGTGGATAATATCCATAAAGTTCCATAAATGGGGTCATTTTTGATGTAGTATGGAAGGAAGTGTTATACCACTATTCAGCAGGAGGCAACCATTTGACCCATTGTGTTTGTTTATCAGATACAAAGCAACAAAGATATCCTTCCAAACATTTGTTCACTTATCTCAGTTTTCCCATCATATTGAGGATGATAAGATGAGTTATGAGCTAACTGAGTGCCTAGACAAGAAAATAATTTAGTCCAAAAATTTCAAATTGTTGTGGTTTCAACCTTGTAGGTTGTGGAAGGCTATGGGCAACAACACTTCCATATTTATAGTTGTGATTGGTAGGCTACCTTGTTGCCATAATTTTTCTTTCAATTTTTCTTGCCAACCTGAATGCCTTCTCCAATGAATCAGGTTCCCAAAGGCGACCCTCATGTTGGATGTTATCCTTTAATGTCCCTATGAACACACCAATCCTATGCTCCTCTAGAATATCTTCTACCCTTATATTCAATTTTTGGAAGTCCTCAATGTGCTGCACCATTGAACCTTTTTTTTTTAGATTTATCTTTTTTGATCCTCATAATGTGTTATCATTTATTCCATAAAAATTTCCCAAGTGAAAATTTTTTTATGAGAGAAAACCCATTGATACCATAAAAACTAATTGGGTTCCAAATATAAAGTTGCAATGCATACCTTTTGCTTGTTTTGCACATTATGGAGATCGAAATATTGCTCCATTTGTAGTATCCATGTTACGGGATCCTTGCCATCAAACTTCCTCATATATATCTTTGGAACATGGTGGGTCTTAAATCCAACGTTAGAGTCTATGAAATCATAACTAACATTTCTTTTGTTCTCATCATGAGTCTCCTCTACTACCTTTTCGCCATTAGGAATCATTTCTTGTAGCAAATTTTCCAAAACTCCTTTCAAACCTTCCATCCCTTTCTTCAAATATTCAATGTTTACTTCTAAACCATCCATCTTAGATTCCACGCCATCCATATTAGCTTCCATGCCATTCTTTAACCATCCATCTTAGCTTCCACACCTTTATTTAAACCATCGATCTTATATTTTTTTACTTTTTGTGAGAGTGAAATTTGTTGCACTTGGTCTCGTAATTTTGATATATCATGTTGCATTTCTTCCTCTTCTTCATGACTCATGCAAGAACTTTTAGGTTTCATACTATGTGTTTCCATTTTCTTTCTTCGGGGCATCAATTAATGATAATTGTGCTTCACTATGTCCTTTGAATTCCTTCAAACTAATTTTTCAAACCAAACTTATGCAAACTTTTAAAAAGACTACACACATTTTTTGGCTTTGTAGGAGCTCGATATTGAATCTGTTTTATCTCTATAATTTTGGATCTCC
The DNA here is from genome assembly GCA_031772625.1 of Pinus tabuliformis. NCBI lineage: Eukaryota > Viridiplantae > Streptophyta > Pinopsida > Pinales > Pinaceae > Pinus > Pinus tabuliformis. The sequence continues at coordinate 276,959,398 of CM062804.1, read as the reverse complement.
AAGGTCTAAAATTGCATCCTGTGGTAGCACTCTAATTCCTCGTTCCAACCTTGCAAGTCTGATTAAGATTGGATTCTCCAAGAAATATTTATTCCAAATCTTCCATGATGACCTGATTATAGACTTGTTCTATAGAGCGAACTTGTAATAAGTGCCACGTGTCACTGTTTGGACCTTTAGACTTGAAACTGATAAAAACGAAAACTACAGTCTGTCCTATTTCTACACATTTTTATGAAATTGAAATATGATGATCAGAGAGAAAGTTATGACGATTTTCCCTAAGTCACATGTTTGAGATATAATTCGGGAGCCTGCATAAACCCTAACTTCCTTGGATCATATCTCCGAAAATATATAGAGACAAGATCTAAATTTAGTACCCGAGGTTCATCATGATTTTGGCTCAAATGAGTTTTAATTTTAGCTTTTGAACCATTTTATAAAAAATGTTATAGATAAAATTCCACTATGACCTGTTTGAAGCAGCTAAACCCTAGAATCCAAAGCTCTCATACCAATTGTTATGCAACCAGCTCACAAAATAGAAGAAAAGATAGAGCAACGACTTCAAAATCAGTCTCTTCAAGGGGGAAACCTCCTTTAAATTACACAAATGAACAATTCTTGGATGATTGAAATGACTAGACCTCCTTTCTATATATAGGAGTCTAAGGGGTCACAATAGAGTCAAAGCGAACATAACAATAATAATGTAAGGGCACAACAATAACAATAGTTGGCTTTTATGTGGCACAATAATAGGAATATGGGGACAACACGGGCACAAAATAACAATAAGGGGATAAAATGACAATAATAATAAGGGAATACACTAGTATTATATGGACCTGACAGCACCCCTGCACGGGGTTCGGGGTAGCATCCCGGATAATTTTTTTTGGACCCTATATTATGTGGGCAGACCTACCTATGGTTTTGTGCATGAATTTCGCGCATGGTTTTGAGAAAGATGGCTTTTTTTCCATGGTATTTTGTAGATCTAGTCAAGGGAACTACGGTTATGTTCTAATCTAGGGTTAATGGATTGGGGTTTATGGATGCTTCAGCATGTATATCTATGTATCGTAACATTGAAGGGAATATAATGAAAAATAAATCTTGTAGTCCCGGTTTTGGGATCCAGGGGAAAATATCTGTATATATATGTTTTATGTTTTATGCTCTCTCCATTGTTTATTTTCTGTGTTTAGAATTTATATGCAGGTAATTTCTATACAGGGTTAAAACCTACATTTGGTATCAAATTTGTTCTGGCTTCAAGGGGACACCTTTGCTACTGAGGAGTTTTTTCTTGGGCTTGTGGTAAGCCCTCTTCAGTGGGATATCTGCGAGATCGATTCTTTTGGAGAAAGAAGATGGTGAGTAGTGGAAAGATAGAGATCGAGAAATTTAATGGTCAGAGTTTTGAGTTGTGGAAACTCAAGATGCAGGATCTGCTGGTGGATAAAGATCAATGGATCGTGGAAGATCCGGGTACTAAACCAATAGCAATGTCAATTGAAGACTAGGCGAAGTTGGATCGAAAGGCAAAGAGCACAATACAATTGTGTGTCTCATATTCAGTATTGCTAAATGTATCATGGGAAGCTTCGGCGACGGCTTTGTGGGAAAAGTTGGGGACTTTGTACCAATCTAAGTCTCTGGTGAATAAACTCTTCCTACGACAAAATATGTATAACCTGAGGATGAAAGATGGAGACTTGGTGACAGAGCATCTGAACGCATGTAATACTGTGGTAAGCCATTTATTATTTGTTCATATTAAAATTTTAGATGAAGACAAGTGCATCAATTTGTTGTGTTCTCTACCAGATTCGTGGGATAGTTTACTTGTTGCAAAAGGTAGCAATGTAACTGCCTTGCAGTTTAATGAAATAGTCTCATCCTTCTTGTCAAAGGAGATGAGACAGAAAAATATGGAGGTCCATAATGGTGATGCCTTGTCTGTACGAGGATGGTCCCAGAAAAGAAACAAAAATAAGTCCTCAAGTGGGAGATCTAAATCTAGAGGGAGATCTAAATATCCAAGAAAACCTATAAAGGTGTGTTGGAAATGTGGAAAGGAAGGGTACTTCAAAAGGGACTATAAATCTAAATATCCTAAAAAAGGAAAGGGATCTGATAATGCTCCTTCTACAGAGACAAAAACCACCTCAGATGAAGGTGGGGATGTGTACTTGATTTCTTCTTCAAGTACACATGCAGATCATGAGGCCTGGCTGATTGACTTAGGTGCATCCTTTCACTCCACTCCCCATAGAGAGTGGTTCAACCAATATGATAAATATGATGGTGGTGATATCTTCTTAGGGAATGAAAGGAAGTATAGAATCGTTGTTCGTAGAAAAGTCAAGTTGAAGTTGCGAGGTGGAAGGATTAGAACGGGTGTTCTACATATTCCTGCATTGCCTGGAAATTTGATTTCCGTAAGCAAGCTAGATGATGCGGGCATAAAAACAGTGTTAGAGAAAGATACCTGCAATATGGCTCGGGGAGCACTGGTATTGGTGCGGGGAGTTTGGATTGGAACTCTATACAAGCTTCAAGGTAGCATTGTTATTGATGGGTGCAACAGTTCGGTTGTTCCTAAAAGTGGAGCAAAAAATCTTGTGGTCTATGGAGAAAAGACCATGCTATGGCATCAAAGGCTTGGACATATTGGAGAGAAGGGCCTTCGAATACTTAATGGTAATGGTATGGTAGAAGATATTTCTAATACGTCTCTCAATTTTGATTTTTGTGAAAATTGTGTATATGGGAAGCAGAATCGGGTGAGTTTCCCCTCTGGTGGTAAGAAGTCGAAGCATATATTAGAGCTTATACACAGTGATGTGTTTGGACCTGTGTCGATTCCATCACTGGGAAATTCTATGTACTATGTATCATTTATAGATGACTTCTTAAAGAATACATGGATATATTTCCTTAGGAAGAAATTTGAAGTCTTTGACAGGTTTAAAGAATTTAAGGCTCTAGTGGAAAACCAGACAGAGAAGAAGATAGAGGTGTTGAGGAAAGATAATGGTGGAGATTTTTTCAAGAAGAAATTTGAAGAGTTCTGTCAGAAGTGTGGTATAGCACGGTAGAAGATTACTCTATATACACGTGATAAAAATGGAGTTGCGGAAAGAATGAACAGTTCGTTGATTGAAAGGGCAAGAAGCATGCCCAGTGGTGTAGGGTTAGGATAGGAATTGTGGGCATAGGCATTGGAGACTACATGTTACCTGGTCAACAGATCACCTTCATTGACGTTGGAGGATAAAACTCCACAAGAGGTATGGACTGGTAAGAAACCTTCTCTTTCACATCTGAGGGTATTTGGATGTGATGCATAGTACATGTTCCAAAGGAGAAAACAAAAAATTTGGATAGTAAATCTAAAAAGTGCATCTTTATTATGTATAAGGATGGTTTAAAAGGTTATAATCTTTGGAACCCAGAAAGAATGAAGGTTGTGTACAGCTGAGATGTGGATTTTAGAGAGGTGAAAGACGTTAGTAAACATGAAGCCCTACCAAAGGAACCTGAGAAGATAGAGTTTGAGATAAATGAGGAACAATCATATGCTACAACAAAAGAGGAATCAGAAGATGAAGAGCCACAAACTCCAGCTATGAGAAGGTCAGTTCGAGAAATAAGGCAGCCAGAAAGGTATATTCCATCTGCTCTCTGTTCAAATTTTGCTTTATATATTACAGATGATGATCCCAGAACTGTGAGGGAAGCAATAGATTCAGAAGATGGAAAACTCTGGAAAGAGGCCATGGTTGATGAAATGGAATATTTGTACAAAAATTAGGTTTGGGATCTTGTGGAGTTGTCGGCTGGAAGGAAATCCATTGGAAGAAAATGTGTATTTGAGAAGAATATGAATGTAGAAGGAAAGGTGGAGAAATACAAAGCTTGGTTGGTAGAAAAATGTTATTCCCAGGCATCGGGAATTGATCTTGGTGATATTTTTTCTCTTGTTGCCAAGGTAGCTTCTATTAGATTACTTTTATTGGTTGTTGTTGCTTTTGATTTTGAGGTAGATCAGATGCATGTGAAGACAACATTTATTCACGGGGATCTGGAAGAAAAGATCTACATGAAGCAACCTGAAGGTTTTGCGGTGAAGGGTAAGAAAGAATTGGTATGCAAGTTAAAAAATGTCTTTGTATGGGTTAAAACAATCACCAAGGATGTGGTATCAGAAATTTGATACATTTATATGGTGACCTAGCTTCGCTAGAAGCAAAGCAAATCACTGTGTGTATTTTAAATTAATTGGTGACCGTGTTATTTATCTAGTCTTGTATTTGGATGATATGTTGCTATTTGGAAATGACAAAGAAATTATACAGGATTTGAAGACCCAATTGTCCTCCATCTTTGACATGAATGATCTTGGTGCTACAACCTATATCTTGGGCATGGAAATTAAACGAGATCGGGAAAAGAGTAAGCTCAAGTTAAACCAGAGCAAGTATGTCAAGACAATACTGTAGAGGTTTAATATGCAGGATAATAAACCGGTGAAGGTTCTTATTCCTGTAGGTGTAAAGTTATATGTTGAACAGTGTCCCAAGACACAAGAAGAGGAAGAGGACATGTCTCATGTTCCATATGCAAGTGCATTTGGTAGCTTGATGTATGCAATGATCTGTACTAGACCAAACATTGCACATGCAGTGGGAGTATTGAACAAGTTTATGTCAAAACCAGGGGAGGAGCATTGGACAGAAGTGAAGTGAGTTTTCAGATATTTGCGTGGCACTGGTGATTATGGTTTGTGCTACCAAGGAAGACCAGGATTAGATAGATTTTTGGACATCCGTGGCTTTGTTGATGCAAACTGGGCTGGAGATCTGGATCAGAGAAGATCTACAAGTGGGTATGTGCTTAACCTATTTGGAGGTGTAGTCAGTTGGATGAGTAAGATACAGTCTGTAGTGGAACTTTCAACTATAGAGGCAGAATACATGGTAGCCACTCATTCAAGCAAGGAAGCAGTTTGGTTGCAGAGATTGTGTTCAAGTATGGGGCTAGTACAACAAGCTATAAGGATAGACTGTGACAACCAAAGTTCAATTTTCTTGGAAAAGAACCCTACTTATCATTCAAATACAAAGTACATTGATGTTGAGTATAACTTTGTAAGGGATATGGTTGAGGACAAAAAGGTGTTGCTGGTAAAGGTGGACACTTTGAAGAATATTGCAGATTCATTGACAAAGTTCGTTGTTGGGCAGTAAAAAGGGTCTTTTTCACCTCTATTTACCCTACATTAATTATCAATCCAGGTACGATTTGTTATCTCAAAGAGTGTACTCAGTTTGAGGCGGTCACTTGTCAAGAGTAATACTAGCAGTATAGTTCTTTAAATACAAGAGTAAACGGATTCTTGAAATAAAATCTACTTACAATTAAAAGAAACTTAACACTCTGAAACTTAAATCATTCACTCAGAAAACTACAACAATTTATCAGTCAAGGGTGCAGTAATGATAACTCTTCCCTTTGTAAACTGATGTAATTGAAAAGAAATCAAGTAAAATATCTTCAATCTGGGAACCAGAAAACAATAGTCAATGTTCACTACAGTTTCAGATCGTTCTGTTCACACCAAAACAATTACTCGAAATGATAATTCAAATGACAAGAAAGGGAACAACAACTAATCTATTTAAAAAGATTGAACAACAAAGCTTTAACCTATAGGAATGAATGAAGCGGTATTCATAATCTATAGGAATTAGGAAACAATCTTTAACTTAGAAATGATTTGAACAGCGAACCGAAAATGGAACAGCAAACTAAAATGAGTTATGAAATATTGAACAACAACCCGAATCAAATATAAATGCACAGCAAACTTAAATAGAATGTTACACACAGCACATCTATATTGAGGGAAGCAGTAATCTGAGTTTCGGCATAACAATTATTGATTATGAAGAAACAACAATTGATGTTACCATGGAATAACAATCCCATTGAACAGCAATCACTCTTAGAGGTAAACCGTAGATAAATAGGCAATAGTACCAATCTTATAAATACACGGCACTGTTATTCCGTCAACGAACAGTAATGCTAATCTGTAAGGAACAGCAATGTTATATAATAATATCAATCAGTAAACGAACGATAATGCGATATAAATTCAGAATGAACAACATAACATTCCAGTCGCAGAGGATAACCTTACTACTCAAATATGAATGAAATATAACATATCCAATACATGAAATACTAAGGAATAGCAAATTACTGAACAAAGCAAATAAAAGAAATCAAACCACACATGACTCAGAATTGGAAAATAATGGTACAGGAAGCAAGTGATCCACCAAGGCCGAGCCATTAGCCTCCAGGGACGCACTGCTGTAATTACTCCAAAATCAAAGACAGAACAACAACAGAGTTTATGTATTAATCATGAAACATAGTTACAGTAATCACTCTTTAAAGAGAGTCAATGATCAAAGTTTAATTTACAACAGTGAATTTCATAAAACAATAATAATCTGCCCCCTGGGCTAGAAACGATGTCCCTTTTTATAACGGACAGGAAGAAATATCAAAGATAGAGATATTCTTTAAGGTAGCGATCCCTCAGGATCAAGAGATCCTAATGGATTCGCCATATCGCTATTTCTCAGTTATCTCTTCGTTCTCTTGTGTCGATTTGGTATCTCCTCTTCCTTTTCCTGGCCTACATGCCCCGATTTGGATTTCCTTGTTTGGATGTGCTTCCCTAACAAAGGGACAACAATTGATTTCGTCTTGTCTTTTTCCTTAGAATGGCGATCTTCCAATTTCTTCCTTTTCTGCATAGAAAAAGGTAATAGTTAGTCATTTTACATTACTCACAAATCTTCTAAACTTTATCATAATCTTTCACCATATGCCCATTTCATAATGGAAAGAAGTTATGAATTAAAGGAAAATATAACGAAATAAGTGACAATTACATACCATTTCTAATGCTCAACACAACCCGTTGTTTAGCCTTTTTCATGCCCTCATGAAAACATTGTAATTGACATGCAAGAAAGTTAGGGAATAGCCTGGAAAAGGGTTCTCAATAGGTGGTCTACAACCATGATTCCTAGCTAAGAATTCAATAATATGTCCTGTCTGACCTTCAGGCAATTCATAGAGGGCTCTATATCCTGGTGCAGGATACCAAATGACTAGACTTTGAAACCTACAGCCTAACCAAGATGGGCCTTCTCTCAAAATGAGGTCACCATAGATACCCAAGTGGTCAGCAGCTAACTTAAAATTCTCATAATTGAAAGGTTCTCTGTTTTGGATATTCCCATTAGAAGTCTGGTATCGGAATTTGGCTGCTATTATGGCAAGGTCTTAGGCTCCTATGTTTATTCCATAATTACAATGGGTCTCTAGGTTCACCCCTCACCCATAGATCTAATCCATTCTCTTGTCTTTTAAAGACATTGTAGGCTTTAAGCCAGTTTATTTGATTAACACCTAAAGAAATAAATGCCTGCAGTTGGACATCACCCACGAAAGGGCTAGGGTTCTGTTCTATTTCTCCATCTAATACAAGATTGTGTAAATAGAATTCACATAACAATTGTTGAACTTTCACCCCGTAATTCTTACAACAGTTTATGAAGTCATCAATGGTTTTTATCTTTATATGCATTCCTGCCTTGATAGCTTTAATTTTCAATTGTAAATACCTTTCCATTAAAAACAAAGCATAGTTTCTGGCAGGTGCCCTACACACTAGAATGTCAGTATACAGAGAACATAAGGTATCCATTTGTTTTATGACTATGTCTAGTCTATGGGTTACCTTTTTGACTCTTTCTTCTTCCTTTCACCATCCTTCAAAGGCCTGGCTTTCTGTTGCATTAGCGTTTTTCAGTTGTTGTTGTAATTTTTGATACTTTTCTTGCGAAACAATCTACTCTGTGAGTTTCTCTATTGTTTGCTGGGCTTGTGCCAAATTTTTTCGCAGACTTACTATCCTCGGGTCATTATCCAACATGATTATTTTGGGCTGGAGATCCACTTGGATGTCCTTATTACGACATCTCATCTTTATGGTCTGAATTTCCTTCTCACTAGAGGACAGTGCCTCTGTCTGGATTCCCTTATCACAAGCCGGTGCATCGTCTGTTTGTACTTCTACATTTGCAACAGCCAGATGTTGTTCCTTTCAAGTATGAATGACAGGTTGGACTTGAGTCCTCTTGGTCTTTTTCTTAAGGGGTTTTTCCTGGGCGATTGCATGCTTTGCCACAGAGGTTCTTGTTTATTTTTTCCCCATTTTCAAGACTCTTATCTACTGTCGAAGTTGCTTAATGATGTTAAGAAATCTCTGTTGTTCCTTTCACAATCTTTTAATTTCCTCTATTTTCTTGGAAGGAATAGTTGTTCGTTTACTCGGGCCTGGGATTTATACCTTAGGTATTGTACCTTCGCCTTGGCCAATTTCCTTATTTTCTTCTTGGGGTACTTCTTCAATGTTCTGCTAATCGGGTCGTTCAGGGGTAGAAACCCTAGTTTGCTTTGTTGTTTCTTGGGTAGCTGCTTCTTCTACCTCTTCTTCATTGTGGAATTCTTCAGGTGTATTCTGACTAGGAACAGATTGTTCCTCTTCTTCATTCTCATCACTCCTTCCCCAGATACACTCTCATCATGAGCAGAGTGATCCTCTTCTTCTTCCTCCTCATCACACAATTCCTCGAATGCACAATGCTCATGCAGTTCTTCTTCGGTATGGGGGTTGAGTGGGCTGTGAGGTTGGACATATTCACCCATATTGGCCAAAATTCAGGCCAATTCATCTTCTTGTAGAGGGTTTTGTAGTGAACTTTCACTATGCTGCCTTGTTTCCTCCCCTTCTTCCTAACCGGACTGTTCAGTCTCCTCCTTCGGTTCTTCTTCCTCATTTCCTTCCAATTCTTCTTCATTCTCCCCACCTTCCAATTGTGGGGGTTTCTCATCTCCTGAATCGGGTATTTCCACCGGTTGACTAATATTTCCCCGGGAATTTCCCAGCATTCCTCTGATCCTTGCCAGTCTAACAGATTTTCTTCGTTTCAGTGGTCTGCTCGATGTGCTGGCACTGTGTTTTCGTTTCGGGGCTGGCAAAGCCAGTCCCCCGTCTATGGAGAAAATTAATTCTTCCCAACTACTCTACTGTTGGGCAAGACTGTAGCTGACTATCAGTCGTATTAACCCATGGTGGCTTACTACTGACTCTACATGGTGATATTTCTTCATGCTTTGGGAAACATCATGTAATAAACAATTTAAGAACGCAGGCAAATTCACAGTACATTTTTTCTTTAACACAGCTAAAAGTTTGAGATGGTGTGGTCTTACCATGTCTTTTCTACCATCGCAAGTGATGTAGCTCTGGATAATTCTCGCCAATTCTGCCCATGACTCTCCCAGGGTTTCCAGCAGAACTCCTTTCCCTTTTACAGTAAGGTTTTGCCCTTCATCCTAGAAGATGGTCATGGCGTCTTGCAGTCTCACTTTTTTCAGAGTCCACACAGGTCCAGTGGCTGGCAGTCCCGAAACTTCTGCAATTATGTCGTCAGTGACTGCTATCTGTTTCCCTCTCACCATGGAGTAATTTTCTTGCAAGTTCTGCAAAAACTCAATTGCCACTGTCTCATTGGATTGCTGTAGACGGTTAAGATAAGCTATCCATCCTGCCCTTGCTAGGATTTCCCGTGTAGCATCGGACACCATCAACACCTGTGGTTCACTGCGAATTGATCTTCCTCCCATCTTATTCACGCTCAGCACACTGTAAAAACACATAGACGACAATGGAACAGCAGGATGTTCAAATCTTTAGCTCACTGTTAGGAAAACGCAGAGAAGGTGATGGAACATCAAGCTATTCAAATTTCTAACTTACTACTAATTTTGCAAAGCAGAACACAGAAATGGTTTTGGAACAGCAAGCCATGCGTATTGGGAAACAAAATACCGTTAAATCTTGTTATTCCCTAGTCAAAATTCTTCTAAATGATGAGCTGACATGTATGCCAACGAATTATGAGATCACTCGCGCCCCCCTGTAATGTGATAGGCCGTCCTCGACTATCAAATAAAGGAACAGCATGTTGAACTGCCATAGTACAGAGTAATAAAGGAACAACATATAGAGATATGCCATGTTTACAATAATGAGCGGATTACCGAAATCAAATCGGTAATAAATATGGAAATTCCATGATATGATGCGAGAAATGGAGGATAGGACAGCTGATGTGAATAAAAGTTTTTATGCGGTCATTATCGACTTTTACCGTCATAATTGATTTGTAAATGATTTTCATGTATCAAAGGTTCAGAAGGGTTATATACATAATCTCATTTGAAAGCATTTATAAAGATATAAGAAGAAGGGTTTTATGATGACTATTGGTGTATAAGAAATATGACTTCAATACCATCAATAGAGCTCTGTTGCCCACAGGTGTCCATAACCTTGACAGAGTTGTTTATTTCACCCTTGGAACCATAATCCTTTGTGTATGCCTAGGAAAGTGTTGTGCAATGTCAGAATGGAGGCCATTGTGCTGGCTTGGTAACCAGATGAATCACAATGCCATTCACCAGGAAGGAGTGAAAGGTGGGCAGGCCGGCTCGTGATGAGACCTCCTGTTCCAAGGACTTTTTATTTTTCTGATGTGCCTCTTGGATCATATCCCTGGTGTGGTGGCCATAGTGGGAATGCCACTTCACTTTCTTCCTTATGATCATGGTAGGCTGGCTCTTGATGAGACCCCCTATCCTTCATCTAACAAATCATGTTAGTAATCATATAGATAAACATTTTTCTTTTTCTTCTTCTCTTTTATATAGAACTTTTCCTATTTATATACAGAGGGTGGTTCAACACTCCTTAAGAGTAGGGATGGTGGAAGAAGTCTGAACATATCAATAGAAAAAAATATTCCCTTATTCTTATTCAATAATAATGATCAAAGAGAATTATGGAGATTTAGAAAGAAGCATCATGATAAAAATAATCAATCATATTGGTATCAGTAAAATAATGACAGTAAGGTGATAAATAGTTGTGTCCTTTCCTCTTTTATCTTATCCATTCAAAGCAATTTCTTCTAAAGATGACGATTTTTCTTTGATTTGCTGATTTCAATATCCTCTAGTTTTTGTATTCTTGCATAAATGTATAGTTGTGCCTTAAATGACCATCGCTCACAAAATCCTCTAAATGGTAAAACACTCATACACCAAAAAGAAGAAAAATGCACTCAAAAAGTGTTGTTCTCAGGATGGAACAGCTGTTTTTTCTTTAGAGGAACGACAAAAGAATATTTGCACACAAAAAACGCAAGCAAAAAGGAAAAAAGCATGCTCGAAGTTGTTGTTCCTTGAGAGGAACAGCAGTTGTTCCTTAATCAGAATAGTGTTATAGACATTTTTGTGCCTTACAGCTTTGAGCATGAAATGTCCATAATCCAAGGGATCCAAAGTCCCTAAAGATGTTGTTACAGCTCCTAAAGGAACAAGGTCAACCAATGATAGCTTCTCCCAGAAGTTCTCCACTAGAAACTGCTCAAAACTAGTCAAATCAGGATCAATTCAGAAGCTCTACTAGTTGCCTACGTTGCAAAGCACCGCAGTACACTAGCTAGGTGCGTTGCAACGCACCTAAATGCACTACCCAGGTGCGCTGAGTGGGAAATGACAAGTGGCAGAGTCATTCAACGAGGTGGAGAGACAATGGAAGCTTCCAGAATCTTCTCCAATGACACTTGCCTCACTGAATTCGACCAAGTGATGAGTAAAAGGCTCTCAGCCTCCAAGTGGAAGCAAGAACTGACAGAGAGAAGCCACAAGTCAAAACATAAGCTGACTCATCCTCTCTGCTTACATCTATATATGGATCCCTCATCCCAGGGATCCAGAGGCTGGAATTTTGTACTTTGAAGAGAATTGTTGTTGGTTTGAGATTGAGATTAGTACATTGGGTGATTTATGCTTTGTTGGAGGAGAGAAAGGGATTCCTTTGCTGGGAGGTAGATGCTGGATCGGGACTCACTTGGTTGTATCTCCTCTTGGACTTTCTTATCATATCAATAAAATTATTTGAGTTTCTCCTACATGCTGTGTATCAATGATGTTTTGTTATATTTGCATGTTTAGCTTAATCTGATCCTGAGCTTTTTATGAATGTATATCTATATCTTCGTGTAGTTTCTCTCTCTTGTGATCTTGCAGGAATTTGGTGAAGCTGGGCCGGTAAGGAAGTAGGGAGCTAGGAGCTACTGAAGAGAGGGGCGATTGGATCAACAAACTAGCGAAAGACACAGGTTAGTTACATCCTTTCTCCTCATTTACATTTCATAAAGAAGAATACTCAAATAGTTTTCCTTGTTTGTTGCTAAGGCACTATCACACCTTAGAGCGGGATAGGGGCGTTCTGAATAGATACTTTTCCCAACAACAAATTGGTGACTCCGCTGGGGATCGTATCTAGTTAGTTTATTTGTGTTTCTATTGTTGTTCTTCTCATAAACTTAGGAGTGTAGAATCGAACTGCATTTGCCATTTACAAATGCAAAGTAGAGATCTGCCACTCTAGTCCACTCACTGGGCCTGTTTATGATCTGAACAAGCTGATCCACAAATGCTCTAACTGCCCTTTGTGATAGCTCTTAGTCCTCCTTTAAATCATCCTTCTAATTGTACCTTATTGATAGCTTTTATCCGGCCAAAATCCATAGATTAAACTGCAAACCGTGACCCAGAACCCGGAGACAATTCTCGTTTCTGCTTCAGTGCAAGCTCTGTGAAGAGACTCTGCATTTCAACGCAGGTCCCGAGAGGGCTACCTGCGCTGCAATTCAGTTTCTCTATGCAACAGGTGCGTTGATCAGCCTTTGCCCTGTGCAGCTGTGGTTCTTTGCATCCTTGTGTTCAGTTTTATCTCTGTTTTTTGCAGCCTATTATCAGTATGTGTACCTATCTGAAAACCCCTTTTCTCTGCCTTAATTCTGCCTCAGTTGTATAAAAGAAATTGTATTTGTTTTTGTGTATTTGTTACATCATTTGCAGTTTCCCATTACAAAAGTAGACTAGTCATACTGTCGCCCTTAGATCTAGACCTGTCGTAAGTGTCGTTTTGATCTTAGGAGTAAGTTTGTTTGCTGTTGACAGTTGATTTCGCTTTTACTTTTGTCTTTTGGTTTGAATTTATGAATTTCTGGTGTCGAAACAAGTGTTTACTTCAAAAGTGTCGTAATCGTCTTTTTGGTTTCAAAAAGAAACTTGTTTGTGTTTTCACTTGAAATCGAATTCAAAATTGTACAACAGCTTTCTTTTTAGGCATCAATATTAAGAAAGTGAAAACAAATAGATGCATTTGTGCATTTGCATATTGATAGTTTGTATGGTTTGATTTAGGAAAAGTGCATTTACAGTGTGCTCTATGCTCTTTGAGAAAAGATTGTGTCTTTCTTTTCCCTTGTAGCTAGGATTTTCATTGTTGAAAAGATAAAAGCTTGCTTATCATCTTTAGACTGCATTTAGGAATTATATCTACATCTCGTGGTGATCCAAAAAGGCAAACTACTAAGAAAGATCAACCTAAAATAAATTGAATGAACTTAACAACGCTTTTTAACTTAACGCACAACATAGAGGTCTAGGCTAGAGACGTGTTCCGGCGTCGTAAAACCTGGTGACTGTCGGTCTCACTGATGGTTGGGTGATTCCTCCTGAGAGACGATAAGCGCCAGTACGGATTGTGCTCCCATGTATCGTCGAGTATATATTGGGAGACCCCTATAGGCATAAAACCTTTATCCATAGGAAGCCGTGTCGGCTGCCCTACTGATCACAATGCACTGAACACAGCATTCGGGAAGATTGACCGCCCGTACCTTAAAAAGTATTATGTGGTTTTGCGATTGGTTTGGCACACCCTCTACCTAGAACTCCAGAGCAGTCCCTTTCGTTCCTTTTCAGACTCCTTAACAGAAAAGGTCCATCTGAGCACTTGTCACTTCAGGCTCATTAAAAATCGAAGGAGACTAGAGTCATCCTTTACTTTTTCTCGACTCTTTAAAATTGAAAAAGCAAGTTGTGTCCAAAGCGTCTAAAATTCATTTAATTCGGAAACACATTTCCCCTTTTGTATTTTAGTTGATTGAGTAATCCGCAATCGTGGAAGAAAGTCAATTGAAACCTCGTCGTTCGCGGAGGCTTACGAGTCAACCGTCTTTGTCTCCGGAATCGAAAACAGTACGGACAAAGTGAACTCGTTTAACCGGTTCGAAATCTCCTATTAAAGTTAGAACAAGTGTTCCAACAACATCCGAGATTCCGGTTACTCCAAACATTTCTGGAAACCCTGACTCTACAGAAGAAGTTCAACAACCACAGAGGGACAGTGATACTGATCCTAGTCTGAGAGCAAACACTTGTGTTACTGAACCAGTTCCATCTGCAACCGGTTTGGAGAGTCTTGCTCCTCAAACATCTGTAGCTGTCGATTCAACCCCTTCTTCGGCACCAGAAATATTTTACGGACCTGACGGTCTTCCCCTTCCACCTAGTTTGATTGCGATAGAGGAAATTGTAGAAGATCTGCAAGCAAGTACTCCAACACATTTTGGAGTCGGGGTCACTCTATTTCCTTCGACATCAGAAGTTAGTCTACCACCAGTGGAAGTTCCTGTAGAATCGCTAGGTAATCTTTTGGATAGACTCAAAATGTCTGAATAGCCGTCAACATCTAGGATTGTGTTGGCTGACACGGCGACAGCGGAACTCCCTGCCATCACTCCGACAATGTTTGCCGGCGTACCATCTGTCCCGACTAGCTCACAACCGCAAGAAGGAGTCCATCCAGGGGCTATTTCGACAGTATGGTCCATTCCTGTTTGTTCCTCCGGAATAATATCCGGCAACTCTTATGTTGAGACTCGCCAAATTGATCCATTTGGAGGTCAATTTGGGCAATCCAGTCCCCAAGGGTAGAAAATCCCTTTGAGTTCCGGATTGCCACCGTATGGGGGGCAGTATTCCCTTTCATTACCCCCTCCGGGAGGATATCCATACGGGAGTTCACAACAGTATTCAGGTTATACTGGAGTTACATCAAGTGGTTGGGTACCTATACTACCCCAACAACCAAGAGTTGTGTATTCTATGCAACAATGTGTACCTATGTCGAACATCCCGACTACACCAGCTATTGTGACAGTGTCACAAGTTCAAACGCTGCCTGTTGTATGTCAACCTCAGATTTCTCAGGTTGTAATGCAACAGCCCCTTGACCCTGTGACTCAACCACAATCGCCGACTGGTGGGGCGACACAGGTCCAAACGGGTACAATTACCCCGCACCTTGGTCCAACGGTTAGTATAGCGCAACAGAACATGGCTTCACAACCATGGCTGGTGCAATATCAACAACCACAATTCCAACAAGTATACCAAGGTACTGAGCAGCAGA
This sequence comes from Pinus tabuliformis, assembly GCA_031772625.1. Taxonomy (NCBI): domain Eukaryota; kingdom Viridiplantae; phylum Streptophyta; class Pinopsida; order Pinales; family Pinaceae; genus Pinus; species Pinus tabuliformis. The sequence continues at coordinate 276,943,899 of CM062804.1, read as the reverse complement.
TCTTTGCGAACAGTGGACAGCCGTACATTCAAAACGGTCAAAATCAACCACTTTACAATGGTCATGTCCACCAACCGTATCAGTCGTACCAGCATCAACTACATTATGCTGGTATGCAAAGGCCAACTGCTCAGGCAATTCCATCATATCCTGGGTATGCTTCACCTAACCTGAATCAACAGTTACCATTCATGGCAACTTTAGAGTTACCTGATTTACACCGGTTAACAAACGATACAATTGCTTACGCCCCTTGGTGGCCAGCGATCCCTCATAAACTTCGATCAGATATTCCTAAATTTAATGGAAATCCAGGTGAAGATCCATTGAATCACGTGATAACATTTCATCTATGGTGTTCATCAAACACCCTAAACGATGATTCGATAAGGCTTCGCCTTTTTCAGAGGACGTTAACGGGTCCAGCGGCAAAATGGTATATTGAATTACCTAGAGCTTCGTTAGACAACTTCAGTACCTTAGCCACGACTTTTTTTACCCATTTTCAATTACCGATAAGGTATGAAACGGGAACGGAAATCCTAACCAACTTCAAGCAGACAACGGCCACTCACATATCTGATCATATACATCAGTGGCGACGTCGTCGTAGAATGGTAAAAATGTATGTTCCCGATCAGCTATTAGCTGAATGGTTTATCAAGTCGTTACTTCCTGCTATAACAGAAGATGTGGCAAAGGGGGGAGTCGTAACGGAAGAGCAAGTCATCGCTCATGCGCAATATCTAGACTTGGTCTATACTCAGTCTGGCACGCTCTACGACAAAATACCTGACGCCCCTAGACCGGAATTCTCAATTCCTCCTCCTCCTAAATCAAACAATGACTCTCACGCCGGCGATGGCGTGATTGGCACGAAAAATGCGAAATCGACAAAGGCTACGTCCAAGAAAGCCCGTAAGATTTCAGATCAAAATGCAAAAGACGAAATTCTTGCTTCGGAAGTAAATGCCGTATCGGCAGATAAGGGCAAAGAAACCAAACAACCAGGAAGCAAGAAGAAACAAAGCAAAGGGAAGAAGAAGAAACAGGGTGAGTCATCTCCTGAAAAAACTTCTTCAGACCCTCCTGGAAATAGGAAACCCCCCTTTGGGTGTCAGATATGTGTTGAGAATCACTGGACGAGAGAATGTCCATACAAAGCTGAGCTTAAAAGATTCTTTAAAAGTTCGCAAACCTCAGCTGTGTTAACTGATCCGTTTCCAAATCTAGGAACAAATCTGGTTGATAGTGGAAATGCTTCCCCGTCACAAGTGCTAATGCTGTCGATTTCGAAACAGCAGAATGATGCTTTGATTTCGACAAGGAACAAAGATTACAGGAATCTGCAGCTGTCGAACAACAAGGATAAAGGTCAACCAAGTAGTTCGACAACAACTTCGACAGAAGTTGTACCACCCATCATTCCTGAATTAGCAATAAAACCGCCAAAGGGAGTAGTACACAAGTCGACGTTTAATCCTCGCGCTAGAGCAGCGCAGCATTATAACATAGTGGAAGATTTGGCCCAATCGCCATCCGCTATGTCGACTCTTGAGGTGCTACAAAATTTCCCATCCCAAAGGCAGGCTTTGTTATCAGCCATTGGTGGGGTTGATCCTAAGGATTCCAATCTTGTATCCTTCGACCACAAAGGATACGATCCTCAGTTACCAGCCCAACTAGCTTTCCTTATTCAAGTGAAAGCCCTCAACAAAACTGTTCATCGAACAATTATCGATGAGGGAGCATATACATGTATTATGTCGATGAGTTGCTGGAAAACTTTAGGATCTCCAACCTTGTCGCAATCTTCGACGACATTAAAAGCATTCGACGGAAGGTCATATACCCCATATGGTATCCTAAATAACTTGAAGGTTGAACTAGGGGGGAAAACAGTAGAAATAGATGTTGAAGTCATCGATGGAAATCTTTATTACAACATCCTACTAGGAAGACCGTGGATATATGCCATGGCAGCTATTGTGTCGACCTATTTTAGAAAGATTGCATTCCCCTTCCAAGGAGGGATTACAATCGTCGATCAACAAAACTTCCTCCCTAATGGTTCTCAAGTTACAGGAAGCATTCCCATGATCCATGGAAGCCCCCATTCGCTTCAGAATATCGGAGTAGGCCTACTGAAAGATCCTATACTAATGGGAACTTTCGCTCTTCCACCTCCAATCAATCTGGCGGAAGTAGCGTCGATAGGAACCTGCAATATGATATCTTCCACAAAGATTTCAGAAAATGATATCAACATGGATCATGCAATGGTTTTGCCCCCAAGCCCAATAGAAGTGTTATAGCAATCAATGTTTCTAGCATGGGAGGCAAACCCGAATCAACGCTCATCAAGCGTTTGGGTAGATAGGTCTAGAGAATAAGGTACCCTTTCAGATCCTTGGTCGCGAGTGCATGGAACCGACGAAGGAATTGTACAATCAATGTTGATTGAAGGGGCACCATGGAACGATGTCCACCATCGTTCCCTTCTTCCGGATTGTGGAGAAGATACTCAAGATGACCTTTATCATCATTCAGTTTTTGAATTCCTTTCAAATACTGTAAATAAGGTGGATTCTGAGCGAAACTTATCCAACATTGAAGAGACTATAGCCATAAATATCTCGACAAAAACAGATATTGTAGAGAATATTTATGTTGGCAAATGATGTTCTCCTTCAGAACTGGAAATATATAACGCTTTTTTTCGCGAATCCAGAGATGTCTTTGCTTGGTCATACAGTGAAATGCCAGGCATCGACTCGAGTATCGTTGAATACGAAATTAAGATGTATCCAGATGTCAAACCGGTACGACAACGGCTTAGGCAGGTGCACCCCAAGAAAGCCGCTGCCATTAAAGCAGAAGTTGAAAAACTTCTCCATGCTGGTTTCATCTACCCAGTTCCTCTAACCGATTGGGTATCGAATATTGTCCCTGTTATGAAGAAACAAGGGACAATTAGAGTGTGTGTCGATTATAGGGATGTAAATCAAGCTTGTCCGAAAGACAACTACCCTACACCCTTCATCGACCAGATAATTGATGAATGCGCCGGATGCGAAATCTTTTCATTCATGGATGGATTTTCCAGGTATAATCAAATAAATATCCGCCCACAGGACCAGTCAAAGACTGCATTCATTTGTCCGTGGGGCACATTCGCATATCGAAAATTACCCTTTGGTTTAAAGAACGCAGGGGCGACGTTTCAGAGGGCAATGAATTATGCCTTCCATGACATCAAAAACATCGTTCAACCATACCTCGACGACCTTCCGGCTCATTCGCAAAAGCGGACTGATCATCCGCAGCATTTAAGAGCGATTTTTCTACGTTGCCGACACTACAAGATACGACTCAATCCACACAAATGTGTATTTTGCGTCAGTTCTGGTCGTTTACCTGGCTTTGTAGTCTCCAAGGATGGGATTCATCTCGACCCGTGCAAGGTACAGGCAATCATAAATTTGCCTCCACCTTCAAATTTGCTTCAGATTCAGAAACTCCAAGGGAAAGCAAACTTTCTGAGGAGGTTCATCCCAAATTACACCGAACTTGCTAAAGGTTATACACGTCTTTTGAAAAAGGAGGTACCCTTCATCTGGGATCAGGTTGCGCAAGCTTCCTTTGATGCTTTAAAAGATTCCCTAATGAAAGCATCATTAATGTACGCCCCTGATTATCAAAGATATTTTAACCTGTATCTGGCTACAGCAGATACGACCATCGCAATGGTTTTAGTTCAAGAAGTCGATGGAATTGAACACCCTATATATTATTTAAGTAAAAACTTAAATGATACAGAAAGCAAATATTCTTATGTTGAAAAACTAGCGTTTGCAGTTGTTCAAGCGATACAAAGATTTCGACACTATGTCCTCTTTCGGAAAACTACCATTCTGTCTGATTGCAACCCCATGACTTATATATTGTCGCGACAGTTGCTGGGGGGCAAATATTCAAAATGGATAGCAATCCTTCAAGAGTTTGATCTGGAATTTGTAAAATCCAAATCAAAGAAAGCTCTAGTTTTTGCAGAATTATTATGCGATCTCCCATCGTCGTCCAACGATGAAACATCCGAAGAATCAATCGTGGATGAGAATTTGTTTCTGATATCTACAAGCAATGAGTGGTATGGAGATATAATAATTTATCTCCAAACCCAAAAGTTTAGGCCTAACACCTCTCACTCCGAACAGAAACGTATACGATACCAAGCAAAAGACTACATGATCGTAGGTGATACACTTTACCATCGTGGTATCGATACAGTTCTGAGAAGGTGCCTCACCCATGAGGAGGCCGAAAAAGCCCTGAATGAGTGTCATTCAGGAGCTTGTGGGGGGCATCAATCTGGATATGCTACAGCACAAAAATTTTACGAGCAGGATACTTCTGGCCAACAATGTTCAAGGATTGCATAACCGCAGTCAAAAGTTGCCATGCTTGTCAAATTTTTGATAGCAAAACCAGAAGACCACCCGCACCTCTACAGCCAATAGTTACCGTTGGGCCGTTCGCCAAATGGGGCATCGATTTCATGACATGTAACCCCACCTTGACCGCGGGGCATGGGTATATCATAGTCGCAGTTGACTATTTTACCAAATGGGCCGAGGTGATGCCTACATTAGATAACACTGGTGAAACAGCTACCCTTTTCTTCTTCAATCATGTAGTTGCCAAATTCGGCGTACCACAGGCTATAGTCACGGATCATGGATCGCATTTTCGCAATCACATGATGCTTGAATTAGCTGCCAAGCTAGGATTGTCTCACAACAGCTCTACTCTGTATTATCTGCAAGCCAACGGACAAGTTGAAGCGATCAACAAGGTCCTAAAGCATATGTTGCAAAGGATGATCGGAGTTCACAAAAGAAGATGGCACCTAATCTTGTACTCAGCTTTGTGGGCTTACCGAACATCGGTAAGAAATGCAACCGGGTTCACACCCTTCCAACTGGTATATGGCCTGGAAGCAGTCTTACCAGTCTGGTGCGAAATCTCATCTCTTAAACTCGCAATCGATCTCCTCCCCGGAACTTCAGAAGAAGAGGCCCGTTTCTTGGAATTAATCCAATTGGATGAAACCCGTCGTGATGCCTCTTTGGCTAACGAAGCCCATAAGAAATGAGTCAAGGCACAGTTCGACAAAAATGTCAAACCCCGTGTCTTCTCAGAAGGTGACTTGGTCTTGCTTTACGACCAAGAATCCGATAAATTGGGAGCAGGTAAATTTAATTCTTTATGGATGGGCCCCTATAATGTTAAACGAGTGTTAACAAAAGGAGCCTACGAGTTAATGGATTATGACGGAATTCCACTGGCGCAACCTCGTAATGGGTTGTACCTCAAGCGTTACTATGCTTAAATAGTAACCAATATGCTTTTGTTGTATTTTGTTTTCGCTAAAATGTTCGTTTTGGTCGAGTAATCCACCTTTTTACATTTATTGCAAATGTCAAACCTTTTGGAGACATGTGTTGGATATGCCGACGGAGCGAGTCGTAGTTCGTGGAACCTGTCCTTCGAAGCCTGGGACATTTTTGATCCAAGCGGCGAGTTAGTAAGTTTCAGAGGTGTATGTATTGGTCAATCAACGAATAACATCGCTGAGTATAGCGCGTTGATAGAACTTCTCTCTGATGCCATCACCCATGGTATACGCCGACTAATCGTCAGGCTAGACTCACAACTCGTAATACTACAACTCAATGGTATATATTCCGTCCGAAACCCGGCCATTTATCGCATGTTCCTAAGGGTTAAGATTTTGGAAAGACAATTTGATTTGATTCAATACCAACATATTTCCAGAAACTTAAACACATTAACTGACTCATTAGCAAACTATGTGTTAGATAGACATTTGTGACATTTATAAAAAGAAACACATCATCAATGTTTTACATGTGGATCATATAACTCAACCAGAATAAAACCCCGAAAATCAAAATATATATATATAGTTGTTTATGGTTTACATATAATGTTCTGTAACCAAGACAAAATCGGTCACATGACCCAAAAACTCAAAATGCTAGGGGGCACCCTAGTCTAATGATGCTCGTGATAGCAAGTCACGGCCTGTGCGATCATGCGTAAGAGACAAGTCCATCGTCTGGGCACACCAGTAGTATGCCGCTGTAATTGCAAAGGTAGCTCGTCGATCCTCACATCTGGAATACCGAGAGTAAGGCTCTCAACCTGCTCCTGCACAGCTGTGAGAGTCTCGGCCACATCAAGGTCACGAAGGATAACCCTCCCAGCGGCCTCTCCTGCTGGGGCAGCGGCCGGCACTCTCAGGCGAACTACTGGACGAACAGGACCAACATCTGCATGAACACAAGAGTTTGATTAAAAGTCTTGATAGAATAAAGCACAAGGACATTATAAATAAAAACAGTAAACAGTGATATGGTCAAAGATTTTACCAATAGCGCCCCACTGCTCGCCATCCGGCAGTACTAAATCCGGATCACCCCGGAAGTCCATGCCAGCATATGGATACTCGGCATAAGCCATCTCCTGCCGATCAAACCACCTGAAGAAGGTATCGGAAAACGAAATCTGAGACTGACCAGCATGCCTAGACATATGGTCAACCCATCTCTGCATACGTGGTTCAGTAGGAGGAGGTATGTCGAGTGCAATATACTGCGGCTGCATCAGTGGTATCTTCTCCAAGGAAAAGGTGGTCAAAATAGAACCGAACCCAAAGTTCTTCAACCTCCCGTCCTTTATCTTAGTCAACTGACTCTTCATCACAAGAAGTACTGCATCGCACCAGTTGAATATTTTCAGTTGGAGGCATTCCAAGGCATGCTGCATATAGGATCTGTTGGCTACATGAAGAGACGCACTCCCGGCCATCCTACCAAAAGTAAACAGGATAGACCTAAGGGACCTGTCAGCGACATCTCAGATGATGATCTTGCCGTCTTTACTCGGCTGAGATCCTTCCCTGCAATACTGGTGGACATAATCTCTCACAGAGTCACTCCCTCGGGCCGAACCTGACAAAGAAATGGGGGCACCCCGCCTCGACAAGCCAGTCAAGAAGTAAATGTCTACTGCGGTCAAGGGGATAGACTTGCCCCTAATCTGGAAAACTTGATTGATAGGATCCCAAGCATCGAGCAAATACTGTAGTAGGTTGATCTGCTGTCTCATGCTAGAGATGCGGAAGAACTTCAGCAAACCACAGTTCCGCAGCGCGTTCACTATCACAGGATCATGTAGGGCAATCATGTCCTCTTCTTCATGTTCTCGTTCTAACCATGTAAGGGTCATTTTGCTCCAAAGATATCTGAAAAACAAACAAGAGAGGAGTTAGATCCTGGTTTTGATGAGAAACAGGCAAAATTTTTCATCAAAAACTGTGCAACAAAATCCTTTTCTGCGCCCAACGCACCTGCACAGTGTTCCACCTGCGTTGAATGTCAAACTGCCTTCACAATTGTCAACATTCAGCGCAGGTTTTGAGTGCCCAAGGTGCACTGATGGGAGAACGAGCCCATCAAACCCCAGGGGCTCAGAAAAGCAGGGAATGAAGCACAGAATGCAGAAAAGAAACCATGAAATGAAAGAGCTCAGGTTTAGCTCCTACCTGGTCCAGACGGCACCGAGAATCGTCCACAGAATCTCCCGAAATCAGCTGATGAAAATCAAAGGGGAAGAGGCACCTCCAAAGCTCCAACAAACCAAGTTCAAATGAAATGGTAAAATGAGAGGTAAAAACACTTTTTAATTGCTTTTTATGTAGTTCAAAGTAAAATATTAGCGTTTTAATCTCATTTTCAAGCAAATGTTGCTCATTTCTAACTAGTTTGATGAAGCAATTGAAAGAACAGTACTATCTTTGAAAAAGCAAAGCTATTTATGGTAAAAAATCAAAACAAGACCATCTTATCGAGCAGTTTTAGCACATAGTTCATGCTCGTTAAAAAATAAACATAAGATCGAGCAAGTGTTTCAACCCGCATTTAAGTGCGTTAAAAAATGAACTATCCTCCGGTAAATAACCACCGTGAATGTAACATTATCAGCCATTAAAGCCTTGGTCGTGTTTGCACCGTCACCTCCACTTTTCCATTGGCCGATCATTCACCTCCATTTGATTGTTTACCCATTTTGAGGAACAGCTGCAAAGAGTGATTTCACTAGCCATCCTTGTGACACTGCCATGATTGGAAAATTCCAACCCTTACCTGGAATCAGCTGCTACCCTTTTTTATCACTCGTTCCTCAAAAGACGAGTCTTCTTTAAGCTCTTTTCATCTGACTCGTAAAATATGAAAATATTGCCGAGTTTTGGCCTTCCAGCTCGTTAAAGCGACTGGAAATGCTATCCCTCCTCTAGATTTTAATCTTTTTGGACCTGAGGGATTATTGCACAAAAAGATTTAGCGCTTGTTTTGTTCGGCTCGTTAAAACTATCGAAAATTCATCCCTTCTGTATTGTTTTATACTTTTTCAGACCTAAGGGATTAGATGACGAAAAAGGAATTTCAGACTTAACTTTACGTACCTTTTCAGACTCTCTAAAAATGAAAAGGATCGAGTTATCTCTATCGTTAGACTCGTTAAAAACATTAATAGAGACAAACTTGTCTTTAGACGAGAACGAGTTTCACTATCGCTAGGCTCGTTAAAACATAGCGATGGGTTTGCCCGAAGGGAAAATTATAGAACAAGCATATGTTATCCTCCTCAAGCTTGACAAAAATAAAGAGGTACTGGTCAGCAATGACTGGGGAAAAATTGGGAAGAAACTCAAAGAACCTTTATTGGTAGCAAGTCGCTCTTGAACATGACACTTCCACTCCATGCCTGAGTCGGGTTGGGTTGTTTCATTCACCGGTCACATCACCATGGTCTCGCCATACCATCCACCTTTGGGGTAAATGCTACCAATCCATCATATAAGTGTCGCCGATATGTTCAAGAGAAGTCATCCAGAGAAGTCAACCGTGTCCCATCCACTACCATACATTATACTTCATTCTTTCATGACCGCCACCCTGAACCATATATCATCAAATCGTTTTCACCTCCATCAAAATCATTTGCTCCGTTCCGTGTCACTGATGTGGGATACATCAAGGCCCTCCTTTGACGGATCACTTCTTGTCGACATCAGCTCATTATCCAAGAAGTTGATCTAGGAACACCCCCTCAGTACTTTGAAACTTGCATGCCTCAATGGCAAGTTTCTCACTTCCGGCGACAGGTATACATCAATGACCTTCGACCGAAAGATTTTGCGTGGTGTTCGACGCCAAGTCCTTTATTCAAACCACGTGAATTGTACTGCAGTACCTTGAGGGTCATTATCATTATCGGTGATTCCTCTCGCGCTTATTAATAGTTTACATCATTGACTGGTAATCAAGCGATGTCTTTCCATGTTCGACTTCAAAACATTTCTCACATGGATCGACTTGTACTTAGAGTGAAGATCATACGAGATTGAAGACCCCGGATCTAGCTTCATCCATCCGGGCTGCGATATATATTCAGGAAAAATAAAGACATTGACATGTACAGCACTGCAGAACAGATAATCATCCTACCAAAAGGATGATGATTTCATCAGAATCATCAGTGTACCATCAGACGATTATCTGTCCTATGTACATAAAAAATGAATTTATAAAGCTGAGCATGGGAATGCCCGCCTCAGCTAGATCATGAAAACAATATGAAAAATAATGTATTGTATTGTATCTTATTACAGGTCTCCTCCCAGCATTGAATGAACTTCGGATCCTCCTAATAAAGCATTTCACCCGATAAACGGCCTCATACTTTAGGGGGCAACTGTTATAGACATTTTTGTGCCTTACAGCTTTGAGCATGAAATGTCCATAATCCAAGGGATCCAAAGTCCCTAAAGATGTTGTTACAGCTCCTAAAGGAACAAGGTCAACCAATGACAGCTTCTCCCAGAAGTTCTCCACCAGAAACTGCTCAAAACTAGTCAAATCAGGATCAATTCAGAAGCTCTACTAGCTGCCTGCGTTGCAAAGCACCCCAGTACACTAGCTAGGTGCGTTGCAATGCACCTAAATGCACTACCCAGGTGCACTGAGCGGGAAATGACAAGTGGCAGAGTCATTCAACGAGGTGGAGAGACAATGGAAGCTTCCAGAATCTTCTCCAATGACACTTGCCTCACTGAATTCGACCAAGTGATGAGTAAGAGGCTCTCAGCCTCCAAGTGGAAGCAAGAACTGACAGAGAGAAGCCACAAGTAAAAACATAAGCTGACTCATCCTCTATGCTTACATCTATATATGGATCCCTCATCCCAGAGATCCAAAGGCTGGAATTTTGTACTTTGCAGAGAATTGCTGTTGGTTTGAGATTGAGATTAGTACACTGGGTGATTTATGCTTTGTTGGAGGAGAGGAAGGGATTCCTTTGCTGGGAGGTAGATGCTGGATCGGGACTTGTTATAGACATTTTTGTGCCTTACAGCATTGAGCATGAAATGTCCATAATCTAAGGGATCCAAAGTCCCTAAACATGTTGTTCCTACCCCTAGAGGAACAAGGCTAACTAACCACAGCAATTCACAGAAGTTCTCCACCTGAAACCACTCAAAAACAAGCCAATTCTGGATCATGTCAACTGCTCCACTGAGCATCTGCGCTGAATGTCAACTGCTCCACTGTCTACCTGCGTTGAATGTCAACTCCAACAAAGGCTACCTGCGCTGAGCGAGTCTGGACAAGTGGCAGTCTCATTCCTCAATGTGTCAATGCCCAGGAAGCTTCCAAAATGACACTTGTATCAGGGAATTCGACTGGTGATGAGTAAGAGGTTCCAAATCTCCAAGTGGAAGCAAGAACCTCCAAGTGGACTCAAGAACTGAGAGAGGGAGAGGACACTAGTCAGATCTCAAGCTGACTCATCCTCTCTCCAAATATCTATATATGGATCTCACCTCCATGGGATCTAGAGGCTGGAATTTTGTGATTGCAAAGAATTGCTGTTGGTTTGAGACTGGAAATATTGGGTGCTTAATGCTTTGAAGGGAGTTGAAGAAGGAATTCCATTCTGCTGGGAAGGAGATGCTGGATTGGAGCCCTATGGGTTGTATCTCTTCCTGAACCCTGTTACTTATCAATAAAGCTATCTTGGTTTGCTCCTATATGCTGGTGTATTTGTATGATTGCATTAGTGTATTTGATTTACTTCTAATCCTGAATCATTTATGAATATGTATATTTGCCTTTGTGTTGTGTTCTTCTCTCGTCGCAAGTAGCTGTTCTCTTGTCACAGGTAGCTGTTCTCTTGTGATCTCGTGGGAATCAAGTAGTTGTTCTCTTGAGCAAGCGAGGAGGCGAGTAGCTGTGAACACCCAAAGAGAAGAGGATCTAGATCGAGGGACAAACGGAAGACAACGGTAAGTCTATCGATCTCCCCTCTTTCACATTTCATAAAGGAAGAAACCAGTGTAGCTGTATTCATTTGTTGCTACGGCACTGTCACACCTTAGGTGGATAGGATCGTCCTGCATAGGCATTTTTCCCCACATCAAAATTGGCGACTCCGCTGGGGAAGAACTTGTTTATTCATTTCATTTGTGTTTCCATCATTTTTGTTTACTTCATAGACTTGACAGCAACAATCGAACTGCATCTTTCCCGGATGCAAAGTAGAAAGTTGCTGCTTTGATCCAGTTGCTGGACTTGTCTATGATCTAAACAATAGATCCACAAATGATTTGATGATCCTTTGTGATAGTCTTTAGTACCCTCTCAAAGCATCCCTCTGTTTACACCTTGCTTGTGTTTCTGATTTGGCTTGAAACAGTTGATTTTTGAGCATTTTATGACCCAGAACGCAGGGGAAACGAGAGTTTCTCCTTCAGCGCAACTGCTGTGAAGGCAGTCTCCATTTCAACGCAGGTCCCGTGAGGGCTACCTGCGCTGAATGTCAAGTCCTCAGTGTTAGACTTGCGTTGAACCAGTTTAGCCTTGTGTAGTTGGGGTTCTCTGTCCTCTGTTGCCCTGTTTTGATCTCTGTTTTTTGCAGCCTTTAACTAGCATAGGTACCAGTCTGATAACCTCTTTTCTTTGCTTAGATTCCGCCTCCTTTTGTACAAAAAGACTGTGAATGTTTTTATGTGTTTGTGGCATCATTTACAGTTTTCCTTTGCATGAGTAAAGTAGTCATCCTGTAGCCTTTGATTCAGATCTGATTGATTATGATCTTAGAAGAGAGTTCATTGGTTGTTTACAGATTGATTATAGATTTACTTTTGCTTATTGGTTTGGATTTGTCTCTTTTGAGTGTCAAAACAAGTCTTTATTTCGAAAGTAGCAAAGTGATTGTAATCTCTTCTACCCTTGTTGTTTTCGAAAAAGTGAACTTGTTTGTATTGATCATTTTAAAAGCAAATTCAAAGTTGTGCAAAAAGCTTTCTTTGTAGGCATTTATACTAAGAAAGTTGAAAACAAACACCTGCATTGTGTATTTTGCATTTGATAGTTTGCATGTTTGGATTTAGGGAAAGTGCATTAGAGTGTGCTGATTGCTCTTTGAGAAAAGATAGTGTATTTCTCTTCCCTTAGTAGCTAGGATTTTCAAAGTTGAAAAGATTATAAAGCTTGCTTATCATCTTTAGACTGCATTTAGGAATTTGTATCATACATCTCGTGGTGAACCTTGAAAGGCAAACTTTAAAAAGATCAACCTAAAATAAACTGAATGAACCTAACAACGCTTTGTAACATAACGCACAACATAGAGGTCTAGGCTAGAGACATGTTCCGGCGTCGTTAAGCCTAGTGACTGTCGATTTCAAAGAAGGTGGGTGATTCCTCCTGAGGGACGATAACGCTAGTACGGATTGTGCTCCCACATACCATCGCGTATATATTGGGAGACCCCTATAGGCATATATCCTTTATCCTTAGGAAACCGTGTTGGCCGCCCTACTGATCGCAATGCAGTGAACACAGCATTCACGAAGATCGACCGCCCGTACCTTAAAAAGTATTCTGCGGTTTTGCGAAAAGTTTGGCACACCCTCTGCCTAGATCTCCAAAGCAGTTTCTTTTGGCCTTTTTCAGACTCTATAACAGAAAAAGCCATCTGAGCATTTTTCACTTCGGGCTCGTTAAAACATCGAAGGAGACTAGAGTCATCTTTAGCTTTTTCTCGACTCTTTAAAAGTGAAAAAGCAAGTTGTGTCTAAAGCGTCGTTAACAATTTATTTTAAACGGAACAATCACCCTTTAATCCTGCGTTGATCTTTAGGTTGAAAAGATGGAGCACACCAACCAAGGAGTTCCCCTTGGTGGAAATCCTAGTCCCTTCTCCTCTTGGGGAGATGTTGGCGCGCCCCACATGGCCACATTGTCGCTTCCAGGACAGACAATTGGCCTACCAGTATGGCTCTTTTCAACGAATGTCGTTCAGAATACCACCATTCCTGAACAGTCGAGTCAACAGTTAGATCAGACAAGAGTTGCCTCCCAGCCTTCCACTTCATCTTCCTCCCCTCCTTCCTCTTCGCTTGACGGAACTGGTAAATCAAAAAATCGTGTTCCTAAGGAGAAGAAAGAGAAGAAGAAGAAAGAAAAGAAGAAGAAGGAGCCTAAGGCGACTGGGGGCAAACAAGTGTCATCTAACAAAAATCCACACACAGCACTCGTAAGGCCTAAATCGCCATGCGTCATATGCAAGGGAGACCACTTCCATAGAGATTGTCCCTGTATCCCCCGGATACTAAGGGACTGGTCCCCCCGTTTGCACAATTCGGTAGCATCGACCTCTGATAGCCATGTCGACTGCTCACCGTCAACTAGTGGGAGTGAAGCCCCAGGACAGAGCGGGAAAGCTAAATTTCCCTGTAGACTGTGTGAAGGCGATCACGCCATCCACCGTTGTCCCTTCTTAGATGAGGCAAAAAGAGTTCTGGAAGATCGCCCGATTTTACGAGCGCAACTTCCTCCTGGATATCAAAAACTCTTGCCAAGTCCCTCGCTAGTTGAGAATCCGGCTGACCCACCCAGGTGGTCAGCCGAAGCACCTGTCATTGAAGATGAACCGTCTGGATCCATGCCTGACGAAAGTCAAAAGGTTGATACGGCAGTTGACCCAGTTTTTCCTTCAGAGGCTCCATCTTCGAATGACGCCATCACAGAGGAGAATAAAGACGACACCGTCCAAATTCTCTTCATCAGCACTGACTCTGATGATCAAGGGGGCAATGCCACCATTCCTTTATCGCAGGAAGGAAGTTCATCAGAGCGCTATCCGGCCGTGTACTCGGTCCCACCGCCAAGCAACCTAGTTGTGTCCTTTGACTGGAACCAACTAGGCAGACCCCGGTTGCCAGCCAGTATACCATTCAGAATTATTTGTCAAATATACAGAATGGTAATGGCTGGCACTATCATTGATGAGGGGGCATATGTGAGTATCCTTTCCTCTATTGCTTGGAAAGTGCTTGGTTCGCCAGTGCTTTTACCTGAGATGAGAAATCTATCAGGTTTTGATAAAGGAACCAGTCGACCTTTAGGGATCCTCCCCAATGTGCCTATAACATTGAAGGGGAAGACCGTTCAAATGAACGTGATGGTCGTTCAAGGACCCTTGGATTATAACCTACTCCTTGGACGAGACTATATATATTGCATGGGAGCTATAGTCTCCTCACTCTTTAGAGTAATGTGTTTTCCGCATGAAGGAAGAATGGTCAAGCTCGTGGACCAACTTTCGTTTCTCGGATTACGCATCGCAAATAGTCATGTACCATCCCTAAATGGTCTATTCATGCAAGAAGTGTCTCAACCCACGGTCCGTCCTCCTGATGAGCGCGAGTAATCCGGGAGGATATGACCGGAACCCAGGGGGCATGCGTCCTGGCCTGCTTCGGCAGGAAAACTTTGGGTATAGGGTAGGTTTCCGCGGGAGAATATGACTAGTCCGTACCCCGTCCATGGATGGAAGAGGGGTTGTTCTAGAATAGGATTCTTTTGTCAAAGTTACGTGTTTGGCGCCAGAGTCATTCACCCTTGTCTATTTCGGTAGACATTGCCGAGGAAGTGTTTTGTTTGAAAGAGTAATGAGACAATCTTTGGGTAACCTGAAAGAGGTAAGCCTCTCTCGATTAAAACAAATGTTTTGGCGGAAGGGAAGTAGAAGTAACCTTGAAACTCTGTTTTATACCTGGGGGCATGCAAACCTTTTGGAATGCAAGCAAGGGGAAACTATTTATTTTTTTAAATTTTTAGGACCTCTAACCCTTTAAACTCGTAGGATTAGTCGTTTCCAAACTTGCATAAAGAAAGGATGGGGAGCAAAGCTTAGTGAGATGAAGCTCCATAAAAAATAGAATCTTGATGAGACACTCTTATCTTATGATTGGGTAATTGAGCAGTTTTAGCATAAAGTTCATGCTCGTTAAAAAATAAACGCAAGATCCGAGCAGTTTTAACGTGGTCTTCATGCTCGTTAAAAAATAAATATAAGCAGTGAGCAAGAGTTTCCTCCAGTGTTTAAGCTCATTTTAAAATAAAAAATGAACCTATCCCGGTAAATAACCACTGTGATCGTAAATTTATCAGCCATAAAAGCCTTGGTCGTGTTTGCACTTGCCACCTCCACTTTCCATTTGGCCGATCGTTCACCTCCATATGATTGTTTACCCATTTTGAGGAACAGCTGCGAAGAGTGATTTCACCTAGCCATCCTTGTGACACTGCCATGATTGGAAAATTCCAACCTGTACCTGGAATCAGCTGCTGTCCCTGTTTATCACTCGTTCCTCAAAAGACGAGTCTTCTTTAAGCTCTTTTCAACTGACTCGTAAAACATGAAAAGATTGCCGAGTTTTGGCCTTCCAGCTCGTTAAAGGACAGGAAGAGCTATCCCTCCTATAGATTTTAATCTTTTTGGACCTGAGGGATTATTGCACAAAAAGATCGAGCGCTTGTTTTGTTCGTCTCGTTAAAACTATCGAAAACTCATCCCTTCTGTATTGTTTTATACTTTTTCGGACTTAAGGGATTAGATGACAAAAAAGGAATTTTGGAGTTGACTTTATGTATCTTTTCAGACTCTCTAAAATTGAAAAGAA
This sequence comes from Pinus tabuliformis, assembly GCA_031772625.1. Lineage (NCBI taxonomy): Eukaryota > Viridiplantae > Streptophyta > Pinopsida > Pinales > Pinaceae > Pinus > Pinus tabuliformis. The sequence goes on along the minus strand of CM062804.1, from coordinate 276,927,779 downwards.
CCGAGTTATCCTTGTCGTTAGACTCGTTAAAATTATTAAATAGCGACAAACTTGTCTTTAGACGAGAACGAGTTTCACTATCGCTAGGCTCGTTAGAACATAGCGATGGGCTTGCCCGAAGGGCAGGTTATAGAACAAGCATATGTTATCCTCCTCAAGCTTGACAAAAATAAAGAGGTACTGGTCAGCAATGACTGGGGAAAAATTGGGAGAAAACTAAAGAGAACTTTGATGGTAGCAAGTCGCTCTTGAACATGACACTTTTCCTCCGTACCACAATCGGGTTGGGTTGTCTCATTCACTGGTCACATCACCATGGTCTCGCCATACCATCCATACTTGGGGTAATGCTACCGATCCATCGCATCAGTGTCGCCATATGTTCAAGAGAAGTTGTTCAGAAATAGTCAACCAGGTCCCATCCACTGCCATACATTATCCTTCATCCATTCATGACCGCCACCCTGAATCATATGTCACAGATCGTTTTCACCTCCATTAAAATCATTAGCTCCGTTCCGTGTCACTGATGTGGGATTCATCAAGGCCCTCCTTTGACGGATCACTTCTTGTCGACATCAGCTCATTATCCAAGAAGTAGATCTAGGAACAACCCCCTTCAGTACTTTGAAGCTTGCATGCCTCAATGGAAAGTTTCTCACTTCTGGCGACAGGTATACATCAATGACCTTCGACCAGAAGATTTCGCGTGGTGTTTGACGCCAAGTCCTTTATTCACACCACGTGAATTGTAATGCAGTACCTTGAGGGTCATTATCATTATCGGTGATTCCTCTCGCGCTTATTAACGGTTTACGTCATTGACCGGTAATCAAGCGATGTCTTTCCATGTTCGACTTCAGCGCAATTCTCACATGGATCGACTTGTACTTAGAGTGAAGATTGAACGAGTTTGAAGACCCCGGATCTAGTTTCATCCATCCGGGCTGCGATATATATTCAGGAAAAATAAAGACATTTGACATGTACATCATTGCAGCAGATGATCATCCTACTCAAAGGATGATAATTTCGCCAGAATTATCAGTCTACCATCAGACGATCGTCTGTTCTATGTACAAAAATTAATTTATAAAGCTAAGCATGGGAATGCCTGCCTCAGCTAGATCATGAAAGCAGTATTAATCATAATGTATTGTATTGTATCTTATTACAGGTCTCCTCCCAGCAAATGGATGAACTTCGGACCCTCCTGGATAAAGCATTTCACCCGATAAACGGCCTCATACATTAGGGGGCAACTGTTATAGACATTTTTGTGCCTTACAGCATTGAGCATGAAATGTCCATAATCTAAGGGATCCAAAGTCCCTAAACATGTTGTTCCTACCCCTAGAGGAACAAGGCTAACTAACCACAGCAATTCACAGAAGTTCTCCACCTGAAACCACTCAAAAACAAGCCAATTCTGGATCATGTCAACTGCTCCACTGAGCATCTGCGCTGAATGTCAACTGCTCCACTGTCTACCTACGTTGAATGTCAACTCCAACAGAGGCTACCTGCACTGAGCAAGTTTGGACAAGTGGTAGTCTCATTCCTCAATGTGTCAATGCCCAGGAAGCTTCCAAAATGACACTTGTATCAGGGAATTCGACTGGTAATGAGTAAGAGGTTCCAAATCTCCAAGTGGAAGCAAGAACCTCCAAGTGGACTCAAGAACTGAGAGAGGGAGAGGACACTAGTCAGATCTCAAGCTGACTCATCCTCTCTCCAAATATCTATATATGGATCTCACCTCCATGGGATCTAGAGGCTGGAATTTTGTGATTGCAAAGAATTGCTGTTGGTTTGAGACTGGAAATATTGGGTGCTTAATGCTTTGAAGGGAGCTGAAGAAGGAATTCCATTCTGCTGGGAAGGAGATGCTGGATTGGAGCCCTATGGGTTGTATCTCTTCCTGAACCCTGTTACTTATCAATAAAGCTATCTTGGTTTGCTCCTATATGCTGGTGTATTTGTATGATTGCATTAGTGTATTTGATTTACTTCTAATCCTGAATCATTTATGAATATGTATATTTGCCTTTGTGTTGTGTTATTCTCTCGTCGCAAGTAGCTGTTCTCTTGTCACAGGTAGTTGTTCTCTTGTGATCTCGTGGGAATCAAGTAGTTGTTCTCTTGAGCAAGCGGGGAGGCGAGTTGTTATGAAACCAGCTCACAAAAAGATAGAAAAGAGAGATCCACGCCTTAGAATTCAGCCTCTTCGAGGGGGCAACCTCCTTTACATTACATAAATGAACAATTCTTGGATGATACAAATGACAAAACCTCCTTTCTATATATAGGAGTCTAAGGAGTCACAATATAATCCAGCCGACCTAACAATAATAATATAAAGCCACAAAAATAACAATAGAGGGATTCTATGGGGCACAAAAATAACAATATGGGGGTAATAGGGGCACAACAATATAAATAAGGGGTATAACTACAATAGTAATGGGGTAATCACTAGTATTATAGGGACCCAACATGCCCCTCTCCTTCAAAAAAGTGTTGTCCTCAACGCTTGAGTAGTTCTGGATACTTCTGCATAAAATTCTCATCCTCCCATGTGGAATCTTCAGCGGATAAGTTCTTCCACTTGATAAGATACTCTGAAATTGATCGATTTCGTAGCTGTCGAGTTCTTGTTTCTGTGATTGCTTCCGGTTCCAATATAATTTTTCCTTCCTCGTCAAGTTCTGGCAATATTGTTTGAATTGGGAGCTTGTCACCTATAACCTTCTTTAAACATGAAACATGGAAAACTGGGTGCAATCGAGAAGCTGCAGGAAGCTCCAATTTGTATGCCATAGTACCAATCTTTTCCAACACCTTGTACGGACCATAATACTTTGGTGATAATTTATTATCCTTCTTAGCTTGCTTTAGGGACATTTGCTTATATGGTTGTAGCCGTAGGAATACCCAATCACCTACATCAAAACTTCTTTCACTGCGATGTTGATCTGCCTGTTGTTTCATTCTATTTTGTGCCAACACGAGGTTATCCTTTAAGAGTTGGAGGACTTGTTGTTGATGTTCGATGTGATGTTCCACTGCCTGAACCTTAGAATTTTCTCTTAAATATGATGTGATGGATGGTGGTTGATACCCATAAAGTGCCATAAATGGGGTCATTTTTGTTGCTGTATGGAAGGAAGTGTTATACCACCATTCAGCCAGAGGCAACCATTTGACCCATTGTGTCTGTTTATCAGATACAAAGCAACGAAGATATCCTTCCAAACATTTGTTTACTATCTCAGTTTGCCCATCAGATTGAGGATGATAAGATGAGCTATGAGCTAACTGAGTACCAAGACAAGAAAATAATTCTGTCCAAAAATTTCCAGTGAAAATGGGATCTCTGTCACTTACAATAATCTTTGGGTTTCCATGTAGCTTTTGAACTGTTTCCATAAATGCAGTAGAAACTGTACTGGCTTTAAATGGATGTGATAATGCACAAAAGTGTGCATACTTGGTAAGTCTGTCAACTACCACCATGATGACACTCTTTCCCTCAGACTTGGGTAAACCTGTGATAAAATCCATTGAAACCTCCTCCCAACGTTGGCTTGGAATGGATAAAGGTTGTAATAGACCCGGTGTCTTAATTGTTTCAACTTTATTTTGCTGGCAAACCAAACATTCCGCCACAAACTTTTGAATATCTGATTTAAGGCCATCCCAAAAAAATTCCTTCTTAACCCTGTGGTAAGTTTTTAAAAATCCTGAGTGCCCTCCTAAGGGAGAAGTGTGCAATTCCATAAGAATCTTTTGTTTTAGCTGGGAATTCTTACAGAGGTATAAGCGATCTTTGTACCATAACGAATCATTTTGCCAGCTAAATGTATCAGAAGTACTGGAATCTTGTTGTAGCTTTTGAATAAGTGCCCACACTTCTTCGTCATTCTTCCATTCCTCCCTTGCTTCGTTTATCCAATCTGGTTGGATAATAGAAATGGCACACAACAATGCTTCCACATCCTCATCCTTTCTTGAGAGTGCATCTGCCACCACATTTTGCTTCCCTTTTTTGTAGATGATTTCAAAGTCATAACCCAACATCTTTGTGACCCACTTTTGTTGCTCTTCAGAGGATAATCTTTGTTCTAAAAAGTATTTAAGGCTATCATGATCCGTTTTTACCTTGAAGTGTCTTCCCATTAGGTAGGGTCGCCATTTCTTAAGTGCATGGAGTATTGCCAACATTTCCTTCTCATAAATAGCTTTGTTTAAAAACTTTCCCTTGATTGGACGACTTTCAAAAGCAATGGGTCTTTCATCTTGCATTAGAACAACACCAATTCCATTTCCTGAAGCATCACATTCCACAATAAAGGTTTTTGTGAAGTCCGGTGTAGCTAAGACCGGTGCTTGGCACATTGCCTCTTTAAGATGTTCAAAGGCCTTTGTTGCTTCCGAAGTCCATGAAAATGAATCTTTCTTCAATAATGTTGTTAGAGGTGCTGCTATTCTCCCATAATTCTTAACAAACTTGCGATAATACCCTGTCAACCCAAGAAATCCTCGCAGATGCTTTATGGATGTGGGGATTTTCCATTCCTTAATGGCTTTAATTTTGCTAGGGTCTACCTTAACTCCTTCATGAGATACAATATGACCCAAATATTCCACCTCCTGGACTCCAAAGAAACATTTGGATCTTTTTGCATATAATTGTTTCTCCTCCAATAGTTGTAGCACCCTGTCAACATGTTCAACATGATCCTTCCAAGACTTGCTGTAGATTAGTATATCATCAAAAAATACTAACACAAATTTTCTAAGGAATGGTTTGAAAATTGAATTCATCAAACCTTGAAATGTTGAAGGTGCATTGGTAAGGCCAAAAGGCATGACCAAAAATTCATAATGACCCTCATGAGTTCTAAATGCTGTTTTCGGAATGTCTTCAATCTTCATTCTGATTTGATGATATCCCGAACGAAGATCCAACTTGGTGAAGTAAATTGATCCATGCAATTCATCCAGTAATTCATCAATAACAGGAATGGGGAACTTATCTTTAATAGTGAGCTTGTTGAGCTCCCTATAATCTGGACACATGCGCCATGATCCATCCTTCTTGTGCACCAATACTACTGGAGCTGAGAAAGAACTTTGACTCGGTTGAATTATACCAGCCTCTAGCATTTCTGCAACCATACGTTCAATTTCACTTTTTTGGACATATGGATATCTGTACGGCCTGATGTTTGGAGGAACACTTCCTGGAATCAGATGAATAGCATGATCATGATCACGCATAGGTGGGAGACCTTTGGGAGTCTCAAATACCTTGGAATGATTGTCCAGGACTTTTTGGAGATCTGGAGAAATAGATGATTCCAATGTGGAAACATCTAGCGAACATAATTGTGCAATTACACCTCTTTGCTCCTTTTTTAGAAGCTTTGTCATGCCATTAGAGCTGATTATCTTTCCTGGTTTCCCTGCAATACCCCTTAATTCAACTTCCTTTCCTTCCACAGAAAATTTCATGAAAAGTTCTTGAAAATTAAAAGCTATTGTACCCAAGGATTGTAGCCATTGGACTCCTAGTACAACATCAGCACCTCCCATTGGAATGGAAAGCATTGGGCTAGTCAATACATATTCTCCCATGGATAGCTTGATATTATGGCACTTTCCAGAACAATTTATTGTTCCTCCATTTGCAATCATCACTTGACACTCTGGTGCTGGATATAGGAAGCAATTCAATTCTTTTGCTACCCTACAATGAATAAAATTGTGGGTGCTTCCTGAATCAATCAACACTATTACCTTTTTCTTCTTGATTTGTCCTTCTATCTTGATGGTTTGAGGAGTGGTAATTCCCGCCAATGCATTACAAGATATGGTCGGATTTATTTGTTCTTCATCTAGGCTTTGTTCCTGGAATATATCCTCTTCTTTTGACCTTTCTTGCTCCTTTTCTTCTTCCTCTTCACAATCTATGTAGAATAATTTCTTCTCAGCACACTTATGACCTTTTGTGTATTTGCTATCACAATTGTAACAAAGCCCTTTTGCTCTTTTTTCTTCCAATTGTTGTGGTGTCAACCTTGTAGGTTGTGGAAGACTATGGGCAACAACACTTCCGTCTTTATAGTTGTGAATGGTATGCTTCCTAGTTGCCATAATTTTGCTTTCCATTTTTCTTGCTAACCTGAATGCCTTCTCTAATGAATCAGGTTCCCAAAGGCGCACATCATGTTGGATATTATCCTTTAAAGACCCTATGAACACATCAATCCTATGCTCCTCTGGAATATCTTTTACCCTTATGTTCAATTTTTGGAACTCCTCAATGTGCTCCATTATTGAACCCTTTTGTTTGAGACTTATCAATTGGCTAAAAAAAGTGTTGCTTTTTGTATCCTCATAATGTGCTATCAATTCTTCCGTAAAAATTGCCCAAGTGATAAATTGTTTACGAGAACAAAGCCATTGATACCATACAAACTGATTTGGTTCCAAATATAAAGTTGCCATACGTACCTTTTGTGTGTTTTGCACATTATTGAGATCGAAGAATTGCTCCATCTGTAATATCCATGTGGCGGGATCCTTGCCATCAAACTTCCTCATATCGATTTTTGGAACATGGTGAGTCTTCGATCCAACATTAGAGTCTATGGAATCATGATTAACATTTCTTTTGTTCTCATCATGAGTTTCCTTTACTACCTTTTCACCATTAGTGACCCTTTCTTGTAGCAACTTCTTCAATTCATCCATCTTATCATCCATGCCATCAATTTTAGCATCCATGCCATTCACCTTAGCTTCCATGCCATCCATCTTAGCTTCCATGCCCTTTATCTTAGATTCCACACCATTTATCTTAGCTTCTGTTAGCTTTTGTGAGTGTGACATTTGTTGCACTTGTTCTTGTAATTTTGATATATCATGTAGCATTTCTTCCTCTTCTTCATGAGTCATGCTAGAGCTTTCAGGTTCCTTACTAGGTGTTTGCATTTTTTTTCCTCGGGGCATCAGTTACCGATAATAATGCTTTACTATGCCCTTTGAATTCCGTTAAACCAAGCTTACACAAAAAAAAAAAAAAAAAAACTACACACCTTTTTTCACTTTATAGAAGCCTGATATTGAATCTGATGTATCTCTGTAATTTTAGATCATCCAATTCTAAAGTTTCAACCTGTAGTAGCCTTCTGCGTCCTCTTTCCAATGCCACAAGTCTGAGCCCAATTGGATTCTCCAAGGAAGAGTTATGTGAAATCTCCCACAGTGACTTGCTTTTAGACTGGTTCAGTAGAGCGAACTTGTACGACGTGCCACGAGTCACTGTTTCAACCTTTGAATCTGAAACCCACATACAAGAAACTACAATCCGTCCTCTTTCTGTACCTTTTTATGAAATTTCAATCAGATCCTCAGAGAGAGAGTTATGATGATTTTCCCCAGGTCACCTGTTTTGAATGTAATTCAGGAGTCTGCAAAAAGGCCAACTTCCTCAGATCATATCTCCGAAACTCTCGCGCGAAAAGCTCTGAAATTTGGACCCAAGGTTTAGCGCCAATTCTTATCAAATGGGTTTTTTGTGCAACTTCTGAAACGTCACAGACAACAAGATATAGCGAAAATGCCACGATGACCTGTTTGGAGCAGCGAAACCCTAGAATCCAAAGCTCTGATACCAAATGTTATGAAACCAGCTCACAAAAAGATAGAAAAGAGAGATCCACGCCTTAGAATTCAGCCTCTTTGAGGGGGCAACCTCCTTTACATTACATAAATGAACAATTCTTGGATGATACAAATGACAAAACCTCCTTTCTATATATAGGAGTCTAAGGAGTCACAATATAACCCAGCCGACCTAACAATAATAATATAAAGCCACAAAAATAACAATAGAGGGATTCTATGGGGCACAGAAATAAAAATATGGGGGTAATAGGGGCACAACAATATAAATAGGGGGTATAACTACAATAGTAATGGGGTAATCACTAGTATTATAGGGACCCAACACGAGTAGCTGTGAACACCCAAAGAGAAGAGGATCTAGATCGAGGGACAAACGGAAGACAACGGTAAGTCTATCGATCTCCCCTCTTTCACATTTCATAAAGGAAGAAACCAGTGTAGCTGTATTCGTTTGTTGCTAAGGCACTGTCACACCTTAGGTGGATAGGATCGTCCTGCATAGGCATTTTTCCCCACAACAGGACTCACTTGGTTGTATCTCCTCTTGGACTTTCTTATCAATAAAATTATTTGAGTTTCTCCTACATGCTGTGTATCAATGATGTTTTGTTATATTTGCATGTTTAGCTTAATCTGATCCTGAGCTTTTTATGAATGTATATCTATATCTTCGTGTAGTTTCTCTCTCTTGTGATCTTGCAGGAATTCGGTGAAGCTGGGCCGGTAAGGAAGCAGGGAGCTGGGAGCTACTGAAGAGAGGGGTGATTGGATCAACAAACTAGCGAAAGACACAGGTTAGTTACATCCTTTCTCCTCATTTACATTTCATAAAGAAGAATACTCAAATAGTTTTCCTTGTTTGTTTCTAAGGCACTATCACACCTTAGAGTGGGATAGGGGCATTCTAAATGGATACTTTTCCCAACAACAAATAGTAAATCAAGCAAGTGAAAACAAAAGATGCGAAAATGTTGTTCCTTCGGAAAGGAACAGCAGAAAAATGAAAGTGTTGTTCCTTTGGAAAGGAACAGTAGAAAATGAAGTGTTGTTCCTTCAAAAATGAATAGCAGAAAATGAAATTGTTGTTCCTTCAAAAAGGAAAAGCAGAAAAATGAAAGTGTTGTTCCTTCGGAAAGGAATAGCAGAAAAATGAAAGTGTTGTTCCTTCGGAAAGGAACAAAAAAAATGCGGATATGTTGTTCCTTTGGAAAGGAACAACAAAAAGGCGGAAATGTTGTTCCTTCGGAAAGGAACAGAAAAATGCAAAAGTGTTGTTCCTTCAGAAAGGAACAGAAGACGACGAAAATGTTGTTCCTTTAGAAAGGAACAGCAAAATGAAAAAGTGTTGTTCCTTCGAAAAGGAATAGCAAAACGGCGGAAATGTTGTTCCTTTGGAAAGGAACAACAGAATGCAAAAGTGTTGTTCCTTCGAAAAGGAACAGCAAAGCAGTGAGAATGTTGTTCCTTCCGAAAGGAACAACAAAATGCAACAGTGTTGTTCCTTCGAAAAGGAACAACAAAGCGGTGAAAATGTTGTTCCTTCGAAAAGGAACAGCAGAATGCAAAAATTGGAAAAATGCAGAAATCTGTACAAAAAGCAATTTACACAAACAGAACAGAAAAAGTTATGTACAAAATTTTAAAAGCAATCAAATTTCCTAGTGAACCAAAGGCGAGGAAGGGTTTTCTTCCTCAGCTAGAATTTGCATGTCAGAGTCTTCCCGGAGTTGCTGGTAGAAGGATTCCCAAGTAAGTGGTTTGCGAGACAATTGAACTCAGTGGCCATTTTCTTTGAAGGTGTATCTAGATCCGTCAATGGTGGTTAAAGTAATGGTGCCATTATCATGCACCTTCTAGATTTCATATGGTCCTAGCCAGCGAGTTTAAAGTTTCCCCGGAAAATCCTGAAACCTCGAATCGTATAGGAGCGCCCAATCTCCTTCGTAGAAGACTTTCTTTTTTATGAGGGCGTCGTGCCATCTTGCTCTCTGTTGTTGGATTAATGTGGTATGTTGAAGAGTGGAGAGCCTAATTTCATCTAGCTCGTTGATTTGATGTAGTCTATTAATCTGGGCCTCGTTTAAATCTAGACCGACCTCTTGTGTTGTTCTCAAAGTTTGCATTTCGAATTCTATTAGAAAGATGGGTTCCCTTCCAAATACTAGCTGATATGGTGAATAACTGGTGGTGTTTCTCCATGTTATTCTGTATGCGCACAAGGCTTCTAGAAATCTTGTAGCCCAATCACATCTATGTGATGCAATGGTTTTTGTTAGTATTGCTTCTATTACTTTATTCGTGCTCTCTACTTGGCCATTTTCCTGTGGGTGGTATGGAGTGGTAATCTTGTGTTGAATATGATAGTTTTTTAATGTTGCAGCAATTTTATTACCAGCAAACTGTGGTCCTCCGTCCGTGATTATGTCTCTTGGGAGGCCATATCGCACAAATATATGGAACAGGAAATGAATGACGGAATCCTCTGTAGCTCTTGGAAGTGCCTCTGCTTCAACCCATTTGGTCACATATTCTGTTGCTACCAAAATATATGTTTTCTGGTTTGATGATGGGTTGATCAGACCAACAAAATCGAGTGCCCAACGCTCAAATGGTTCAATGACTATTTGTGGGTTCAATGGCATTTCGTCGGACTATCCAGGGCATGCTGCTCTTTGGCAATTGTCACAAGTTTGAACAAATTTCTTTGCATCTTTGAAGATTGTGGGCTAGTAATACCCTATTTGCAGAACTTTGTGACCTGTTCTTTGATCTGCGAAATTTCTACCACACGGTCTGTCGTGAGAGGCTTTCAGAATGTCAAAAATTTCATTTTCACGGGCACATATTTTGGTGTGCATATCCGCCCCTGTATGGAATAGGTAGCCCCCAATCCAAGAAAATCGGGTACTACGCTACACAATCTGTTTTCGTTCATTGGGGGTCAGATGTTTTGGTAATTTTCCTACGACTAAATAATTCGCAACATCAGCATACCAGGGTGTTTTGACAGTGACAGCGAATAAATGTTCATCTGGAAATTGATCTTCAACTGCTGCTGCGTCCACTGGTTTTGGCATTCGTGAGAGAAAGTCAGCTATAGGATTCTCTTTCCCAAGTCAATCTTTTATTGTGATGTCAAATTCCTGCAATAAAATCAACCATCTTGTTACTCTACCATTTGTGATAGGTTTATTTGCTAAATATTTTATGGCAGAGTGATCTGTATATAAAACAACAGGATATCCAATGATATAATGCCTAAATTTATTTACAGCATGAATTACAGCTAAAAATTCTTTTTCAGTAATAGTATAGTTTAGCTCAGCAGGAGACAAATTCTTGCTAATGTAATAGATTTCATATGGTTTTTTGTCTTCTTCCTGCCCAAGAACTACTCCAATAGTTGTGTTTGAAGCATCTGATGAAATTTGAAATGGTAGGTCCCAATTTGGACCTCTAAGCACTAGGGCTGTTGACACAAGCTTTTTCAAATCCACAAAAGCACCGTCACATTTATCTGTCCAAACAAAATCAGCATTCCTTGTTAGTGCGTATAGAGGTGCAACTATTTGAGAAAAATGTTCTATAAATCTCCTATAATAACCAAAAAATCCAAGAAAATTGTGTACCTCCGTCTGTGTGGTAGGAGTGGGAATTAACAAAATTATTTGAATTTTAGCCAGATCTACCTGTATTCTAGCTATTGAGATATAATGACCTAGGATGAGCCCTTCCGTCATCATCATATAGAACTTTTCATGGCTCAAGCAGAGCCTAGTAACAATACAACGTTGCAGCACCTTTTCCAATGTGTCTAGTGCTGGGTCAAAATCATCTCCGTATGGTGTGAAATCATCCATGTATACTTTGATCCCTTCATTTATTAAATCTGAAAAGATGTTCAGAATGGCCCTTTGAAATGTGGCAAGGGCATTGCATAGACCAAAGGGTAGGACTCTATAGGAAAATGTTCCCCAAGGACAAGTAAAAGTGGTTTTGTCCTAGTCTTCAAAGGCAATCTGAATCTGATTGTATCCACTGAAGCCATCCAAGAAAGAAAAGAATTTCTTTCCTGCTAATGTGTCCAATACATGATCAATGAATGGAAGGGGAAAGTGGTCTTTCTGGTTTGCTTTATTTAATTCTCTGTGATCTACACAAATCCTCCACTTTCCATTCTTCTTCGGCACCACTACAAGTAGAGAGACCCACTTTCTATCGGAGATTGGATAAATAAAGTTTACATCTAAAAGTTTTTGTAATTCAGCTTTCACAATGTCTTTCAGGTGAGGGTTGAGTCTCCGTTGGGGTTGGTGAACAGGCCTCGCATATTTTTCTATATAAATGTGGTGTGTACAAAGCTAGGGATCGATTCCCTTCATGTCCGGATAATCACATGCAAAAGCTTCCTTATATTTTCTCAGTAGTTGGATCAACTTCTCTTCTTGTTCAAGAGTCAGGTTACTATTAATGTTTAAGGTTTTTCCTGGCTCAATCTCTATAGTTTTGCTATGTGAAACGGAGGTAGTGGGTATTGTCTGATCATGGGTGTCTTTGAGAGGATCTTCTTCTAATTCATTGTCAAATGCTACCTCTATCATGTGACATTGTACGTGGGATCTGGATTCAACTTGGTTAATAAAATTGTTAATAACATCATCCTCTGTTATATCTTTGAAATCGAGGGCATCTTCTATGGTTAATGGGGATCTAATGTTTTCGGTGAGATATGATACAAGATGTTTGTTAGTTTTTATTATTGTCACACTTGGCTAGGCTGGAGGGTATAGGGCTAGATTCTTGATGTTACTCCCTCTAGTTATGGTCATACTGCCTTGTCGACAACCAATATAAGCATCAGCGGTCACAAGCCAAGGTCTGCCTAAAATCAACAGGTGTCCATCAAGTCGGTTTTGGGGTTTATTATCAGAAAATCGGCAGGATATTCCCAGGAATCAAAAGATACCATGACATCATGTAGTGTACCTTCTGGCCTAACTACTGATCGGTCAGCCAGTTCTAATAAAGTGGAGGTTGGTTCTACTGATGTAATGCCTAGTTTTTGACAAGTGGCGGTTGTTAAAATATTAATTTCAGCCCCTAAATCAACTAAGGCATTTGAAAAGGTTTGTCCATTGATTTGCATTGTCACTATTGGATTTCTTGGGTCTTCATATTTAACAGGTGCTTCTCTCCCTGATAATAGATCAGATAGGGTGTCGACTACTTGGACTGTTGGGTTATTTGTTATTCTCCTCCTTGGTTTTTTTATACAAAGTTCTTTAATGGTTTTTGCATATATTGGGATATCTTGGATAGCTTGGAGGAGTGGGATTTTTATGTACAATTTTTTTAGTTCTCCCAGAATATCAAAGTCAGGATGTTCTATAGGGTGTGGTATGATTAATCGTTCTGGGAATGGGGGAGAAGATGTGGTTGCTTGGTCATGAGTCTGTTGTCTGACCACATCTTCTTCTTGTAATGGTTGTTCTATAGGTAACTGATTTTCAACTTGGGCTTGTTTGTCTCCCTCGGTTTCTACAATACGCCCAGACCTTAATTGAAGGTCATTGCACTCCCTTAGATCGGTTTCTAGTTCTGGTGTTTCAATTATTTGAATAGACTGAACTGGTCTGTTATTTGGGTTCAGGTCGGGTTGGGCTGGGAGTTGCGGTCTTAAATTGGACTGGGGATTTTGTTGTAGTGCTAGTAATGTAGGTTGAGGGAGTGGAATGGTTCCTAATGGCTGATTCATCGGTCTTTTCCAGTTTGTCTGCCAGGCTTGGCTCTACGAAGTGGGAGGGGACCATTGTGTTGGATATGAATTATTTTGCCAATATGGTGGAGTGTTGGGAAAATTAGGCCAATTAGATTAGCTTATTTGGTTCGGCCAAGGGGATGATGAAGGAAATGGTTGTTGTGACCAATTTGAGAAGGGAGGTTGATTTTGCCACATTGTATTATATTGCTGAGCATGATATTGCAGAGGCTGGAAAGAAGAAGATGCATCGGAGAACATACCTAATTTTCACGCCTGCCATTGACGGCGCTGATTAAGTAGGTACACCAGTTCTGGTTCTTCTTCTGCTTCTTTGTATACTGCTTTCAAACCAAGAAGTGAGGGACAGCTTTCTGTAGAGTGGTCTTTTGTACAAATGGCGCAAACTTGAACTGCATCTAATGGGCACTCTTTGTGGCTATGTTTCTTTCTGCATCTAGGATAGAATATTGCCAGATTTTGCTCTGCTTTTGCTTATTTCTGTTTCACTTGCATAATATCAAGTTGCGTTGTCAGAGTCCCCAATATATCAGTTTTGAAATTTTCTATTAAATTTCCAATTTCTGCATGAGTTACTCCTTCTGCGGAGATCTTGTTGTCCCTTGTAAACCTGTCATGTTCTGTTGGTTTTAGCCTTATGCTGCCTCCCGAGCTCCTGATACATAAATAAATGATGTTAGCAAAATTTTCATGATAAATATCTCCTTTTCCCATAATATTTAGTGTTTCAACCCATTGTTCCTTCATGCCTTTAATTAATGTTGTTTTTAATACATTGTCAGGTAAGGGTAATGATGCATAAGGAGATCTTTGAAGATTATACTAAAAACGTTCAACATATTCTTCTAATGTCTCATTAGGTCTGGCTACCATCTGAAATATTTCATCTTTTAACTCTCTAGACCTACAATAATCCTGATATTTCTTCAGGAAAGCACCTTTCATCTAATCCCAGTCATTTATAACACCTCCACCCAACCCCATAAACCATCATAAAGCAGCTCCTTTTAATGTAGAGGGAAATAGTTTCAGCTTTTGGGGATCAGTGGTATAGTCATATCCTCTGCACAGCACATCGAATTCAAACAAAAATGCATATGGGTCTTCTAATGTTAGGCCATGAAATGTAGGGATGTGCTGGAGAGGAATGGCCTTCATAGGTGCATTGACTGCAGTATCTACAATGGGATATTGCAGTGTAGAGGTTTGAGGGTTTGTTGGTTGTGGGCCATCTGGTCAAATATGTGCCAATAACCTTCTGGGATTTCTAGGAGGGTATTCCTAGACTGGCTAGACAAAGTGGGGATGGCCTTAACAGGAATGGCTTTAATAGCACTTCCTTTGTCTAGGATGATGAGAGTTCCTTGTTGAATTAATGTTTGAGGGAATTATAGCTCTTCAGGTTTTTCAGCTTTATTCTGGATGATTTTTATAGCACTTCCCTTATCTGGGCTGCTTAATGGTTGAACTATTCCAAGAGGATATTTTGGCTCTTCAGTTTCCCCTGTTTCTCCTCTTCCCTCACAGAGATTACTAAGGTTCCCTTCTTGCAATGATTTTGGGCTAGAACTCTCAATTTCTTGAAAATCTTGCTCTGTTTGGCTATGCACCTCAGCAAAGGCTACAAATGGTGATCCTATGGCCTGAAGGGAACTAGTAGGTTGTCTAGAAGCAACTTTCCTAGGTCCTACTAAAGGCTGGGATTCTGCTTTTTTAAGGATTTCGTCTATAAAGGTCGATTGGCCAAGGGTCACCGGCCCCTTAGCTTTATCAGGCTTGGGTAGTGGTTTAGGATTCTTTTCAAACTTTGTCTTCTTAGTCATGCAAACAAATCAAATGCTGATTTCTACCCAAAACAATAGCAAATCTGTAGGAAAGTGGGCAGGGGAGTAGGGTTGTTACATGCTTCATACGCAGGTTCTTACCTTCTGTTTTTAAAACCCAACTCTCTCCTAGCAGGTACTTACACTACTCTCAAAAGAAACAAATGGCTACACTCTTCCCCGGTAACAGCGCCAAAATGTTGGGCAGTAAAAAGGGTCTTTTTCACCTCTATTTACGTTACATTAATTATCAATCTAGGTACGATTTGTTATCTCAAAGAGTGTACCCAGTTTGAGGCAGTCACTTGTCAAGATTAATGCTAGTAGTATAGTGCTTTAAATACAAGAGTAAATGGATGCTTGAAATAAAATCTACTTACAATTAAAAGAAACTTAACACTTTGAAACTTAAATCATTCACTCAAAAAACTACAGTAATTTATTAGTCAAGGGTGCAGTAATGATAACTTTTCCCTTTGTAAACTGATGTAATTGAAAAGCAATCAAGTAAAAGATCATCAATCTGGGAACCAGACAACAATAGTCAATGTTCACTACAGTTTCAGATCATTTTGTTCACACCAAAACAATTACTCGAAATGATAATTCAAATGACAGGAAAGGGAACAACAACTAATCTATTTAAAAAGATTGAACAACAAAGCTTTAACCTATAGGAATGAATGAAGCAGTAGTCGTAATCTACAGGAATTAAGCAACAATCTTTAACTCAGAAATGATTTGAACATCAAGCCAAAAATGGAACAGCAAACTAAAATGAGTTATGAAATATTGAACAGCAACCCAAATCAAATATAAATGGATAGCAAACTTAAATAGAAAAGTTACACATAACACATCTATACTGAGGGAAGCAGTAATCTAAGTTTCGGCATAACAATTACTGATTATGAAGAAATAGCAATTGATGTTACCATGGAACAACAATCCCAATGAACAACAATCACTCTTAGAGGTAAACCGTAGATAAATAGGCAATAGTACCGATCTTATAAATACACAGCACTGTTATTCTGTCAACGAACAGTAATGGTAATCTGTAAGGAACAACAATGTTATACAATAATATCAATCTGTAAAGGAATGACAATGCGATATAAATTCAGAATGAACAACATAACATTCCAGTTGCAGAGGATAACCTTACTACTCAAATATGAATGAAATATAACAGAGCCAATACATGAAATACTAAGGAACAGCAGATTAATGAACAAAGCAAATAAAAGAAATCAAACCACACATGACTCGGAATTATAAAATAATGGTACAGGAAGCAAGTGATCCACCAGGGCTAGGCCCTTAGCCTCCAGGGACGCACTGCTGTAATTACTCCATAATCAAAGACAGAACAGCAACAGAGTTTATGTATTAATCATGAAACAGAGTTACAGTAATCGCTCTTTAAAGAGAGTGGATGATCAAAGTTTAAGTTACAACAGTGACTTTCATAAAACAACAATAATCCACCCCCTAGGCTAGCAACGTTTTCCCTTTTTATGGCGGACAGGCAAAAAATCAAAGATAGAGATATTCTTTAACGTAGCGATCCCTCAGGATCAAGAGATCCTGAGAGATTCGCCATATCATTATTTCTCAGTTATCTCTTCGTTCTCTTGCACCGATTTGGTATCTCCTCTTCCTTTTCCTGGCCTACGTGCCCCGATTTGGATTGCCTTGTTTGGATGCGGTTCCCTGTCAAAGGGACAGCAGTTGATTCTGTCTTGTCTTTTTCCTTGGAATGGCAATCTTCCAATTTATTCCTTTTCTGCATAGAAAAAGGTAATAATTAGTCATTTTACGTTACTCACAAATCTTCTAAACTTTATCATAATCTTTCACCATATGCCCATTTCATAATGTAAAGAAGTTATGAATTAAAGGAAAAGATAACAAAATAAGTGACAATTACATACCTTTTCTAATGCTCAACATTTGTGAGCACTGCGAAGTTGTCTTGGTGTAGACAAACAATGGGCATTGCAGGGTTGGATCAATGACTAAGCTCTCCTATGTCCCCCTATGGAAAGAAAACAACAAGTGGGAGAATGTTGGGTTGTGTTATATTCTTTCCACAACTACCCCACGCATCGAGGGGTTACAAGGGGGTGGTAGCCCCCCCTGTACGTTTCCCGGGGTATTGCCGAGGGTCGCAGGGGGGGTGGCTTCCCCCCTTGTTGGGGACTATGCAGGGGGTGGTAGCCCCCCTGCACAGGGTTTGGGGCAGCACCTCGAGAAAAAAAAAATTGGACCCTATATTAGGTGGGCGAACCTACCTATGGTTTTGTGCATGAATTTCGCACATGGTTTTTGGCATGATGGTTTTCTGGCCATGGTATTTTGTAGATCCAGTGAAGGGAACTACGGTTATGTTCTAATCCAAGGTTAATGGGTTGGGGTTTATGGATGCTTTGGCATTTATATATATGTATTGTAACATTGAAAGGAATATAATGAAAAATCAATCTGGTAGTCCCGGTTTTGGGATCCTCGAGAAAATATCTCTATATATTTGTTTTATGTTTTATGCTCTCCATTGTTTATTTTCTATTTTTAGAATTCGTATGTAGGTAATTTCTGTACAGGGTTAAAACCTACACTAATGACTCACTAGCAGCCACCACCACGCTTGTCCATATTGCGCTCCACCACACGCAACAAGTTCAACAGATCTGCTACACAATGCTCTATGGCACACTCAATGTAGCTTTATGATCATGTCGCTCAATAGTCTTGACAAGTTAGACCATGGCTACTTTGGTGTGACTCTTCCACTGTCTATAGCACACCTCAACGCTAAGACAGACAACACAATATGGGTTCACCACAAAACACAACACCTACCAAACTGTGGCTTCAAACAACACTCCACCGAGCTTACTTGACTATGGCCAAACACAACTCTTCAGACCACACTGGATTTCTCCAAACCCTCACTAATTTGGCTTTGATACCAGTTGATGGAACTAGGAAGACTCACCGAAGTGAGCTTGATCATTGCATTGAACACATGAAAATTTATACATCAGTCTACTCATAGAAACTACAATAACTGATATTATTTTTTGACTACTCCTATCAACTTTGTCGCTTGTCATCGACTAGCCATCATGGGAATAGGTGTCAGGTGACGTGATTATTCTAACACGTTTTCCTTCTGACAAGTCATTGATTTTTCCAAAATCCTCTTCAAATATCTAGGGTGTGGGACAGGTCAATTGGTTGTGACATGTTTGAAGCGGTTCGGGAAGGTCGATCTTATCGGATAAGGAACATCACTGATGGGTTGGTAACGACACTTCAAGATAGAGAATCCAACTTTAAAATTTCCTAAAGTTACTAAATATTTAGGTAATCCATTATCTGATTTTTCCCCATTACATGAAGATTTTCCTTCTAATCAATTAGAAGCCAATGTTTTTGAAGATATGGAATTTCTTATAGCCAATGGATGATATAAAAGGGAAAACAACACTATTGATCAAAATATCAATATTGTTATTTGCAGTAAGCTTACGGGTTCTTTCTCATCCATCCTGTCGGCCCTCTCCCATGAACCGACTCTATTTGACAAGGGCCATGACTATACATTGTCTCCTTTTATCACTCTTACCAAGGGTACGGTGGATGGTTTCCCTAGATCCCCATGCATCATCCTTCCCCTAATATTATATTTGGTTTTTTTGTAGGTAATCCTTCATCTACAGCTATAGATGACCTAGAATTATGCTCCCTGGCCCTCAACTAATATGTCGGCCTCAAATCGCTGACCATCGAAAATTATTTCTTCACAGAGGAGGTGGTTATCATTAGCCCCAAATTCTGCATGAATGTTACCATGAGAAATTAAAAGGGTACAAAATTCAAGAAGTTCTCCAACATTGCATTAGTTTCCTCTATCCTACACTTGTCCTTCCAAGATGCCAAGGAGTTATCCCCTTCTCTTCCTGTTGTTGATCCTTCCTCCTCTGTCTCCTTGAGTCTTGGAGGCATGCAGTCTTGTCGACACCCGGGTCCTTAGAGAGCCCTATCCTAGTGCTTTGGATTACTCATGATTATGATGTATTTCAATGTCAAAGGGTTGGGATCTGCTCTGAAAATAATATCTATCTGTAGTATTATTCATCTGAAAAATCCTACTTTAGTTCTTCTCCAAGAGACTCTGAAGAGAAGGCATGGAATTTTTTTATTGAAAAAATTACCCAAATTGAATTTATACACTACTAGTGCTACAGGACAACCATTTGGTTTGGAAAAAATATGGGACCCAAGAATCCTTAACCTTCGGGCATATAATTATTTTATGGGGATTATCCTTTCTCATTTCTCTAGGGAGTCTAATATCTGCTTGCTCATCATCAACATTTATGCCCCTTATTCCAATAGGATGATCTTTTCGGAGAGGTTGGAACTTAATGGTCTATTGGATCTTAGTTATCTTATCGTGGTTGGTGACCTTAATTTGACGATGGGATTCAATGAGGTCTGGGGATCCAAAAGAAAAGGGTACAAGCTGGTGTGATTTTTCAAGTCTATTTTATTCTCAAAATATGCTACTAGACATAGTCTTGTGTCTAATTAGGCCTACATGGTGGAATGGTCAAATTGGGGAGGAGGGGATCTCTAAGAGACTAGGTGTAATTTTTGTTAACACTAACCTGCCTATATATTTGAATCTCCTTCATTCATGGATATACAACACTTGTATATCCAACCATGATCTGAAATTCCTTGAGTGGTCTGGGATGAGTGAGCATATATCATATCCTTTCAAATTTAACCATTCATGGTTAAAGGAAAATGACTTTGATTCTTTGGTTAGGGGCACATGGATAGCTCCAATCGTTGTCTTGGTGCGGTCTAGTATGGAGCTCATCAATTATGAACTGAAGAATATGAAGCAAGTTGTAAGGCAGTGGGAAGGAAAACAAAAGAAATGTTTGGTGAGGGAATTGTACTCTTTAGATACCCCAATCAATATTTTAAATGATCCTATGGATCTTGAATATTTCTCTGAGGCCAATAAAAAAAGGATTTTATCTCTTAAAGAAAGAAAGGGGCATATTTTGATGTAAGAAGAGGAGGCATGGTATTCAAAAAGCCAACCTATTTAGGTTTTGGAGGGGGACAAAAATACCAAGTTTTTCCACAATCATGCTTCCAAATGTAAAAAGGAAAATACCATTTGGAGCATTAAGGATGATCAGGGGAATGTGTATTTGAATTTAAAGGATATCTAATGGGAGGCATAGAGATTTTGTAGTCGTCAGTACAAAGCACAAGAGGGGGTTAGTATTGAAAAGCATATGCATTTTATTAATTTGTTCCCTAATATGGTTAACTTAGAAGAAAGTGTTTAGCTAAGGTGGTTTATTACTAAAGATGAATTGGCAAGGGTCCTTAAAGCATTGGTGAGGGACAAAATTCCTAGTCCAGATGGGTGGTCCATAGAACTATTTCTACATTTTATGGACATTATGGAAAATTATTTTTTGGTTGTCGCTGAAGAATCAAAACACTTGTGCTCAATCTCGGGGTATTTTAATGCAACTTTTATAACATGTATCCCCAAAGTGACTGATCCCTCCACTTTTGTTGATTATAGACCAATTTCCTTATGCAGTATACTCTATAAGATGATCTCTAAAATAATAGCCAACTGGATTAAAACTTCACTATCCAAGCATATCAATCCAAAACAATTTGGTTTCCTAGACCATAGGCATATACAAGATGAAGTGGCAATTACCCCAACAATGCTTACACTTTATTAAAACTCATAAGTTGGAGGTGTGTATGATGAGGATCGATCTAGTTAGAGCATATGAAAGTGTGGACTAGGAGTTTCTAAGACTGATTCTCCACAAGATTGGCTTCGGGGTCAATATCATTGGCTGGATTAAGGCTTGTATCGCACATGTGAGCTATGTTGTTATCATTAATGGGATCCAAAAAGATTTCTTCAAGGCATCTAGAGGCCTTAGATAGGGTTGTGCTATGTCCCATTTACTTTTTCTCTCAGTTATTAATGGATTGAGCAGAGGTATATTGGATTCTCGAGCAAAGGGTAATATCGTTGGGTGTAGGATCACCAAGAACAAAAACATTTCTCACATAATGTTTGTAGACGATGTGCTTTTCATTGGGAAGGTTTTTATCCTAGAATGGAAAGCCTTCAATCATATTCTCTCAAGTTTTGGAGAAGCTTCAGGGTTATTTATGAACTAAGGTAAATCGGTACTTAACTCGGAAATTAAGGAGGAATCGAAGATCAAGGAAATCACTTGTATCTTAAAGGTGGACTCTATTTCCATTGAGGGAGGATTCAAATATCTACGTTTTTGTTTGAAGCCTAACAAATATGAAATCATAGATTGGGACTGGTTTGTAAGTAAATTTAAATGCAAACTTCCCCTATGGTCGAATAAGTGGTTGACACTGGGAGGTAGGTTAGTTACGATCAAAACATTTCTATAGAACATTTCTATTATTGGATGCATCTCTTTTTCTTGCCTAAAGATATTTTAAAAAGAATAGATGTTATCATTGTTAGGTTCTGTTGACGGTGCTGGACCCACCAACATGTCAAGGGGATCTCCCCGGTAAGAAGTCCCAATTAAACCTCAGATAGTTTGGTGTAGGAGTCCCAGCAGTGGGTCGTAAGGTAATGCCTTGACCACGATGTCGCACAGAGGAAACTAAGATCTCTATTAGTAGGAAGGGTGTGATTGATGCAGTGAGTCAAGGAATGAGTATGAGAGGTTCCAACACTTCAAAGGGAGAGGAAGGTGAAGGTGAGTTTCAGGTTGAAAGGGATCAGTCCCAACTCGGCTAGGAACACACAACACAATGGACATGCATAGCTTCCAACAAAGCAGTCAACACGGATGCGGCAGTCCCAACATACAAGGTAAGATAACACGAACAACACTCACGAATTAGTCCAAGACAAGTGTGAAAGTTGATATAACAAGGTTCAGAGAAAGTTTTGTCTGATGTCCGCAGAGTAGTCGACACAAACAATGACAACATTAACAACATATGCAACACATTAACAACAAGATTCATATAGTTTCATGTGAATCAGTTCATACAGAAGTACGTAAGTTAAACAACATATATCATTAAAGCAACCGAAGTAGTCCAACTATAATAACAACATATGCATGAAAATGTACTAGCTCTAATTATTAAAGAAGTGTAAGTCACAATCATACAATACACCATTTAAACCTACTAGCCCCATCAGTGGAACGTTACAGCCACATCCGCTTGCTCCTCCAAAGAAATATACTAGCTCCATGCAGTGGAGAAGTGAAGGCATGTTACAATACTGTCCAAGCCTTCTTCAAGATAGTCTTAGTAGAAGCTTGGTTGACCAAAAGCCTATACAATGAGTTATGAGGGACTATTTATAGCAAAGGGTGGGGTGACCCTTGACATTTCCCTTTGTGATAGTTTAACTACCCTCATGACTCTTCACCTACTCTATGCCTATTAGATCCAACTGTTGACACTCGACTTACACTTGACATGACTCAACATTACAATGCACATGTGCTCATGTGAGACAACATGGCTTGAGAAAGCCTTGCAAGACATCACTGACACTCGATCTGCTATGATAAGACCAACTCTTTGAAATGCTTGTGATGGTGAAGGTGGTGAGATGATGCCAAGCTTGGTCATCCGTGATGATGTGCATGCACCTCATGGTGACATCTTGTTGAAGAGAACTCTTGTCACCGTTACAACTGGTGCATTGGTTCAGCCCCTTCATCCAACTCATATGCTAACATGCGCATGGTCTTCTTGGGATCGTTGAACTGGAAACACACTTATGCATAGTTTCCATGCTAATATTCAAGTGTGAGTTGGTGATCATGCGCATCAAGTCGCTGAAGTGCATGCTCAGCCCCAATTGGACATGCTTCTTGTCTTCGCCTTGGTGAGTGTGTTGAATGTGTTTGATTGCATGTGTGCGTTCAACGACATGCATGTTGCTGGATCCTTTGCATGCGATTGAAAACACTGCTCACCATGTTTGCTCTGTGTCAGCTGCTGGGATGGACCCTTAACTTATACTAGTGTTGTTTCATCTGTGAGTGCATGTTGCGGCCAATCCTATTCATGTTCCTACTACAACTCATTGGTCTATTTGCGCAGCTTCATGTTCTTCTTGAGTTGCTGCTTCGACAAATGAAACTCCTTCTTTGTTCCATCTTCTTCCTTCGCGTGATCTTCATGTCGCGTTGTCACTTCATAGCGTGAGTCTCCAAAGTTTCTTTCATTATCAGTGGATCTGCTTGATCTTGCAACTTTTCTCTGCCTCTATGTTGTCAATAACCTTCCTCTTGCATTCGATGTGTTCAATGCATTCGTTGTGTTCGCTGCATTCACTGCATTTAGTATGATGCCTTCAATTGTTGTTCATGATGCTACTCGCTGTGATGCTGCTTCTTGATGTCCTTGTCCATGAACAACTTGATTGCTTCTTGATTAGGTAAGCCCATGGACATTAATTGACTGCATCCCCAAGCGTGCTTTGAACGGTGTCTTCGTCTCTACTCTCTTGGAAACCATTGTACCTGTACTGCTGAGAGGCAGATGAACACCTGTCATACCTGCATACATGGCAACACTCATAGTAAGCAATCTGTCAGTAGAAAACCAAAATAAACATGAGAACTTCCTTGCAACATACCTAGGTGAACGATCATGAAGGTTGTGCAATTTCGACCGGGAGGTCGGGAGACCGACTACCAAGACTACACAAGGCACAGTTTGGGTTGCTGAGAGACTCATTGACTGTTGGAACTATGCAATGAACAATACAGTCGGGTAGTTGACTACTAGGATTGCACAATTTTCAATCCTAGGTGGGAAGGACTGCTGGCCCAAGGGCAAATTTGCGCAATTTTTTTAGCCAAGTAGCCACTGACCTCCAGAGATGCGCAATTCAGTCCGGTAGGCTAGTACTGGGCTAGAATTTGCAAATTTGGAGTGGAAGGTGAGCCTTCCTTCTCCAGATTGCGCAATGCAGCCTTGGTGAAGGCAGAGATGGGGCCAAGGTTAGCCCGACTCGCCGGCGAGCAAGAAAGCAAGTAAGCCAATGAAATGCATGGCGACACTAAGTGATAGTAGAAGTGATTAATAGTGCATGCAAAACATGGATGAAAGATTCAGCAAATAGATCAACATGCATGTGGGTGAGGCAGTTTGCTGGTTGGGCAAACGTCTGTGTAAAACATGAATGAAAGATTTTGCAAATAGATCAACATGCATGTGGGTGAGGCAGTTCGCCAGCTGGGCGAACGTCCGTGCAAAACAATTGCATGCATGCAACAGCAGTGAGATAGAAATGAAAACTTAAAGAGAGCTAGGACAAGCTATAATATATGTAAACGACAGTGGGCATTCAAAGAAATCAAGAAAACAACACTCACAAAAGCGAATACACAAAAAGCAATAGAAATGCAGCACAAGGCGTGGGAAGCGAGCTTACCCGAAAATAGCTGAGTTAAATGTGTCGACTGCTCCTAGATGTGATGTGGGATGTTAGAGCTACAAGGTTGATGTGAGGAATGAGCTCTGTAGCGTCCGGTTGATGAGTTTTGATAACATCAAGGTTATGACGTGCATGCCACAATCTAGGGGAAGTGACACTTGCAAGGAGGTTTCGGAATACTCCTTGCATGTAACCTCCAACTGCTAAACATAGATCCCTAAAACAAGGGATGCCTTTGCATGCTGCCTTGGGAGAAGCAGCGTATGCATGCAAGTCTATTTTTCTCAGTCCCGGAGGGAACCAATCAACTCAGTAGCATATGCAAGAGACTACTTGACTGCTGGAGGAAAATGTGCATTCCTGACTGTAAGCTAGGCTAACTACCGAAGGGGATTGCACAATTTATGGGCCCAATAGCTGACTGTTGCCCAGATTTGCACAAATCCTTGGCTGAAATTCCTGTTGATGGAAAAAATTATGCAAATCTTGCTGGGAGGGTTGAGTGGCAGGATTGCACAATCTTGGAGCCCAACAAGCTATCAGAGGGAATTGCGCAATTCCAGGAGGGAAGGCTGCTTTCCCTCTAGAAATGTGAAAATTTCATTGGGAAGTTTCTCATCTTGCAGCTAGACCAAGTCCATATGAGCAGCCTGTGAGAGGAAAAGGTCAAACTGTGATCGACAGGCTGACATTGAGCAAGAAAGACACTGAAGCTTGAGGACTTGACGAAGCAAGGCAAGCTGCTATGAAGGTTGCTAGGGAGGCTCCAAAATAGGCTAAGGAAAAATTTTGGAGGGTGTTTGTAGCTGCTACAACACTTGACGATACACTAGTAGAGCTCGAGCTCTCTGAATGGACCTTGTTCGTGAAAATCAAGTCTAGCACCACCAGAAGTATTGTTCAGCTTTCAATTCGTCTTGGCTTCACACTAGCTTGATTGTAAGATGTAGCATTTGCCATACCCTTGGAAGGCAACATAGTTGTTTCAATTGGGTTTGAGGGGTATATAAGTGTAAAAGCAGTATAGTCATCAGAGTCTAAGTTTCATCTCTGGGGTTGCTCCACTGCCAGCAGGCCTGGATAATACCCCGGTGGAGTCACATAGGAACACAAGAATGGCTCCACTACCAATGAGCCTAGTCAGTACCCCAGCAGAGTTACTTGCATCACCTCCCTGTGCAAGAAGCCTTTCTCTTCGTTTGCCTTATTCATTTTTCATTTTCTTTTTTTTTTACTTTTCATTTTTTTTTCATTTTCACTGTGCATAGCACTTATTCATTTTAGAGGTAGAACAGGGATCCTGAATTATTGAGAACAGAAGAGGTTGTTCTAGCAGAGAAGTAGTTTATCATATCTCTGACGTGCCTGTTAAGGTTTTCCCCCTCACCTTACTCTACTTGGCTGAGCTGATAAGGGTTAACCAAAAAACAATCGACTAGAGAAGGTGACACTAATTAGCGTGCAAGCGTTGTGTTTACACCAAGTTTCACTTCGAAGAGTGCTTATTTTCCTTCGATGTATCATGGACTAAGAGTAACAAGTTTATCATATAGAGGTAAGATGGCAGATAACCAAGTAGTGATAGCTATATAAACCCTCTTGTACTTTACCCAACTCGTTTCATGAGTCACACATGGTTTCATGCAAACTAACCTACGAACGAACAAAATGAACAACAAAGCAAAGCAAGAGCAGAAGTAAAAGTGAAAGAAAAACAAGTAAGAAAACGAACAAGCACACAAGCAAGCATGCAAGAAAACAACTGAAAGCAAACACTACTCCTACTCCTATACTAACAATGCATGGGCCTAATCACGTGAAATGACACTTCCAATGCAGCCATCGATGCATTGGTAGACCCATGTGGGTGAAGGCTTGGTCCACGAGTAACCTAATTGTGCGGACCAGCATACAAGGAAGATATGAAAATGAAGACAGGCACACTTCATGTTTCAAAGTGCCCATGGGACATAAGTGAGTGCATGTGCATGATGGACAATCCGTGGACTTATCATGGTGTTGTGTGGCACTATGTGCAACTATGAAGCAAAAATACATTCTTGACTGAGACATGCAAGCAAACAAAAGAAACAAAAATAACTTGCGTCGCAAACAAGTGCTTGCAATGTAAGACTCCTCCAAAACATGAGCAATAGGATCGTGTAGTTCGAGTGGATGAAGTGTGATCTGTGTGTGAGGTGGATCATCAATGCATACAGACAAGTGATGAGGAGCCTTGGGTGATTGAACAATTTCATGATCAGAAGTGAGACTAACCCCAAGAGAGCGAGGGCCTGACATAACCATCAGCTCAGACTAAAGTGCCTCAACAGTCTTGGGTGTCTCAACTTCATCATTTGGTAGATCATCATAAACTGGTGGCTTTGAAAGATCAACTATGATAGATTCATGATCATGATAAAAAATTGAAGCAAATGGATCACGACCGCCATGATTAGAAAAATCAATGAATTCTTTGACATCCTCATGATCAAATGAATCAAACAGAGGGGTAGATGAAAAGTGAACGAATTCATCCTCTGTATTTCCGGAAAAGACAGATGAAGGATCAAGTGGATCTTCAATGAATAACTTATCCTCCCCGTTTTCAAATGATGGAGTAGCATCCGATGAGATCTGCGAGTGATCAACAATGGGTGCATCCATAGACGAAGACACACATACAAAATCATGGATGGAAAGTTCACCAAATAATCTAGGAAGGAACAGAGGGGGCTCGAATGGAAGGGAGTCATCCTTCGCTGAGTGTTGATGTTCAAGCTCCCATTCATACTCTCCATGAATGACAGTACATGTTGGTTGTGAAACACCAACTCTGTCAATGGGTTGTTCCTCATCCACAACAAGTGAAGAGTCCGCAATGGGCGAACACAAGACAACATCATCCGGAGGAACACCTAGGTGTGAAGATGGAGGTCGAAGAAAAGAATTCATATGGGAACTCGAAGGAATATTCAAATAACAACCAAATCTGCGTGAAAAATAAGTGGAGTGATGTTGGGAGGGTGTGAAGGATGGACAGATGTGTGAACATGATCCTCAACATCATTGGGCGATGGTGGAACTGTTGAATGAGAGGGAGGCAGATAGTCTGTTAAGACAATGCCTGCTCCCACATGGGATTGTGCAATTCCATCAACGGAAAAGGTTGAGCGAGGCTTGACTTCAAGCTTTCTCTTGGGATGGGAAGATTTCTTAAGGCAATACTCAAACCGGTCCCAAAGATAAGCGAACTTCATTTGGCTCTTTGGAGCTTGAAATTATAAGTCAAGGAAGCGCTGCCAAAAATCAATAATGGATTCATGCAGATCCCTCTGTTGTTGTAACAATTTCTAGTCAAGATGGTTTGGATCAAAATGATGGAACGTGTCTTTAATAAGATCACAAAAGCGCTGACATGAGTGCATGATGTCAATCGGTAAGCTGAGCACCCAATGAAATGGGGATTCACGAAGTGTAAATGCAAGCACCAAACCGACCTGTTCATCAGTAAACTCATCTTCCTCATGAATCTTGGAAAGGAAGTTATATAAGTCTCAGGCCAGGCCACTTCGCCTTCACCATCGTACGTGTGAGTGGACAAGATATTGAAAAACTTCCCCTAGATGGAGACATCTTCACGATTCGAAAAACACCTCGGGGGAAGAAGAATGCAAGATTCCATGAAAGATATGCAAAGGTTCAAAACTAGATGAGAGGACACTGCTTGTCATCAAGCCCTCCTTCTAGCGCCAAAAATGTTAACGGTGTTGGACCCACCAACATGTCAAGGGCATCTCCCCGGTAAGAAGTCCCAATTAGACCTCATACCATTTGGTGTAGGAGTCCCAGCAATGGGTCGTAAGGTAATGCCTTGACTATGATGTTGCACAGAGGAAAGTAAGATAACTCTGTCAGTAGCAAAGGTGTGAATGATGCAGTGAGTCAAGGAATGAGTATGAGAGGTTCCAACACTTCAAAGGGAGAGGAAGGTGAAGGTGAGTCCCAGGTTGAAGGGATCAGTCCCAACTCGACTAGGAACACACAACACAAAGGACATGCACAAGTTCCAGCAAAGCAGTCGACACGGATGCGACAGTGCCAACATACAAGGTAAGATAACACGAACAACACTCATGGATCAGTCCAAGACGAGTGTGACGGATGATATAACAAGGTTCACAGAAAGGTTTGTCTTATGTCCGGTAGAGCAGTCGACATAGACAGTGACAACATTAACAACATATGCAACACATTAACAACAAGATTCATATAATTTCATGTGAATCAGTTCATACACAAGTGTGTAACTTAAACAACATATATCATTAAAGCAACCTGAGAAGTCTGTTATGAAACCAGCTCAAGAAAAGATAGAAAAGAAAGATCAATGCCTTAGAATTCAGCCTCTTCGAGGGGGAAACCTCCTTTACATTACATAAATGAACAATTCTTGGATGATACAAATGAAAAAACCTCCTTTCTATATATAGGAGTCTAAGGAGTCACAATATAATCCAGCCGACCTAACAATAATAATATAAAGCCACAAAAATAACAATAGAGGGATTCTATGGGGCACAGAAATAACAATATGGGGGTAATAGGGGCACAACAATATAAATAAGGGGTATAACTACAATAGTAATGGGGTAATCACTAGTATTATAGGGACCCAACATGCCCCTCTCCAAAAAAGTGTTGTCCTCAATGCTTGAGTAGTTCTGGATACTTCTGCATAAAATTTTCATCCTCCCATGTGGAATCTTCAGCGGATAAGTTCTTCCACTTGATAAGATACTCTGAAATTGATCGATTTCGTAGCTGTCGAGTTCTTGTTTCTGTGACTGCTTCCGGTTCCAATATAATTTTTCCTTCCTCGTCAAGTTCTGGCAATATTGTTTGAACTGGGAGCTTGTCGCCTATAACCTTCTTTAAACATGAAACATGGAAAACTGGGTGCAATCGAGAAGCTGCAGGAAGCTCCAATTTGTATGCCATAGTACCAATCTTTTGCAACACCTTGTACGGACCATAATACTTTGGTGATAATTTATTATCCTTCTTAGCTTGCTTTAGGGACATTTGCTTATATGGTTGTAGCCGTAGGAATACCCAATCACCTACATCAAAACTTCTTTCACTGCGATGTTGATCTGCCTGTTGTTTCATTCTATTTTGTGCCAACACGAGGTTATCCTTTAAGAGTTGGAGGACTTGTTGTTGATGTTCGATGTGATGTTCCACTGCCTGAACCTTAGAATTTTCTCTTAAATATGATGTGATGGATGGTGGTTGATACCCATAAAGTGCCATAAATGGGGTCATTTTTGTTGTTGTATGGAAGGAAGTGTTATACCACCATTCAGCCAGAGGCAACCATTTGACCCATTGTGTCTGTTTATCAGATACAAAGCAACGAAGATATCCTTCCAAACATTTGTTTACTATCTCAGTTTTCCCATCAGATTGAGGATGATAAGATGAGCTATGAGCTAACTGAGTACCAAGACAAGAAAATAATTTTGTCCAAAAATTTCCAGTGAAAATGGGATCTCTGTCACTTACAATAATCTTTGGGTTTCCATGTAGCTTTTGAACTGTTTCCATAAATGCAGTAGAAACTGTACTGGCTTTAAATGGATGTGATAATGCACAAAAGTGTGCATACTTGGTAAGTCTGTCAACTACCACCATGATGACACTCTTTCCCTCAGACTTGGGTAAACCTGTGATAAAATCCATTGAAACCTCCTCCCAACGTTGGCTTGGAATGGATAAAGGTTGTAATAGACCCGGTGTCTTAATTGTTTCAACTTTATTTTGTTGGCAAACCAAACATTCCGCCACAAACTTTTGAATATCTGATTTAAGGCCATCCCAAAAAAATTCCTTCTTAACCCTGTGGTAAGTTTTTAAAAATCCTGAGTGCCCTCCTAAGGGAGAAGTGTGCAATTCCATAAGAATCTTTTGTTTTAGCTGGGAATTCTTACAGAGGTATAAGCGATCTTTGTACCATAACGAATCATTTTGCCAGCTAAATGTATCAGAAGTACTGGAATCTTGTTGTAGCTTTCGAATAAGTGCCCACACTTCTTCGTCATTCTTCCATTCCTCCTTTGCTTCGTTTATCCAATCTGGTTGGATAATAGAAATGGCACACAACAATGCTTCCACATCCTCATCCTTTCTTGAGAGTGCATCTGCCACCACATTTTGCTTCCCTTTTTTGTAGATGATTTCAAAGTCATAACCCAACATCTTTGTGACCCACTTTTGTTGCTCTTCAGAGGATAATCTTTGTTCTAAAAAGTATTTAAGGCTATCATGATCCGTTTTTACCTTGAAGTGTCTTCCCATTAGGTAGGGTCGCCATTTCTTAAGTGCATGGAGTATTGCCAACATTTCCTTCTCATAAATAGCTTTGCTTAAAAACTTTCCCTTGATTGGACGACTTTCAAAAGCAATGGGTCTTTCATCTTGCATTAGAACAACACCAATTCCATTTCCTGAAGCATCACATTCCACAATAAAGGTTTTTGTGAAGTCCGGTGTAGCTAAGACCGGTGCTTGGCACATTGCCTCTTTAAGATGTTCAAAGGCCTTTGTTGCTTCCGGAGTCCATGAAAATGAATCTTTCTTCAATAATGTTGTTAGAGGTGCTGCTATTCTCCCATAATTCTTAACAAACTTGCGATAATACCCTGTCAACCCAAGAAATCCTCGCAGATGCTTTATGGATGTGGGGATTTTCCATTCCTTAATGGCTTTAATTTTGCTAGGGTCTACCTTAACTCCTTCATGAGATACAATATGACCCAAATATTCCACCTCCTGGACTCCAAAGAAACATTTGGATCTTTTTGCATATAATTGTTTCTCCTCCAATAGTTGTAGCACCCTGTCAACATGTTCAACATGATCCTTCCAAGACTTGCTGTAGATTAGTATATCATCAAAAAATACTAACACAAATTTTCTAAGGAATGGTTTGAAAATTGAATTCATCAAACCTTGAAATGTTGAAGGTGCATTGGTAAGGCCAAAAGGCATGACCAAAAATTCATAATGACCCTCATGAGTTCTAAATGCTGTTTTCGGAATGTCTTCAATCTTCATTCTGATTTGATGATATCCCGAACGAAGATCCAACTTGGTGAAGTAAATTGATCCATGCAATTCATCCAGTAATTCATCAATGACAGGAATGGGGAACTTATCTTTAATAGTGAGCTTGTTGAGCTCCCTATAATCTGGACACATGCGCCATGATCCATCCTTCTTGTGCACCAATACTACTGGAGCTGAGAAAGAACTTTGACTCGGTTGAATTATACCAGCCTCTAGCATTTCTGCAACCATACGTTCAATTTCACTTTTTTGGACATAGGGATATCTGTACGGCCTGATGTTTGGAGGAACACTTCCTGGAATCAGATGAATAGCATGATCATGATCACGCATAGGTGGGAGACCTTTGGGAGTCTCAAATACCTTGGAATGATTGTCCAGGACTTTTTGGAGATCTGGAGAAATAGATGATTCCAATGTGGAAACATCTAGCGAACATAATTGTGCAATTACACCTCTTTGCTCCTTTTTTAGAAGCTTTGTCATGCCATTAGAGCTGATTATCTTTCCTGGTTTCCCTGCAATACCCCTTAATTCAACTTCCTTTCCTTCCACAGAAAATTTCATGAAAAGTTCTTGAAAATTAAAAGCTATTGTACCCAAGGATTGTAGCCATTGGACTCCTAGTACAACATCAGCACCTCCCATTGGAATGGAAAGCATTGGGCTAGTCAATACATATTCTCCCATGGATAGCTTGATATTATGGCACTTTCCAGAACAATTTATTGTTCCTCCATTTGCAATCATCACTTGACACTCTGGTGCTGGATATAGGAAGCAATTCAATTCTTTTGCTACCCTACAATGAATAAAATTGTGGGTGCTTCCTGAATCAATCAACACTATTACCTTTTTCTTCTTGATTTGTCCTTCTATCTTGATGGTTTGAGGAGTGGTAATTCCCGCCAATGCATTACAAGATATGGTCGGATTTATTTGTTCTTCATCTAGGCTTTGTTCCTGGAATATATCCTCTTCTTTTGACCTTTCTTGCTCCTTTTCTTCTTCCTCTTCACAATCTATGTAGAATAATTTCTTCTCAGCACACTTATGACCTTTTGTGTATTTGCTATCACAATTGTAACAAAGCCCTTTTGCTCTTTTTTCTTCCAATTGTTGTGGTGTCAACCTTGTAGGTTGTGGAAGACTATGGGCAACAACACTTCCGTCTTTATAGTTGTGAATGGTATGCTTCCTAGTTGCCATAATTTTGCTTTCCATTTTTCTTGCTAACCTGAATGCCTTCTCTAATGAATCAGGTTCCCAAAGGCGCACATCATGTTGGATATTATCCTTTAAAGACCCTATGAACACATCAATCCTATGCTCCTCTGGAATATCTTTTACCCTTATGTTCAATTTTTGGAACTCCTCAATGTGCTCCATTATTGAACCCTTTTGTTTGAGACTTATCAATTGGCTAAAAAAAGTGTTGCTTTTTGTATCCTCATAATGTGCTATCAATTCTTCCGTAAAAATTGCCCAAGTGATAAATTGTTTACGAGAACAAAGCCATTGATACCATACAAACTGATTTGGTTCCAAATATAAAGTTGCCATACGTACCTTTTGTGTGTTTTGCACATTATTGAGATCGAAGAATTGCTCCATCTGTAATATCCATGTGGCGGGATCCTTGCCATCAAACTTCCTCATATCGATTTTTGGAACATGGTGAGTCTTTGATCCAACATTAGAGTCTATGGAATCATGATTAACATTTCTTTTGTTCTCATCATGAGTTTCCTTTAGTACTCTTTCACCCTTAGTGACCATTTCTTGTAGCAACTTATTCATATTTATCTTCAATTCTTCCATCTTATCATCCATGCCATCAATTTTAGCGTCCATGCCATTCACCTTAGCTTCCATGCCATCCATCTTAGCTTCTACGCCTTTCTTTAAATAGTCCATCTTAGCTTCTACACCTTTCTTTAAACCATCCATCTTAGCTTCTACATCTTTCTTTAAACCATCCATCTTAGATTCTGTTCCTTTTTGCGCAAGGGACAGTTGTTGCACTTGGTCTTGTAATTTTGATATATCATGTTGCATTTTTTCCTCTTCTTCATGAGTCATGCTAGAGCTTTCAGGTTCCTTACTAGGTGTTTGCATTTTCTTTCCTCAGGGCATCAGTTACCGATAATAATGCTCTACTATGCCCTTTGAATTCCTTCAAAATGAATTTTCAAACCAAGCTTAAGCAAAAATTTAAAAAAATCTACACACCTTTTTTCACTTTGTAGGAGCCTGATATTGCCTCTGATGTATCTTTGTACTTTCCAATCATCTAGTTCTAAAATTGTGACCTGTAGTATCTCTCTGTGTCCTCTTTCCAATGCCACCAGTCTGATCCAAATTGGATTCTCCAAGAGATGACCTGATTATAGACCTTTCCAGAAGAGTGAACTTGTATGAAGTGCCACGTGTACAATTTTCGACCTTTGGTTTTGAAACAGATATACAAGAAACTACAGTCCGTCCTCTTTTTGTACCTTCTTACGAAATTTCAATCCGATCCCTAGAGAGAAAGTTATGACGATTTTCCCTAGGTCACCTGTTTTGAATGTAATTCAGGAGTCTGCAAAAAGACCAACTTCCTCAGAGCATATCTCCGTAAATATAGCACGAAAAGATCTGAAATTTAGACCCAAGGTTCAGCACGATTTCTTCTCAAATGGGTTTTTTTTGCGACTTCTGAAACGTCACATAAAAAAAGTTATAGCGAAAATGCCACGATGACCTGTTTGGAGCAACGAAACCCTAGAATCCAAAGCTCTGATACCAAATGTTATGAAACCAACTCAAGAAAAGATAGAAAAGAAAGATCAACGCCTTAGAATTCAGCCTCTTCGAGGGGGAAACCTCCTTTACATTACATAAATGAACAATTCTTGGATGATACAAATGACAAAACCTCCTTTCTATATATAGGAGTCTAAGGAGTCACAATATAATCCAGCCGACCTAACAATAATAATATAAAGCCACAAAAATAACAATAGAGGGATTCTATGGGGCACAGAAATAACAATATGGGGGTAATAGGGGCACAACAATATAAATAAGGGGTATAACTACAATAGTAATGGGGTAATCACTAGTATTATAGGGACCCAACAAAGTCCAACTACAATAACAACATATTCATGAAAATGTGTTGGCTCTTATTATTAAAGAAGTGTAAGTCACAACCATACAATACACCATGTAAACCTACGAGCCCCATCAGTGGAACGTTACATCCACATTGGCCTACTCCTCCAAAGAGATATACTAGCTCCGTACAGTGGAGAAGCCAAGGTGCATTACAATACTGTCCAAGACTTCTTCAAGATAGTCTTAGTAGAAGCTTGGCTAACCAAAAGCCTATACAATGAGTTATGAGGGACTATTTATAGCAAAGGGTGGGGTGATGTTATAGCACCATTTATCACCCTTGGTATTTGTGATGCTTAGTTTATGGCCTAGGGCAATCCCTCCTTCCAAACTTGGTCCAAATATATTAAAAACGGTGTTTTATTCCCTATACGCTACTTTTCCCTGAGATAAAAGCGTGTACACACGGGTTAGTCCATACCCAACCCACGTATATGTGTTAAAACACTAATTGGGAGAAATATAAATAGACTTCTATGGGAAGGCCTAAAGGGGGAGAAGAGATAGAGTTATTATACTGAGATTATCCATGTTTGAGTCTGATGAATCCCTGTGCCTCATGCACTTCCCCAAGCTTCAGGAAACCCTTGTTTCCTTGATTATAGATATTATCCCTCTTGCCTAAGATATCATGGTGTTGGTTATGGAAGAATATTTTTGAAGGCTGGGATACGACGAATCTAGAGGACGGTTCCACTTGGAGCTGGAAGAAGAAGACTCAGGTGAATTCTCTCCATGTTATTTATAGCTTACTGCAATAAAAGAAATGTTGTCTTGTTTCCGAAATTAACTTTGTTTATGCATCAAATTATGTTGTAATTCATATATGAATGTTGTTTTGATGTATGATCAATCATTTGCTTATATGATATAAAGTCAAATTTTGTGAATATGCTTTACTTCTATACTTCTATGTATGTTCGAATTGAATGATTTTTAGGTCTGAAGAACATCGAGAGTTGCAGAGGGTCTGAACCCTGCGGGACCTACTCGAATGAAGGAAATACGGGTACGGTCGCTCTTACGTAGTTTGTTTATATAAGCATTTTTCCTGAGTTGTATGAGTGTTTCTTGTTGTAGTTTGCTTTTGCTCTGTTGGGGTTCTAACCCAAAGCCCTAGGGTACTTATTCCCATAACAGAATTGGTGACTCCATTGGGGATAACAATCTTGTTATTCCTAGTTTGGGTTGTTCAGTGTCAATCAAGGCTCAATCTTTTATTTTCTTGCTATTACAGTCTTATTTGGTCTACTAGAGTCTCAGACCTTAAGTCTGATCTTTTTTATTTGGCTTTGTTTTTTACTTTTCATGCAAAGCTTTGCATACGCCTTTTACTCCGTTTACAGTAGCGTACACACGCTTGTTTTTGTGAAGTTAACCCGCGTATACGCGAGTTTCCTTTATCAAAAGTGCATGTACACACATCTGTGCTTGAACACAGTCGTGTATACCACTTTTTGCATTGTTTTTCCAAATCTCTCTGCCCAGAAAGATTTGTTGCCTGGGCTACGTAGTCTCTGAGTGGTCAATTTTTGTCTGAAGAATTTCATTATGCTGCAAGTTTATTGTTTCGAAGTCTATTCCTCACTGGAAAGATTTGGCCTAGGTTTTCCTTTTGAGCAAGTTTGTAATTAGTGTTTTGGCATACAAGGCTTCATTCAGAAGTTCTTGATTATTCTGGTCCTCCAGAACAAGTGATTGTTTTCAATCTCAGTGTCAAGCTCGGTTTTTGATCTACGTGCTTTTCTTTCCATCATTTTTTGGCCTTATAGCTTTTCTTGCTTTTTGAAAGTCTTTTTGACAAATTTGAAAGTATTTCTTTCCTGGCTTCTTGGTCAGTTTGTCAAGCTCTTTGCTGCTGTTTGGGTCGTTTAGTACAAGTTGAAGCCTTTCTACTCAATTTTTCGTTCATTTTCGAGTTTGTAACTTGCAAGGACTCCTTGTGCTCTTCTTTTGATCTTTGAGTTTTAGTGGCATTTAGAGTGATTTCAAAAAGTTGTTTTGGTTGTTTCTTGAAAAAGAAAAGATCTCAAAAAACATTGTTTTTGTTTTCTTTTGCCAAGTTTGATTTTGGTTTCTTTTGATTTTTGAAAGTGAATTGCGATCTTTTGCGATTTTTCCTTCTTGTTTGGAGAGAATTTTGTATTCAAAATTTGTATCCTCTTCAATACTTAAGTTCGCTCATTAATAGTTATAAACAATTTCTTTCGTTTTTTTAGAGTGATTTAGGATCTTTCATCTTGATTGTACCTTGCATTAGGGTAGTTTGCATTGTTAAAGCATTTGTAGTCTTTTTAGTTTTTGTATGTGTGAAGTGTGTTTCAAGAAAAGAAAAGAAAAAGTATTTTGCTTTATAGAAGTTTCGTAGAACCCACGTAGAGATCTATTTTCATCGAAGAAAAAATGATTGCATTCATGTAGTTAGTTTTTCATTGATTTCTTTTGCGTCATACAAACACCATTGGTTTCACTTCCATATATACCTTTGACTTAAAAGAACAGCCATTAAAATCAAGCGCTTAATTAAAATAAACTAGAACTTTTGTATTTTCATTAGAATACACCAACAAGTTTAGGTTTATTAGGGCCTTGGATTAGGCGAGAGGAGAGTTAACTCTCCAAGGCCGCTCTAAATTAAAAAACATAGAAGTTTGATTAATGAGCGAAATCCAATAGCGTTAGGGAGACCGGGAAAGCTTCGTGACTGGGAGTAAAGCATGAGGGTTAGTGAAGATAAGGACGAGAGATACCCCCTCTCTTACTTGTCGGATCCTACCTCATGACTGTTCCGCCCAGCTTCTGATACGAGTTGGTGACCATAGTTTCCTATCCTAGGAACCACACAAGTGGCTGCGGAGGGGAATCCCGTGGCACCTAAGGTTGACGTTGTATCACGTTCAACAATACTTCTAGAGGGTACCCTTGTGAAGCTTGGGGGCTTGCATCGGAAAAGGATATTGTCTGGAGGTCAGTGTAACAACCTCTGATACCTTACCTAGTAGGCCTGGGGCGTAATTACCCCAGTCTATTTTCGAAAGGCATTTGTTATTAACTTTCTTGTATTTTGGTGTCCAGTCCTAATCACCCGGAGTGGAAATACTTGAGAGTTGTTTGATTGCTGATATATTTAGGGAAATTTTAGTGAGTGTTCTTTGCTCCTCGTCATCCTAGCTTCATAAAAAAAATTTGAGTCTTTAAGGAGATCTTTTAAATAATTCAAAGTGGCTGACCGACCATCTCAACAGTCTAAGAGACATCATGGGCTATCACCTACGAGTCTGGAGCCTTCTCCTAGAAGGCTTAGGAGCGATTCTGCCAGTGTTTTTCAACCAGTGGTAGCAGGCGCATCAGAGGTTGATCCTCCGCTTGGGGGCATTAGTTCACAAGACAGACTTGGTACCAGTACAGAGTAAGAGAGGAACACACCAGTTCTTTCTCGAGTACTCTTCCAGTCGGAAGATAGTATCGAAGTAGAAGAGCTTTCAGAGTCAGTTGCGACTCCGAATTCTCCTCTCCCTCCTAACCATCCAGACATTTTGTTATACGTTGGAACTCTGACTCATAGGCCTTCGAGCCCACGTTTAAATACATATATTCCTTCAATGACCACTATTGGAAGCATGGCATCTACGACGAGTGTTGTGAGCATGCAAACTCCCATATCTGTACAAGGGGGAGGAACTATTTCCATCCCTTCTAATACTCCCAGCATGACTATATTTGGGTCTACTTCCATTCCGTCAATGAGTGGAAGTTCTCAAGCTACTGCATCCAGTTTTGGATTCTTCCCTTTTGGAATGTCGTCTCAAGGTATTCCTTTAGTTCCTTTGAACATACCATTGACCGCCTCTACATCCATGATGAGTGGATCGGCTTATTTTTAGGTTTTCCCATTTGGAAGTGGTCATATACCACATTCCAATCTGACAGTAGGGTCAATGCCTTTTCCTTCTACAAGTCAAGGTAGTAACCCCTTTCAGAGTTGGACAAACCCTGCGGTTAGTGGCATAGGACTTAGGAACCAATTTTTCGGCCAACAAGGGAATGTGCCATATTCTTTGGTTAATTCATTTCAAATTTTTCCACCCTTTGCTAATGCATGGAACCATTATCATGGGCTGTCAGCTCCTTTCTATACTTCGTTAGGGGATAACTTCACTGGTTATGGAGGATTTTCGGCAGGAGTTGGTCAAACTCTGAATTTTGTTGGACGACAAGGATCACCTTTTGGTTCAGTAGGCTTTACGAGTTACTTTGGGCAACTTGGTTCTTTTCAAAATACAGGTCATTCTTTTCAGACCTTTGGGAACCCCGCCCGCTTTGGATGGAATTCCCAAGGTCCCCCATGAATTCCTTTTCTAGCCACGCTTAATCTTCCAGACTTAACTAAATTGATGAATGATCCAATTAGGTACAATCTGGCTTGGCCTCCGGTCCCAACTAAACTTCCCTCGGATATTCCAAAGTTTGAAGGGAAGAGTGGTGAAGACCCGGGAGACCATGTGACCACATTTCACTTATGGTGCTCATCCAACTCCCTGATAGATGATTCAATCAAGTTGAGGTTATTTTAGCACACCCTAACTGGAAATGCGGCCAAATGGTATATAGAGTTGTGAGGGGGCACCTATAATTCTTTCGTTGATTTGGCTAATATCTTCTTGAACCATTTTCAGTTGCCTGCCCGCTATGAAGCCGAAACTGAACTTTTGGCTAACTTTCAGTAAGACACCGCAACTCACATTTTGGATCACATCCAGGAATGGAGAAGGAGAAAAAGGCTTATCGAAGCTGAAATTCCACCAGAGTTCCTTCTCGAATGGTTTCTCAAATCATTATAGCCTGAGATCTCAAAGGATGTTTCTCTTTCCCGTGTTTATTTGGAAGAGCAGGCTATTTTTCGAGCCCAGCAATTAGAATTGATATATTCTCAGTCTAGGACTCTTCAGAAAAATCCTACTTGACGCTCCTAAATCTAAGGTCGATTTAGCTAAAGCAAAGCTAGGCCCTCACGTCGATGGTATAGTTGGATCAATTGACACAAATACGGTCAACCTTTTGAATCAGTTGCAGCAGTTGTCTCTAAAAACTACTTCTTCTAACCAGGAAGCACTATTTACACCTACACCTTCCTAACCTACCTCTATAAATGCCATCCAGGCCTCTAACCCCAAAGGAAATCAACAGTCTGATGGGAAGAGGAAGGGACAAGGTAAGAAGAAGAACCAGGAAGAGAAAGGAAATGCAAACAAACCCGACAACGGTGCTGGTGAGGGTAGAAAAGAGTCCAAGAAAAAGGTTAAGTTTCCATGCAAGTTATGCAATGGAGATCATTTGACTCACCTCTGCCTTAAGATACAAGATTCTCAGCGCTTGTTAGTGCAGCAAGGGTCCTCTAGCTCCCAAGCTGTTTTGACTAACCCTTTTCCCCAAGGGTAGCAATTACTCACTGGCGTGAATTCGAACGCTGGTACCTCCGCAGGGGGCAACCAAGAAGGGGAAAATTCCTCAAATGTTTATATGATGAACTTTCATTTTTGACGTTGCTACGCGAGCACGCGATTATGGTGAATGGGAAACATCTAAGGCTAAATCTGTTCCCGAAACCACAGACCCACTTCATATTGAGTGACACTCTATTGAGTCTATAGCTCGGATACTGAAAGGTTCCATAAAGTGATCGACTATTAACCCCAATGCTAGGGCAGCGCAGAACTACTCGATTGTAGGAGATCTAGCTCAAAGTTCTTGTGTTATGTCTGCTTTGGAGGTACTCCAATCGTGTCCTGCTCAGAGAAGTGCTTTGCTTTTGGCAATCAATGTAGTAGATCCAAAGAATTCTTTAGTGCTCACTTTTGATATGCTGAATGTCAAAAAGAGACTTCCTCACCATATGGCTTTCCAGATAAAGTCCACTTACCAAAAAACCAATATTTTTCGAACAGTTATAGATGAGGGAGCTTCCACATGCGTAATGTCTATGTCATGTTGGAAGGCCATTGGATCACCTTCAGTTGTTCCTTCACCGAGTCTCTTGACAGCATTTGATGTACATTCTCATAGGCCACATGGAATTATTCCGGCCTTTCCTATATGTGTTGGGGGAAAGGTCATAAACATTGAGGTGGAAATCGTTGATGCCAACCTGGATTACAACCTCCTCTTAGGAAGGAATTGGATTTACGAGATGGATGCCATAGTTTCATCTTTATTTCGCATCCTATGTTTTCCTCATGAGGGGAAACTTGTTAAAATTGATCAGTTAGATTATTCTCCAGGTGACTCCCACGCAACTTCGAATTCTACCATTCCGTTGGTGTGTAATCCCCATCAACCTATTGAGAATTTAGGAGTTGGGATGTACTCTTCATTAATGGGTATTTTTGACCTTCCTGCTCCTACAGCTAGAATCAATGCAATTTCATCCTCCAGCAGACCTTCACGGAAAGAGTTCTTTCGAACTCATTATTTTTCAGACCCTTGGACCTTACCTTCATCTACCACCACATTAGATGGAGGGCAATGGCGTTTCCCATGTCTGCAGCAAAACTTAGCTATCAATCTATCGTTAACTCTACAGACAACCATCCCACTCATTTTTCACAAGAGGAGTTAGATGGTGATGTGGCTCCAGCTTGGAACCTCAACTCTACTTTAGCTTTGGATTGCTTGGATAAAGTTTTACCATCTTAAGAAGAAATTTTGGAGGAAATGATGGGTGTGGATAGACCATGGGAAGATTTACATCATCGTTCATATTTTCTTCCTCCATTGCATGAATTTGAATCTAGGTTCTCTAATCTGCTTACTAGTGATGTTTGTACAGTTTCAAACCCTTTGGCTCCAACACAATTATTTGTTGAAGGTAATATGTCTGTTATCTCAAGAACTGTACCTATAAACATCTCTAGGAATCCTAACATTATAGCAAATGTCTTCATCGGAGCCGATTGTTCCCTTGAAGAAATTCAAATCTACACCAACCTCTTTAAAGAGTTTCGAGATGTGTTCGCTTGGTCTTATGAGGAAATGCCTAGAACTGATCCATCTATAGTCCAGCATGAGATCAAGATGTATGAAAACGTCAAACCTATTCGTTAGAAGCTTCGACTGGTCAATCCTCGAAAAGTAGTAGCTATTAAATTTGTAGTTGAAAAGCTACTTAAGGCGGGTTTCATATACCCTGTTCCTCTAATGGAGTGGGTTTCCAATCTAGTCCCAGTAGATAAAAAGCAAGGGACGATCCGAGTGTGTATCGACTTTAGGGATTTGAATAAAGCTTGTCCAAAAGGCAATTACCCCACACCTTTTATTGATAAAATTGTTGATGAATGTGCGGGCAATGAAATCTTTTCATTCATGGATGGATTCTCTAGTTACAATCAAATTACTATCCGTCCAAAGGACCAGCACAAGGCAACCTTTATTTGTCCCTAGGGCACGTTTTCATACAAGAAGATGCCTTTTGGTCTTAAAAATGTTGGAGCTACTTTTCACTGGGCCATGTCCTATGCTTTCCACGACCTTAAACATGTTATCGAAGCATACTTGGATGACTTCTCGAAAGAGAATTGATCATCCCAGCCACCTTCAGTTAGTTTTTGAGAGATGTCGTTTTTATAAAATTCGGTTGAATCCGAATAAGTGTGTTTTTGTGGTCACATCTAGTCGGCTGTTAGGATTCTTCGTATCAACTGAAGGGATTCGAGTTGATCCTTTCAAGGTTGAGGCAATAATTCAGTTGCCTCCCCCATCTACCATTTGCCAACTTCAAAGTCTCTAAGGAAAGGAAAATTTCTTAAGAAGATTTATAGCAAATTACGCCGAGATTACCAAAGGATTTATGTGTTTGCTTAATAAAGGAGTTCCATTTTTATGGGATGAGTTCATGCAACGATCTTTTGATGATTTGACACAGGCATTAATCTCTACTCCATTGGTGAGTCCAATGGATTATGGCAGAGATTTCCTTTTGTATCTTGCTGCGACAGAATCAACCATCGGTATGGTTCTGGTTCAGGAGGATGATGCTCTCAGTGAGCATGTAATCTACTACTTGAGTTGAGGCTTAGTAGGACCTGAGCTACGCTATTCTCCTATCAAGAAATTGGCCTTGGAAGCTGTCCATGTTGTCCAACGGCTTTGTCATTACATTCTACTATGCAAAACGTTCATCTTAGCAGCTGTCAATCCTTTTCAGTTTGTCCTCAATAGGCGAGTGATTGGGGGCAAATATAATCGATGGATTGTTATTTTGCAAGAATTTGATCTCGAGTTCTTGTCAGCCAAATCTAAGAAGTCATTGGTTTTTGCGGAATTAATTTCAGAGTTGCCTTGTGAGGAAGCCATTGTTTATGAGGAAAATTTTCCCGACAAACATTTATTCCTCATTTCTTCACAAGATCCCTAGTATGGAGATATCATTATATATCTCTAGACTTCGAAGTTCCCACCTGCTTCCTCCAAAGATGAGCGTCGAAAGTTACGTCACCTTGCCAAAAACTATGTTATCATTGGTGATACATTATATCGCAGAGGGGTTGACTCAATCCTTAGGCGTTGCTTAACTTTGGAAGAAGTGGAGTCTGTACTTAATGATTGCCACAGTGGAGCTTGTGGCAGTCATCTATCAGGGCTTGCGATAGCCCAGAAAATTTTTCGTGCAAGCTACTTTTTGCCTTCAATTTTCAAAGATTATATTGAAGTGGTCAAACGTTGCCACCCTTGTCAAATTTATACTCAGAAAATGCGCGCGCATCTAGCTCCACTTTTTCCTGTTATCACTGTCGGTCCATTTACGAAGTGGGCTGAGGCCATGCCTACTTACAAAAACGATAGTGAAACAACAACCTTGTTTCTCTTCAACCAGGTTATTTCACGATTTGGTATCCCGAGAGAGATTGTCACTGACCATGGCAGTCACTTCCAAAATCAACTGATGACCAAATTGGCTCTCAAGTTGGGCTTCTGGCAAATTATCCTCAGGCCAATGGGCAAGTCGAAGCCGTGAATAAGTCCCTTAAGACTATCCTGCAAAGGAAAATTGACAAAAATCGATCCAATTGGCACATCATGTTGTACTCGACACTCTAGGCATACCGAACCTCGGTGAAGACTGCCACCGGTTTTAATCCTTTTCAATTAGTTTACGGGCTAGAATCTATTTTTCCTATCAAATGTGAAATTTCGTCCCTTAAGCTAGTTGTAGAACTTCTTCCAGAGACATCTAGTCTCGAAGAACGTCTCGCTCATTTGGAACATCTCGATGAGAAACATCGAGATGTCGCCATAATAAACGAAGCCCGTAAGAAGAGGCTTAAAACTCAGTATGATAAAGTTTTCCGTCCTCAGGTTTTTTTTGAGGGCGACCTTGTCTTAGTCTACGACCAAGACAAGATGCCCTGGGGGCAAGCAAATTCAAGTCTATGTGGTATGGTCCCTTTGTAGTCAAGCGAGTTTTGGGGAAAGGGGCCTATGAATTAATTGATTTTGAAGGGAACAAGCTGGCAGAGCCCCGAAATGGGCTCTACCTTAAGAATTATTTTGCTTAGGTTCCGGTCGAGCAATTGCTTGTTTGTATATATTGTATTTTTGTACATATTTGTCTGGAATTTTGTGATATCGACATTTTTTTATCTGCTTTGGTAGGTG
This sequence comes from Pinus tabuliformis, assembly GCA_031772625.1. Lineage (NCBI taxonomy): Eukaryota > Viridiplantae > Streptophyta > Pinopsida > Pinales > Pinaceae > Pinus > Pinus tabuliformis. The sequence continues at coordinate 276,883,009 of CM062804.1, read as the reverse complement.
TTGATGGATGATTCGATATATTTCAGATTCGCCGATGGTGCTAGTCGACACACTCGGAATCTTGCTTCCACAGCTTGGGTGATTTATTATCCATCTGGCCAGTTGATGGTGTCGAGGGGAGTATGTATTGGCCCTGCTTCGAATAACATTGCCGAATATATTGTCGTTATTAATTTACTATCCAAAGCAATTTCTTATGGGATTGATTCGTTGGTAGTTTATCTAGACTCACAGCTGGTAGTGTCACAGTTAAATAACATTTATCGGGTTCGTGATCCTTATTTATATCGCCAATTTTTGAGAGTGAGAATGTTGCAACGATCATTTATTTATATTACATATGTTCACATTCCACGATCTGAGAATTCATTAGCAGACTCTATTGCTAATCAAGCATTAGATTGGCATATTAATCATTCATCAAATTAAACAAATATCAAAAAATTTTGATTCTGTATATATACCATAAAATCGCTTGTATATTATAGATAAAGTGTTCAAAAATAATATACAAAATTGGGACGAAATGCCCTCAAAATTTGGGTTCATGCCCATAATCGTGTCTAGTCATACATCGGTCTGTCTATCGACCCAGCTCAGGATGAGCGGCTAAAAATTTAACTACTGCATTAGCTACACACCGAAGTATGCAGACCCAGTCCCGTGGTACCCCTACCATGTGGTGTTGCATCTCCTCAGGTAGATCCTCTATGGCTATCATAGGTACCTAGTGAGTTAGTCTCACCAAGTTTCTCTGAACTGCATATAGGACTCTCTCTGTCTTAGCTGCTGCCTCTTCGGCACCTCTTCCGCGACGCCTGTGCCTCGGAAATCCATTTGGTCTCACTGGACCCACATTTGGAACATGGTCATTTTGTTAGTATTTTGTCTCATCAAAAATATTTCTAAGTTCATTTCATATTAAAAAATCTTAAAAATCTTAAAAATTTACAAAAACTTAAAAAATTGTTACCTATGTCTCCCCATGCTGCGTTTGGTGGCAACACTAAGTCTGGATCTCCTCGGAAATCCATACCAGCATACGGGTAGTCGTCGACTACGATGATTTGTTGGTCCCACTAGGCGAAAAACTCATCATCAAAAGTCGTCCTAGGCACATCCCCGCCTCCAAGGCGTTTCATCAAGTCAACCCATCTGCCCATCCGAGGATCTTGAGGGCTGCTGACGAAGACGAATACTTTGGGACGTAGCCCTGGTACCTTCTCGAAGAAGAAAGAGCATAAGATAGTCCCATAACCAAAGTTCTTTGTCTAGCCCTTCTGAATAGAGGTCAAGTGGCTCTTCATGTTGGTCAGAAGAGGCGTGCACCAATCAAAAACTGTGGTAAGGCATTCCACTTCTAGGCTCATGGACACTCGTGATGTCTGATGCAATGAAGCTGAACCATTTACCCTTGCAATGGTAAATAGCAGAATCCTTAGAGATAAATTTCCACGTGTTTGATTGGAATCTGACTTCCAATCTTCTTTGGGTGTCCAGGACAGTATATATGTACATAGTCTTCTACTGAAAGACTATTTCCTATCCTGCCAGTCGAATGCACGACCTCCCCTCTTCGGGAGAGACATGTAAATAAGTAGATGTCTTCGAGCTCAATCCGTAGAGGCATCTAGTCTATCATGAAGGCATCATCCTCTGCACTCCAATAGTGGATTAGCAGTCTGAGCAGGCGTGTGTTGGCTTTTATGTTTGGCATTTTGAAGAATTTCAATAAGCCACAACCTCTCAATGTGTCTAGTGAATTTTGGTCATTCATTACCTCATTGTCAATTGTGGTATGCTCTCTTTCTCTCCATGTGATGGTCATCTTGCAAAAAAATTGAGTTTCAACCGTTAGTTTTTGTGTTTAAACTTTAACTCGCGTACACGCAAGTTCCCTTTACACACAGTCGTGTGTAGGGCCATCGTATATGTGGGTTGATCACATCCAACCCACATGTACGCAGAGTTGGATTTTTGGGCATAAATTCCCATGGTCAAAACTTTAAGAAAACTTATAAAAACTATCACAAAACATTACAAGCATGATTTGAGGGTTACCTGATAACTTTGGTGCAATTTGAACGGTCCAATTGTTCAGAGGAAAGCTTGCTCCTTTTTTATCCACAACTCTTTGCTCCAAACAGAAATAAGAAAAGCTAAGAGTCCAAAAGTCATTATATAAATTTGAAATTGCAAAATATTTTTTCAAAAATTGATTTTTGTCTCATGGATTTTTTGACTTGTGGGCTTGGATTGTCGAGAATGGGTTGTTTTTTCAGGATATTTTGGAGACTTCTTCGAGATGTTATTTTGGTCCCATGACCGCTGACCCATCATGGTAGGTATCATTCACTCACTAGCATATAGGTTAGGGAAAACCATTTTTTCCATTGCATCTTGCATACTAGCCTCCATTCAGCGATACATTTGCCATAGGGTCGACCCCATCGTGTCTTGGTTAGCAAACCATTTTCAATCGCTGATTTTTAAATCATGAAGCGATGGTAGAGCCATCCTTTACATGGGCATATTAGTTAGAACCCTGCTGACATTGATTGCCCATGCTGCTATACTAAGTAGGCTCGAGAGTCCTCTTTAGTTTCACCATGACTTGTGCGTTGAACACACATTCTCCTTTCTTTTGCGCTGATTTTTGGCCTTATACCCTAGAGGCTCCTTTGTATTGAGTTGTACTGTTGCATTGCATTTTGAATATTTTCACCTTTTGGCCTTGAGCCAGCTTCACTTGGACTCGTGTTTAAGCCATTTATTTGACCATGTCTTATGCAAAATCAACCATGCAATCACTTAGCTTCTACAACTTGACACATCCTTTGACCCATGGAAAGAACATCCCTTTGAGTGTCCTTGACCAGTTTCGCCTCCTTGCATTGAGCATAGGAATGTTCCCATCCCAGGAACTAGATCATCTGTTTCTCTGACACTCGTTCTTTCCATTGTACTATAGCATTCTTTTATTCTTTTTCCAGCTTAAAGAAAAAGACAAAAATATATATATATTCCAAAAAGAGCAGGAATGGGACAACATTTCCATATTTTGTTGGCAGCTAGAGTCAGTCGTGTTGCCCTTGAACAAAGCACTCAAAAGAAAATCTCTCCTCCATTTTGGGCAGGATTTAGTTTGACATAGGTACGCCTTAACCTTGTTATTGAGTCAATACTCCTCTGATTGGTTACCTCTTCCAATCATATGGAGAGTTTGCTCATGCCTCCTGCATGACGAACTTATACAGAGTTATTATATGCTGCCATATAGTCATCATTGAGTCATGCTTTTGTTCAAGGGAAGTAAGCCTGAGTCAGCCTCTCTGCGGTGTCTCCTAACCTATTTTTCAGTCGGCCATCCCTGGTTGTCAGTGTCATGTTTTTCATCACATTAGTTATATTGGTCCTTTGCTCGTGCCGGTTTGAGAAGGTCTCCATTGACTTCTTGCTGGCGGGTCTTGTCCTTATCGACGACGACATATTGCTCTGACGGCAGGCCTAGAGCTGCACCCTAGCCCTATTTTCATTATTGATAGGTCGCCTCGTGCTCAACATCGACCAGTATCATGGGTATTTGACTGAATGGTTTCCCTTATGTTCGACATCAGCGTTCATTATCACACATTGGGATTCGTGTAGTGCCTTGGTTTCCATTTGACCCTATTGGTGGATTCCTCTCCTCTGTGTCATCTTTCATTATTGGTCGGTTCAGAGGGTTTCTATCATGCGCTAGCTACATCTTGTGTATGTCAGAAACATGCTTCGGTTGGGTTACTACATCTTTTTCGTCTGATTCCTTCCACATTATTGGCCTACGGGTTACACTCGCGCTAGATTGATGAAGGATGCCTTAATGCCTTCCTCCTAGCAGATCTTTTCCTATCGGCTACAACTCATTTCCTCTAGGACAAAGATATATAGTCCATTTGGCAATACCTTGGGGTTTGCAGTCATCAGTGGCAGATTCCTTCGCTATCAACAGTGGGAAACCATCATTGTCCCCTGAATGATAGATTCTTCCAGGTGTTCAACTTCAACTCATTCATTCGCACTTGTTATATTGTACTGGGTACCTTGACTCTCATTTTCATTATCGGTGAGTAGTCTCGCGTTTGTTAACGGTATACATCAATGGCCGGTAATCAAATGATTTCTCACGTGGTCGACCTCATATCATTTATTCCCATTGTGTAGAAATGTACTGCGGTGGTCGGTGAAGACCTCGGGTTGCATCAGCATGTTTTGGTTCACTTGTTAGTTTCTACTAGTTGACACCATCCACTGTATATGTTGCAGTTCTTCATAGCGACATATTATATGCTGGCATACGAGTTGCGATGTAGTATCATTTTATTCCATCATGTTCATTTGGTACTATTGGGATCAGTTTTTGACATCAGTGATCACTTTCATCCTTCAGCATCATTGATCATATTCCTATATGTGATATTCAAACATGTACTTTTTCAATCACGATCAGATGATCCATTATGTACTTTCAATTCTTTTTACTTGTATACATATTGGATCCACTTGTACTTGATATGCGGACATGCTTTACTTTCTCTGAGCATGGGTATGCCCGCCTCAAACAAAATTTTCCTTCTGATCTCTTTTTGATGGCTTGGCAAGCTGAATTCTAGTGAAGTCCTTCTCAAGTTTCGACAAGATTCTTTCCATACATTTAATACATTTCAGCCATCATGCACCCCTTCTGACCTCATATATTATGGGGCATCTGTTATAGCATCATTTATCACGCTTGGTATTTGTGATGCTTGGTTTATGGCCTAGCGCAACCCCTCCTTGCAGACTTGGTCCAAATATATTAAAAACAGTGTTTTATTCCATGTACGCTACTTTTCCCTAAGATAAAAGCATGTACACGTGGGTTAGTCAATACCCAACCTAGGTATATGTGTTAAAACACTTAAAAAAATAAATTTCCTTAATTATGGGCGGAGTTCACGGGTTTTACCTGTTAATTACCTCCTATTTCCCGTGGCCCAATTGTTTCCCAATTGTTTCCCAACTAAAAAACTAATTGAGAGAAATATAAATAGACTTCTATGGGAAGGCCTAAAGGGGGAGAAGAGATAGAGTTATTATACTGAGATTATCCCTGACTGAGTCTGATGAATCCCTGTGCCTCATGCACTTCCCCAAGCTTCAGGAAACCCTTGTTTCCTTGATTATAGATATTCTCCCTTTTGCTTGAGATATCATGGTGTTGGTTATGGAAGAAGATTGTTGAAGGCTGGGATAGGACGAATCCAGAGGACGGTTCCACTTGGAGCCGGAAGAAGAAGACTCAGGTGAATTCTCTCCATGTTATTTATAGCTTACTGCAATAAAAGAAATGTTGTCTTGTTTCCGAAATTAACTTTGTTTATGCATCAAATTATGTTGTAATTCATATATGAATGTTGTTTTGATGTATGATCAATCATTTTCTTATATGATATAAAGTCAAATTTTGTGAATATGCTTTACTTCTATACTTCTATGTATGTTTGAATTGAATGATTTTCAGGTCTGAAGAACATCGGGAGTTGCAGAGGGTTTGAACCCTATGGGACCTACTCGAATGAAGGAAATCTGGGTACGGTCGCTCTTATGTAGTTTGTTTATATAAGCATTTTGCCTGAGTTGTATGAGTGTTTCTTGTTGTAGTTTGCTTCTGCTCTGTTGGGGTTCTAACCCAAAGCCCTAGGGTACTTATTCCCATAATAGGTGAACCTTAACATTCGCCTTTGTGACAATTTAACTACCCTCATGACTCTTCACCTACTCTATGACTGTTACGTCTAACTGTTGACACTCGACTTACACTTGACATGACTCAACATTACAATGCACATGTGCTTATGTCAGACAACATGGCTTGAGCAAGCCTTGCAAGCTATCACTGAAACTCATTCCATTTTGATGAGACCAACTCTTTGACATGCTTGTGATGGTGAAGGTGGTAAGCTGATGCCAAGCTTGGTCATCTGTGATGATGTGCGTGCACCTCATGGTGACATCTTGCTGAAGCGAAATCTTACTTCTGTTGCAACCAGTGCATTGGTTCAGCCCCTTCATCCAACTCATCTACTAACATGCACATGGCCTTCTTGGGACAATTGAACTGGAAACACACTTATGCATAGTGTCTGTGCTGATCTTTAAGTGTGTATTGGTGGTCATGCGCATCAACTTTCCGAAGTGCATGCTCAGCCCGAGTTGGACTTGCTTCTTGTCTTTGCCTTGGTGAGTGTGTTAAATGGGTTGGATTGCATCCGTGCACTCAATGACATGCATGTTGCTTGATCCTTTTCATGCGATCAACAACACTACTCACCATGTTTTCTCTTTGTCAGCTGCTGGGATGGACCCTTAACTTGTACTAGCACAGTTTCATCTTTGAGTGCATGTTGTGCCCACTTCTGTTCATGTTCCTGTTGTAACTCATTGGTCTGTCTATGCAACTTCATGTTCTTCCTGAGTTGCTGCTTCAGCACATGAAACTCCTTCTTTGTTCCATCTTCTGCCTTCGCGCGATCTTCATGTCTTGCCGTCACTTCATAGCCTAAGTCTCCAAAGTTGCTTTCATTATCGATGGATCTGCTTGATCTTGTAACTTTGCTCCACCTCTATGTTGTCAACAACCTTCCTCTTGCATTCGCTGCATTCGGTATGATGCCTTCAACTGTTGTTCATGATGCTACTCGATGTGATGTTGTTGTTTAATTTCCTTGTCCATGAACAGCTTGATGTCTTCATGACTAGGAAAGCCCATGGAAACTTGATCAACTACATCCCCAAGCGTGCTCTGAACGGTGTCTTCGTCTCTGCTCTCATGGAAACCATTGTACTTGTACTGTTGAGAAGCAGATGAACACTTGTGATACTTGGAGACATGGAAACACTCATAGCAAGCAATCTGTCAGTCAAAAACCAAAATGAACACGAGAATCGACTTGTAACATACCTGGGTGAACGATCATGAAGGTTGTGCAATTTAGGCCAAGAAGTCGGGAGACTGACTACCAAGACTGCACAAGGCACAGTTCGGCTATTGAGAGACTCACTGACTACTGGAACCGCGTAATGCACAGTCTAGTTGAGCAGTTGGATGCTGGGATTGCACAATGAGCAATCCTAGCTAGAAAGGACTGCTGGCCCAGGGGCAGATTTGCGCAAATTTTTGAGCCAAGCAACTACTGACCTCTAGATATGTGCAATTCAGTGCAGGAGGCTAGTGTCGGGCCAGAATGTGAAAATCTAGAGAGGAAGGTGAGCCTTCCTTCTCCAGAGTGTGCAATGCAGCCTTAGTGAAGGTAAAGACCGGGCCAAGGCTAGCCCGAATCACTGACAGGAAACTCAAAGAAAGTAAGTTGATGAAATGCATGGCGACACTAAGTGATAGCAGAAGTGATTAACAGTGCATGCAAAACATGAATGAAAGATTCAAAAAATAGATCAACATGCATGTGGGTGAGGCAGTTCACCGGTTAGGCGAACATCCGTGCAAAACATTTTCATGCATGCGACAATAGTGAGATAGCAATGAAAACTTAAAGAGAGCTAGGACAAGCTAGAATATATGTAAACGATAGTAGGCATTCAAATAAATCAAGCAAACATCGCTCACACAAGAGAATACATAAAAAGTGATAGAAACGCAACACAATGTGTGGGAAGCGAGCTTTCCCCAAAATAGCTGAGCTGAATGTGCCGACTGCTCCTGGATATGATGTGGGATGTCAAAGCTACAAGGTTGATGTGAGGAATGAGCTCTGGAGCGTCCGGTTGATGAGTCTTGATAACATCGAGGTTATGTCGTGCATGCCACAATCTAGGGGAAGCGACACTTGGAGGGAGGTTTCAGAACACTCCTTGCATGTAACCTCCAACTGCTAAACATAGATCCCTGAAACAAGGGATGCCTTTGCATGCTGCCTTGGGAGAAGCAACCTATGCATGCAAGTCTATTTTTCTCAGTCCCGAAGGGAACCGGTCAACTCAGCTGCACATGCAAGAGACTGCTTGACTACTGGAGAAAAATGTGCATTCTTGACTGTAAACTAGGTTGAATGCCCAAGGGGATTGCGCAATTTCTGGGCCCAACAACTGACTGCTACCCAGATTTGCACAAATCCTGGGTTGAACTACATGTTGATGGGAAAAATTGCGCAAATCCTGTTGGGAGGGTTGGCTGGCAGGATTGCACAATCCTGGAGCCCAGCAAGCTGTCAGAGGGAATTGTGCAATTCTTGGAGGGAAGGCTGGTTGCCCTCCAGAAATGTGCAAATTTCACTTGGAAGTTTCTCATCTTGCTGTTGGACTAAGTCTGGATGAGCAGCCTGTGAGGGGAAAAGGTCAAACTATGATTGACAAGCTGCCATTGAGCAAGAAAGGCATTGAAGCTTGAGGACTTGATGAAGCAAGGAAAGATACTGTGAAGGTTGGTAGGGAGGCTCCAAAACATGCTAAGGAAAAATTTTGGAGGGTGGTTGTAGCTACTAGAACAGGTTCCTTTGGGCAGGGCTTGGATCCAAAAAGAAGATTCACTTAGTTAGATTAGAAGCACTTTCAAGACATGTGAAGGATCGAGGTTGGGATATTTTGAATATGATGTTTCAATAAGGAATCGATAGTCAAAAATTTATGGAGAGATTTCTAGGGATTGGTATTTGGCAACATGTGATTAAGGAGAAATATCTCAAAAATAGATAGCTTTAGGACTCGATTAAAGTGGGGGAAGAGTAGAATGAGGCTTCCTTCATATGGAGAAGTATGATGAGAAACAAGCATTGGATTCTCAGTAACTTGAGATGGGAGGTTGGTTGGGGGAATAGGATTGCTATTGGATTGGATGCTATCAAAGGGGTGGAAGGTTTACATTCCCTTTCTGTTCCTATCCTTGAGCATTTACATATTAATGGGTTTTTATTTTTGTATCAACTCTCTTATGATCGAGGTATTTCTTCAATTACTAATTATTGGCTAACTGCATCTGATCTTGGTTTGCCAAAGGCACTAAAGGCACAGTGGGACTGTTAAATTTCACACTTAATTCGCGTTTGCCTGAACGATGGCCTTGGGTCGTTTGTAGGGCGGGCGATTTTCATCTTCTCTCCATCCCCACTCGGTAGCGCATGAGCGGTAATGTTGGCCAGGCTCGGCCTGGGAGGCATATGTGAACAATTCCCCTTCCGCTCTCCAAGTTCTTGGAGCTGTATGGGCTGTTGTTGTGTGGCTCCCTGGCTCGTCTTGGTCCCCGGGTGCCCCTTCAGATGATACCAGCGACAGGTTTCCTTTCCGTGTGAAAGGTGGGTTGGTAATTGAGTTGTGTTTTCGCGTTTGCCTGAACGACGGCCTTGGGTCGTTTGTAGGGCGGGCGATTTTCATCTTCTCTCCATGCATGTTTAGTATTGAATGGGAAGGAAGATAGGGTGATTTAGGGAGATGTCATGTTAAATGAGTAGATCGTGGTCAAGGAAATATATAAATACACTTCTCAGGGACTTGGCCCTGTTGATAAGCATTGTTGGTTTCATAAGACATGGAATGGGGCATTCCTCTAAAATAAAAAAAATTTATGTTGTTGGTGATTCACAATAGGATTTTAACTTGGGAAAACCTCCATAAAAGGGGATTTTAGGGACCCGATACATGCTCTTTATGTAAAGAAGCTATGGAAGATGTGGAAATTTTTTTTCTTTCCTGTTCATTTGCAATCTCGGTATAGAGTGGGGTGTTACAATTACTTCATTTACATGTTGGTTGGAATATGGTTTCCATAGAGGGATGCCTTATTCATTAGTTTGATGTGAACAAGTCATATTGCTCCCTAGCCTTCTACATTATGTGGGGCATTTGGAGATGCACGAATGCAAATACTTTTGACGAGATAGACCCAAATATTAGAGGTAGTTGTTTAAATATCTCAACATATTTTATGGAACTTGGGCCTATGAAGGAGGTAAAATCAAGGAGGCAAATCCAACTCAAGGAGGTATGGTTTCATTATCCTGTCAATTTCTTTGATGGGGCATCTTCTAATAGGATATGCGGTTGTGGAGTCTATTTAGTTTTGAAGGCAGGCAACTATTTTCATTTCAATAGGTTTTGTGGCTTAAGGACAAACAATAGAGTTGAACTTATTGCTCTATTTAGGTCTCTTCAATGCACACATTGGCTTGCTATTTAGGAATTAGTTGTGCTTAGGGAATCCAAGGTGATCTTGGATTGGGTACCACAATGAGCAAATTTTGGTCTAACCCCTCTCATATACTAGTATATCACATTAAAACATTGATGAGGCCTTTTCTGAAATTTACTTTTAATCATGTCTACAGAGAACATAATTGTGTGGCGAACCTCCTATCAAAGCAAGGTTGTTGCTGCTCGCCTCGAAAAATCTTCTATTTAGCCTTCAACAAAGGATCCCTTTTAAGTCTAGGGAGTTTTATTTTATAATGCATGCCATTGATAGCTTTTGGATATGATCTATTGTATTTTTTGACAGCTTCCTATGAACCATTTGTTCTTATTGTATTTTTGCATGGAACAATTTTGTCAAATTTTGGTCATGATGAACTATGACAACATTTACAGAACTATCTGTTAGTGGCGATATTGGCATAACTATCAGATGTCTTGGATAGACGTACAAGCAATATAGGGTATAGATTAGTATGTAGCTTTGAAGAGATCCGATGTAAGTTATTTTGATGGGATCATGGATGGTACACAGATATATGAGAAAATAATAACCGACTATGTATCTACTTTATCTAATGAAAGTAGGAAGGATTTTTTTATTGACAAAAAAGAGGAAAGGGACTGTAGATTTATCGCACTCGACTCTGCATAATAAGACCACACTCGACATAAATTTTTCCATTGATTTGAATGGAAAATTTTCTATTTTATGTAATCTAAAAACTGAAGAGGGCGAGCAATAAGATTTAATCTATTGCGATTCTGATAAATCAAATGCTAAATCAAGCAACCTTTCCTTTATTAGAGTGTAATGAGGAGTGAGTCAATACTTGAACAATGAGTTTAGATACTTAAACTTTTACTAAGCATAAGAAAATTGATTCATAAGTTTAATTTAACACCTGTGCCCATCAAAATTACAGGCAACTGTGGTTTCCAAAAATCTAACCGGTGTGTGATTATTCTTTCACTACTAAAATTAGGGAACAATTTCTATAGGGGAAAAAAGATGACGATTTCTTTAAAGTCTCATTGAGTGGTATCAAACAATACTGTGCTACTGTTTTTCTTAGCATAAAATGCTCCGAGGTTTTCCGACGACACTTCTCTTATGGTTCTGTGACAAGCTATTCATAGCTATGGATGGAAATAATACCATATAACTTTGAAATTGTTGAGAGTAGGGATAGAATTTGATGGGCAAATTGTCTTTCACATAATCATTGGCACAAATATAGTTAAAATTTTTGCAAAACTGCGTTGAAATTGTGAAAATTAATTGAGAAAGTGTGAAAACCTTCAAATTTGAAAAGTAAATCTATTTTGAAATTCCAACCCTGATTGAGAGTCGTGCAAGTTGCAAGTAAGATTATAAGTAACGTGTCTAAGCAGTAACAGTGAATCCATGACCATTATAAGGACTATTTTGACTTCTATTGGTGCTTACGTATGGGTGATGTGATTGGTTTGTGGGGGTTTATTAAAAATGCACTCACTTTATTGACTGATCACGTGATTTTCATTTATGGAGACATGTTGTGGTACCTCGGTGTGAAAATTCGGTGTAGTATCCCTCTCCAACCATGGTTAAGTGCCCAACACTATACTTGGTACCTAACTTCTCTCAATGGAGGGTCCATCGTGCTCATGGCATTTCACACGTGTATCTACAACAAATCCCACAAAAAAAAAACGTGGGATCCATCGTGCTTATTTGAAATGTGCATCTTTGTTGGAATCTTGCAAATAAAAATCCGTGTATTCTATACCGGTCACAATTTCGTCTGAAAAAATAATAGAAATTTTCGAAGTTTTCAAAAATTCGTGTTATCAAAATTATGACCAAGCTAAACAACACCATAGAAAAATTATAATATGAAATGAATAATTTTACTACAATGTGAAATGTTGATACCTAATTTGTGTTAATGGAGGCTCTGTTGTACCCACAACATTTGACACATGCTTTACAACAAATCTCACTGAAAGGTAATGTATAAATGCTGCAACTTTGTTGGAATCTCACAAATAAAAAATAGTAATATTAAATGAATAATTTTATTGCAATATGTTGTTACCTAATTTCTCATCGTGCCCACAGCATTTCACACATGTATTTACAACAAATCTCACAAAAAGGTAATGTATAAATGCTACCTGAAATATTGCAAACAAAAAATTTCCAATATGAAATGAATGATTTTAGCATTTTGAATTATGAGTTGGATTTTTTATTTATTTATTTTAACATTTATAAAAATAAATTACTAAAACTATAAATATTAATTATGAAAATTTTATAGATTTAAATATAATAAAAAAAATATTTTTAAAAATGTTCAATTTATTTTCATATTAATTTTTTTTACAAATTAATGTAAAAATATACTTTAATACTTTAAAAATCCCCATCACACCAGACTTAAACTTCTCTTCCATCAATTTAAAGATAGCATAAGCTTGTACATAAAATGATTTGGGAATGAAATTATCGTAAGCTTGTGCATAAAATGTTTTTGGAATGAAATTACAATGGCTGAAATGGAAAAATGTGTAAATGTGTAAATTAATAACTCTATAAATAGTTAATTATATGTTTTATTCTAAAGTTAATTATATCTTTTATTCTAATATTCATATTTTTTATGTATTTATTAAATAGTTAATACCTTTTAACTAATTATTAAATTAACAACCAATTAAATTAAATTATTTATTTTAGAGGTAAGGTTTTAGTCTAATTTAGTGATTAGCCTAATTAGCCATTGGAGGCTCTGCTCAAGCTATTTAACATGTAAAGCCGGATTTGGTTCTTCAACTTGTCCTGACGATGAACCACACTAGTTGGTTCGAAACGCGTCGACAAATGATAGATCTTGTGATTTACGCCAAAAAATCTCTCGTAAACCTGATATGGATCACAGAAGCCTCAATTCAACAATCAAACGTAAACCTTAAAAAAAAAAAAAAAAAAAAATAAATAAATAAATAAATAATTTCAATTTTTTATTTAATCTTAAATAAAATAAAATTTGTAGATAATTCTCATAACTAATCTATATAAAAAATAAAATAAGTAAATGAAATAATTTTATTGAAAACATAAAATAAACATATATATAATTTCAGTTGTTAAATGAATTGAGATAACCTACATATATATAATTTTAATGGTTTTAGTATTTTTTTAAATAAATTAAAATTTTTAAATATAAAATTTCATAATTATAGGACTCATTAATTAGATATTCATATTCATACATAATTTTATAATTTGAATTTTCTTTTAATGGTTACAAATTTTAAACTAAAATTTTTATTGTTAAAATTCTCATCAATTAAATGAAACTATAACTTTTAAGAAATCCAAGGTTCTATGTGATGGTTTCTTTCATTCGTTGTACAAACTCAATTATAAGTATTATATCTTGGACAAATTCACTTGGAAAGTAGAAGGTTGTTTAAATGATGCTGAAGGAATAGGAAAAGAACATGAATAGGCAAGGAGCATGCTAAGGACCACAACCATGAAAATTTCCTGCATGAGGGTTAGCATGCTACATCATTGCATTAAACTCTTAAATTGCCAAGGATTATAGTTGACTCTTCAATTCATTTACTAGATTCTAGGGATTAATGATGAGCCCCATAAATGGGTAATTATATGGGCTCATTTTTCCTCCTAACTCAGCTTAATCCACCATTCTCATTAGTTTATTGCATTTTTTTATTATATTTATGCTAATAGAGTGAATTGGGTTAGTCATTATGCCATGAAGTCTAATGTGTGCTTTATGCAGATTTTTGGTCAATTTTGAGACAAAGTCAAAGGTTTAATGAGCATTTGGCAGCCAATATTCGAGGAAAATAAGGGAGAGGATTTGTAGGAGGGTGTCCCCCTCATTTATGACCCCCTACTTCAAATCCTCCTTCAGAAGGCTCGGAGCACAAGCAGCCACATCAATGCATCAAAAGGGCAGTCGAGCAAGTGAAGAAGAATTGTTGTCTATCTCTAGTCTTGGGAGCCAAGCCTCCTTGATTTTAGGAGAGTTGTTGGGGCTCCAGTTGTATAAATAGGGGGGCTTAGGGCCTCAGTAGGTTAGTTGGATGTTAGTCAAATTTTCGCACTTTTGTTGCAGCTCATTTCGAGCTTACTTTTGTGAACAGTTTTATGTAATGTGACTATTATTTTGATAATGGAGATGAAATATTTTCTGAGCCAACACTGAGTTCTTCCAGGGGGCTGAAGCTCTTGGGTTAGGGCCCAACCCAAGCTACCCAGCACCTCTTGTTTTGTACTTATATGTTTTGTTGCAGTTCATGAATTAGTTGTTGTTGGATAGATTTCTTCCTTAGTAAAATAGGTTGCTTTTTGGTGATTTACATAAGTTGTTTCCATTTCAGTTGCTAAAGTAGGTTAAATAGTGGTAAGGGAAAGATACAAAAAGGCCATCAACAAATCCTTGACCTCCTTTCCTCCCTTTGGGACCATGAACTGAGGTCAAGGTCTGCTTGCTGCCATAAAAACATAGTTTTGCTTCTTCCATGCAATTTCTAGTGTTACAATTTGATTTAGAGGTTAATGCTTTGCTTCATATCCATTTTGCCATGCTCATTTCTGTTTTTGCAATAAATCCCTTTCCATGCTTTCCTTCCCATATAGCGTTGTTCAGCATTTTATTTTCCTAGATTAGAATTTAGGTCAACATGAGATATAGTTCTATTTTTTGGTACAACTAGTTCTTTTCTTGCTCAATTTCAGTGTTTGATTTGCAGCTCTCTTGCAGTACATCTCTACTCAAAATAATTCAATAAAGCAACCATCATCATCTCTTTTGCTACATGTTTCACAAGTCATTCACAGCCCTTCACAAATATGCCCTAATTTCTGCACTTTTCTCATAAGCTTTCCTCTCGTCTCTTGAACAAATCCAACCATCATTTTCTTTCCCAATCATCCTTGATGAACTTCAGACACCTTAACACATCCCTCTAGTCTTCAGCTACCCTTTCCCACTGTTTTTCCACCTTTAAAACCTCTAAAACAGCCCTCGGCACCCTCTTGTAGATCCTCCTATAGATCCCCTGCAGCCTCCTGTAGAATTTCCTGTAAGTGACTTTTTGAAGTCCGATTGCAGGGAAAGCCTCCAGAAGGTTTCCAGAGGCCTCTTAGGACCCCTCCACACCTTCCTACACCTCTGCAAATCCCAAAGTCACCCTCCATCGCCACCTAATCGCTGCCACATCCACAAACGAATAAGTTACATGCACAACAATTTCACATAAAATACATAAAAATCCAAAAAAGACAATTTTTCCTCATTTCCTTCTAGAAATTGCTTGAATAGGTGTAGTTTACTTCCTCGGTAGGTAATGGCACTCCTTTCCTAGATTTTCACCTCTCTTCTTGCAAAAGTAGGGTTAGTCAGTAAATTAGGGTTTGCTAGGTTTACTGCACATTTCAGTCTTATTTCTCTTTCTACAAGTAGAATAGCCTCTATAGAGTTAGCTTTCTTTCATCACATTTAAAGCTTCTTATGGAATTCATAGAAGTTGGCTTGAGCTCCTAGTGATCTTGCGCCAGCTGACCAAGTGACAGCCTGCAATAGGAACTAGTACTTGTGCATACAACACCGTCGCTTCCAAGTTTGTTACGAACTACCGGGTTGATAAAAGTAAAGTAGGAAGCCCTAGGAGTTGCAGCATTATTGTTGCAATACTGGTGCTCACCACCTTTTGGTGCCGTTGCTGGGGAAGCGTCAGAGTATGTTGTGATTACTGCTTTTCTTCTATTTTCTACTGCAACATTCTGCTAAGTAGTTCATTTCAGCAAAAGTAGAGTAGTTGTTCCTTTCAATTCCTGCATTTCCTTGCTTTCATTTCAATTCTGCAATTTCCATTTCAGCAAAAGTAGATTAGTCATTTCCTTGCTTTCAGTTTAGTTCTGCAATTTCCTTTCAGCAAGTTCATTTCAGTAGTTGCAATTTGTTTGTTCAATCAATTTCAATTTTGCAGGTACAAGCAAAGAAAAACAAAAATCACCCAAAAAAGAGATTCCCTTTCATGCCTCGTAGGAACACAGATAATTCAGGGAAATTCCTACCCAACACCCCCACCACATCACAAAACCACCCTTCTCTCTTCTTCGGTGGCAGTGATCTAGAAGAACTTTTAGGTGAACAACCAGAGATATTTGAAGAACCTATAGGAGAAGAAGAGGAAGAAACCATCCCTCTTGAGACAATGGCTGAAAACAGAAATGCTAGGGGGAATGGAGAAAGAGTATAGTGTACCTTTCCCATCCGAGAAACCAATGGGGACACTAAAATGAAGAACATAAGCGCTTCAGCCCTACCTCACTTCCATGGATTGACTACAGAAGATCCTGACACCTTTTTGTTTGAGTTTGTTATTATCTGTCGAACCTATGACTATGCAGAAGATGAGCAGAAGTTGAAACTGTTTCCTTCTACCCTCAAGGATGTAGCATTGCACTGGTTCATGGGGTTACCTAGCAACAACATCACAACTTGGGCTCAGATGCAGCAAGCCTTTAATAACAAATAGTGGGACTACTGTAGGTCAAAAGATACCAAGGAAGAAATCTTTCGAATGACCATGGGAAGTGATGAATCCTTGGAAGATTATGAAGAAAGGTTCCAGCTCAGTTATAAAAGGGCCAGGTGCACACTTGACCCCAAATCTCTGAAGTTGGTCCTACTTAGAGGAATTCCAAAAGACCTTCTAGACACCCTCTTTTCTCTGGCTGGGGGAGACATCTACCAACAACCTTATGAAGACATAAAGACTATTTTTAGAAACCATTCTAGGGCAGCCAGAAAGAGAGGTAGGGGGAGTCAACCCATAGCTAGTACCTCCTCATCCATTTTGTCCCTCAAAGATGAACTTGGAAACATGCTGGAAGACTTCAAGAGTGAGATGTTGCAGACTCTTGCCATGCAAATGGATACCTTTCATATCAAAAGGAAACAAGAGAAAGCAGAGAGGGCTTTGGCCATTATTGTCCTAAGTGCACCAGAAGGCATCCTAGGAACGAATGTCCATGGAACTCTATAGAGGTTTGTTCAGTCTGTGAAGAAGATCATTCTACAGATAAGTGCCCTTCCTTGCCCAGACTTAAAGCTGTATACCAAGGGGCTGAAGAAGCCACTGAACCACTCTATTTCATGAACCAAAGGAGACCAGATGGACCTAGACCTTACCAGCAGGGAATGCAAGGGACTTCCCAGGCATACTACAACCCCAATCAAGCCACTTCCATACCTTCTTGGGGTCCCCCTGCTCACCCTTCCTAGTCCACACCTCCTCCTTGGTCATATCCATCTCAATATCATGCTCAACCAGCCACTCACTCATTTCACTCCTATGCTCAGCCACAGCCTCAGTGGAATGCATCTCCTCAGGGGTGGAGGCCCCAGTACAACTCTCCTCCTGCTCTTTTGCCTCCACCACCTGCTCAACCTCAACCATTGCCTCCTGCTCCACCAAGGCAACCCCAAATTAGGCTCAGCAAGTATGTAGTGGGGAACCATCATGCCCAACCTATGCTGTGGAGATTCAGGAGATTAACCTGCGATCTGGGAAGGTTCTCCCAGACATCCAGCCTCCCCCTAAGGAGGATGAGGAAGATAAAGAGGAAAGTGAACCGAAAGTGATTCCACCCTTTCCTAAGAGATTATCTGGGACAACCCAGCCTACCCCAGAAGAAACTAAACTTCTGGGAGAATTGAAACAACTATGTGTAAAGATACCACTTCTCCAAGCCATAAAAGATGTGCCTATATACAACAAGATGATCAAAGAGAAGTGCTTCAGGCATCCAGGCAGACACAAGAGAGATGCCCCAACCATCAATGTCATAGGACAATTGTTCGACCTAATGTTGGGGCAGGTAATTTGTTTGAAGTATCTAGACCCTGGAAGCCCAGTAGTTGATGTCCACATCAATGGCACCATGATTCCCCATACCCTGATTGATCTGGGGGCTGCCATTAATGTGATGACCAAGGACACTATGCTCAAGCTCAACCTCCAAGGCTCCCTAAGAAAGACCACAACCATACTGCAGTTAGTAGACCACTCCACCATGACCCCGGAAGGGATTGTGGAAGATGTGATGGTCTCCATTGATTCTTGGGAGTACCCTGTTGATTTCTTGGTTCTCTAGCCGAAGGCAAAGCTCACTGGGTATCCTCTCATCCTGGGAAGACCCTGGTTGGCTACTGCAGATGCCTACATCAGCTGTCAAGCTGGGAACATGACAATCAAGAACAGGCATATGTCCAAGCAGCTAATCCTATACCCTCTTGCCCATCCCTTACTAGAATATGATCTACCTCTCTGGTTCGAGGAGGAGGATGAGGATGAAGTCTATGTTGCACCATTGTTTACAGTAGAAACTACCATGGGGGGAACCACAAACTGAGGATGATATCATTGAAAATTTAATTCAGAATCCACCCCCCAGTATTTTTCCATTAGAAGATCTAGTGAAAGAAACCCAAGACAATCCCTTAGCTGATTTCTGTGTGGCCAACCCGACCTCTCTCAGTGTTAAGAATATAAAGTCCGGCACTGAAAAAACTTTGAAAATCAACTCATCCCTATCCACCTCCCAGGAAAAGGAACTGTGTAGCTTATTGAGAAAACATTTAGATGCCTTCGCCTGGAGCTATAAGGAGATGAAGGGAGTGCACCCTTCAGTTTGTACTCATCACATTTACATTAAGGAAGATTGCAAACCAGTTAGACAGCCTCAAAGGAGGATGAATCCAACCCTTAAAGACATTATCAAGGAAGAATTGAAAAAGTTACTAGATGCAAGATTCATCTACCCCATCTCCGACAACGAATGGGTCTCTCCTTTGGTGCTAGTGCCAAAGAAAAATGGTAAGTGGAGAATCATGTCGATTATCGGGAACTGAACAAGGCCACCAAAAAGGACCATTTTCCTTTGCCTTTCATAGATCAAGTGTTAGATGGTCTGGCGGGGAAAATGTTTTTCTCCTTCCTAGATGGGTTTAGCAGGTACAATAAGATCCAAATCTACCCAGAAGACCAAGATAAGACCACTTTCACTTGTCCTTGGGGTACCTTTGCATATCGGGTCCTTCCTTTTGGTTTTTGCAATGCTCCTGCCACTTTCTAGAGAGCAGTATTGAGTATATTTTCTGAACTAGTTAATGATGCAGTGGAAATATATATGGATGATTTTACTCCTTATTGTTCTAAATTTCAAGAAGCTTTATCTAACCTGGGAAAAGTTTTGGACAAGTGTATTGAAATGAACCTGTCCCTCAGTCCGGAAAAATGTGAATTCTTGATGACTGAAGGGACCGTGCTAGATCATGCAATATCTCCACAAGGATTATAGATGGATCCCAACAAAATTGCCATCATCCAAAGGGTCCCACCTCCTTAAAAGGTGAGAGATGTCTGAAGTTTCCTAGGCTTAGCGGGATATTACAGAAGATTCATTAAAGATTTCAGTAAGTTAGCCTCTCCATTGTTTGGTCTTTTGGGAAAATATGTTGAGTTCATATGGACTGAAACCTGTCAAGAAGCCCTAGATACCTTGAAAAGTAAACTTGTGACTACCCCAATTTTGAGAGGCCCAAACTAGGCCCTACCTTTCCACATTGACACATATGCCTCGAACAAAGCAATAGGAGTAGCCTTAGGGCAAGTTGATGAAAAGTTACCTTATGCCATATACTTTATAAGTAAAAATTTGTCAAAGGCAGAGTTAAACTACACGGTAACCGAGAAAGAACTCCTAGTTGTAGTACATTCTTTAAATAAATTTAGACATTAAATCATAGGTTATCAAACTTTTGTACACACCGATCATGCTGCAATTAGGTATATAATGAAAAACCCCGTGTAAATTCTCGCATTATTAGGTGTTTGCTTTTATTGCAGCAGTTTGACTTAGCCATTGTTGATAAGCCTGGTAAAGAAAATGTTGTTGCTGACTTTTTGTCTAGAGTAAATTTTCCTGCAGGTGAGGAAGGAATGGTGGATGATCAAATGCCAGATGAACATCTATTTGCTATCTCAGTACTCTCCCCATGGTTTGCTGATATAGCAAATTACTTGGTTTCAGCACAATTCCCACCACACCTATCCTCAAAAGAGAAGAGCAAGATCATGAGAAAAAGCACCCCTTTCACCTAGATTGGGGGCAATCTCTTCAAACTTGGCCCAGATCAAATTTTGAGAAGATGTGTTAGGGAGGAGGAAGTTTTTGACATTCTCCTGACCTGTCATGACGGGCCTTGTGGAGGCCATTTTGCAGCAAAGAGGACTGCCTTCAAAATTCTGCAAGCAGGTTACTATTGGCCCACTCTTCATCAAGATGTGAAGAGATATATCAGCCATTGTGATCAGTGCCAAAGGATGGGGAAACCTACTCCAAAGGATGAGATGCCCATGCAGCCTCAAGTGACTTTTGTGCCATTTTAGAAGTGGGGCATGGCCTTTGTGGGTCTTATCAACCCTCCTTCAAAACAGAAACAATACATCATTGTGTGCACCGATTATCTAACAAAATGGGCAGAGACAAAGGCAATCAAGGCAGCAACAGAAGAAAAAGTAACTGAGTTTTTAAGAGAGAACATCTTCTATAAGTTCGGGTATCCAAGAGAACTGGTTACAGATCAAGGCAGTCAGTTCACTTCCAATCTAGTTGAAGACCTGCTCACACATCATAAAGTCAAGCACAGAACTTCCACCCCTTACCATCCACAAGAAAATGGACAGGTGGAAGTCACTAACAGAGCTTTGGAAGGAATTCTGACCAAGGTAGTGAGCAACAGCAGAAAATATTGGGCAGATAGATTGGTTGAGGCCACCTGGGCCTACAACACCACAGGGTTCACACCCAACGAACTGGTCTATGGGAAGAAGGCTTTGTTGTCAATAGAATTTGAATACAATACACTAAGGATGGCAGCTCAGCTGGACCTAGATGTCATTCATGCACAAAGGGAAAGGTTACTCCAGCTCAATGGATTGGATGAACAAAGATTGCAGGCCCTTCTTCACATAGAGGAAGATATGGCATGACAGAAATATCAAGGAGAAGCAATTCCAAGAAGGTGATTGGGCGCTGCTTTATGACTCAAGGTATAAAAATTTCAAGGGCAAGATGAGGACAAGATGGATGGGACCCTACACTGTAGAAAAATGCAATGACAATGGTTCAGTTCTAATCAGAACCATTGATGAGGAAGCCATCCCCATGCTTGTCAATGGGCATAGGTTAAAAATTTACAAGAAGCCCCTCTCCAAGCGAGAATTCATAGAAGATCTTAATAAAATAATGTTGGTAGTGGAGCAAGTCTCAGCCTCCACTCCACCCACTCACTGAAAAAAAGAAGAGAAAAATAATAAGGGCTCAGGTGAAAACCTCTATGAGGCGCTTGAGTCCCATCATTGGGTTGAAAACCTCTTTTGAGGCGGCCCAGTGATGACAAAAAAAAAAGAAGAGAGAATAAGATCCCTGGGTGAAAACCTCCCTTGGAGGTGCCCAGGGTAGGCAAATAGGGTGAAAACCTCCTGGAGGCGCCCTAGTTGTCTTTTCAAAAAAAAAAAAGAGAGAAAAAAGGAAGAATAAATTGACTTTTAAAATGCATTGCAAGTTACATATGGACCACAGGAAGCAAGGGGACATGACACAAAGCCTATTACACATCCTCTATAATCTTCTCCATCATTTTTTATTTTTTCTCCACCTCTTTGTGTTTTTTTCTAAAGACTGTGCATCTTACAGGAAGCCCTATGTGTTCTACATGAGGCTCCTGTAGAAATCACAAAAAGCTCGAAATGAAGTTTACAAAATAGTTGAAGAGCTGGGAATCTTCATAGAGAGCCTGTAGGCCATCCTACAGCTATCCACCATCCTAACCCTCCATCCCACACTTGCACCACCTCATTTCCATTGATTTCTTTCTTTCCTGCAGAAAAAACACAGAAACCGTTTTTTAAAAAATAAAGGAAATAAAAAGAACAACACCTTAGCAACTCACCTGCAGCTTACCAAATCCCTCCCCATTATTATCAGAATCCTTAGTAGCATCCTCACATCTCCCGGCACAAGCATCAGCTAAAAATTTTAAAGGGAGAAGCAGCTACAGGAGCTCCTGTAGGATTTCCTGTAGCAGCTGATCCCCTTAAAATCAAGCTCCAACAGCGAAAGAGGTGCAGCCACAGGAATGCAGAGGATGGTCGAAGCAGGATTCAGCTAAAAGGCACCTATACAAAGCAACCAAGCACATATCAAGAAGAAAAAAGCATATAGCCGAAGGGATACATGCATGCAACACTGGAATCTGAGCATGCAACAGCGACAGAACCTAGTAGCACCGTAGCATGAGCATTCAACCTGTAGGTAAGTGTCTAACCCTCTCCTCCATTTGCATCTGTATAATTCGAAAACTGCATGAACAAATGGAATGGTTGGGATTAAACCAGAAAGGTGGGCAGTTAACTGGCCACCCTCATCCAATTCAACTACGCTCATCTAGAGATCACACCACACGTGTGTCTATTCAACTCACGAAAAATACAAAAAGACAGGTAGTGGCAGATGTTTGAACTCCAACATAAATGATGGGAGGTGATTGCAGGTAGAAGGCATGAAGACTCATGATGAAACCGCAGTGGGGACCAATGGTCCAAATAATGGCAACGTACCCTTTTCACCACCTCACATCATCGCCGGAAATATCTCAAGTGAACATAAGTACTCCTCCTCGAACTTATTCACCACCTTTGTTTCCATTTTATCATCGTCCCCGCGGCTGTAGCGAGCTCCATACTACCTCCAGAGCCTTGAAACCATCACTCTCTGTCATTTTCAGAAATCTTCCTCTTATCGGGTTCTACAGGAGCATTATCAGGTTCTATAGGAGCAGTAACAGTTCTACAGGAGAACTTCCAGCCATTTCTATAGGAGGGCCAGTAAGCAGCTTTACAGAAGAGAAAACGGGGTTTTTGTTCAGATTCGAACTTGAAGAGGTAGGCTCGGTACAAAACCACTTTTCATATTCATATATACAAGGAGTGATGCAATTTTAAGGAAGGATTAAGCCTGAAAAAGGAGAGGATTTTCATTCAAAAGTCTGTGTGTTTCTTGAAAAAACACAGTTTTTATCTATTTCTTGTTTCTGCAAAAGAAGTGTTGTCTCCTTCTCCACCTTGGGTACTCACATATATAGGGAATGATGCAATTTTAGGGAAGAATTAAGCCTGAAGAGAAGAGAAATTGCATTAAAAAGTCTGCCTGTTTCTTAAAGAAAAACACAGTTTTTTCTTTGTTTCCTATTTTTTTTGAAAAATTGTTGTCTCCTTCTCCACCTGAGGTATTCCAAAAGATTATAAACATAATGACAGGGGGATTCATGAGGAAGGAACCCCTAAATTCAGTCAGGCTCCATGAACATCCTGAGGTAGTAGCCATTTTTACCAAAGCCAATTGGATGCCATTTTTCGAAAAACTTCGAGGGTATGATGAGGAAGTGACTCAGGAGTTTGCCCTTTCCTTGGTACCCCACTCAAAGACCCATGCCACTACTACTTTCAGGGATCTCACCATGGAAATCACCCCAGAGTTTATCAGTAGGGTTACCAATCTTCCACTTGGACTATCCTAGAGCAAAGAAGAAAAGCCACTGGGTCAAGTTGGCAAGAAAAACTTCTTCCAACCAAATGAGCATACTGTAGAGGAAAAAAATGGCATCAGGAGAACAAGCATACCTTACCCTTGGGATGAGGTCAATTACCAAATTATCAAGTACATTTCCTATGAAGGGAGATATAGCATAGTTTATGGTTACCATTTCAGACTTCTGCATGAGCTGAGATATGGCATGGATATTCCCACACCCCAAAAACTTAGTATTCCCTATTTTCTCCTACAGTCCCTTATAGATTCCAGCATCAAATTGAAGGCAGGAGGTCCAGACCAATTGGCTCACCATGGACTAATTAAACTGCTGGTGGAAGAAGCCCTCCACACCTTCACAATCCCCATAGCCTGGGAGATTTTCAGAAATATGACAAGAGAGGATGATATAAAAACCATCACATATGACCTCAGTCCTTCTGAAAGTGAGGGGGAAGACCAAAAAGGGGAAGATGAGGAGGAAACCAAAACAGAGGAAGAAGACACCAACACAGAGAAGGAAGAACCTGAAACAGGGAAGAAAAAGACCAAAACAGAGAAGGCAAAACCTGAAACAGAGAAGGGAAAGACCAAAGCAGAGAAGAAGGAACCTAGGACAGAAGAGAAAAAGACTAAATTAGAGAAGAAACAGACTAAATCAGAGAAGAAAAAGACTAAATCAAATAAGAAGAAGACTAAAGTGGAGAAGGCAGAAACTAAGAAAGATGATAAGGAAATCCAAACAGAGCTAGAGGATACAAAACTAGCAGAGGCAGAAAAGACAAAAGAAGAAGAAAAAGGGGAAAAGAAGACAGAAGTGTCTCCTGAGACACTAGAAAGGGAAGCAACAACTGTTCTTGCTACACTCAGCACCCTAGTTAAGCCCAAACAAAAGAGAAAAAGGCAACCATCAATGTATTTCAGGGCTCAAAAAAGTACAAGAATAAAAACAGGGAAGCCACAGCCACCCTCAAAAGAGCCTATCATCATTGAAGATTCCCCTACTGTCAAAGGGGAAGAATCACCTTCCAAAACCCCCATCACTTATGAAAGAGGAAACCCTAGATCTTCCACTTGGAAGGAGAGAATAAAACTACAGGACTCAAAAACAGTCCTACAGGAGGCATAGACTGCTCTACAGGAGACCCTAACAAAGCTACAGGAGACTGAGAAACTTGAGAAAAGGGTAGAAGAGCAGACCAAAGGGAAGGATGAGGCAACAGAGATACTAGAACCTAACCCCCAACCTAGTTTAGGCTCCTATTACAACCTTCTTGAAGGAGGAAAAATTATTCCATAGAAATTCACAGTCCCACTTTTCTTTGAACTGGAAAAAGAAAGGGTAAGGAGCCATAGATGGATGCAGATTGCCAAGTCCAAAGGGGTGGAGGACATTGGACACATGGAGAACAAGCTGAGAGAGATGGGTAAGGAATTGAGCACTGTAAGACATACAGAAGCAATCAAAAGATCTCACTTGGAAGCAGAAAATGAAATGTTAAGGAAACAACTGCAAGAAAGGGAACCACAACTAGCATGCATGGCCAACTGGGCTATGGAGGCACTACAGTGCAGACAACTAGCCAAATCATATGGAGTATACCTCAAAGACCAGTGGCTATAGTTCTAGATCAAGACTCTGGCATAGAGAGGCACCATGCCTTTTCAGGATTATAGACAGTTCATGGACCTATGTGACCATAGTTCAGTAGAAGACAAGGCAAAATTAGCAGAGTTTTATTTACATAACATGGCCCTCACTAATATGAACCTATGGGACCCCAATTCTAGGTTAGGGGACTTGTAGCTGATGGCCATGGCATCATGGATGAGTCATGAGAAGAAAAGGGCCACACAAATCAAGAAGTTGATGGCAAAAGAATAAAATGAGCCCCTGATGATTAGAACAGAACCATCAGACCCTATGGCTCTCATTAGCACACACCAGCTACTTGCAACTGATCCTCAAAGGGCCCCTAAGTACATCACTGATCAGGCCCAGGCTATTGCACATTTTGAGGACATGGAAAGATTGCTTGGAGATGACTGTATTCATGCCTATATGAGAAGGTGGAACACATTGCCACACAGCCTACAGATCAGGGAGTATCACTCCCTAAACAGGATGAACGAAGCATGGAGGAGAGTGCCACTGTACAAGCACTCTATGCAAAATTTGAAGGCCAATTGGATTGGCCCTAAATTGACTCCCCCACTGCTGCTAGGACTACTAGAGGGCACAAAAGAGGGAGAAGAAAAACAATAGTGGGAGGAGGTGGACAGAAAGGCTAGATTCCATGATAGGGAAGAGGATCTCACATAAGAGGCATGGGATGTCAGGGAGGCCATTAGGGCCATCAAAGATGAAGAGATGGACTAGTTGCTCAGAGGATGAGAAACACATTCAGTAGGGGGGTGATGATGAGCCCCATAAATGGGTAATTATATGGGCTCATTTTGCCTCCTAACTCGGCTTAATCCACCATTATCATTAGTTTATTGCATGTTTTTTATTATATTTATGATAATAGAGTGAATTGGGTTAGTCATTATGCCATGAAGTCTAATGTGTGCTTTATGTAGATTTTTGGTCAATTTTGAGAAAAAGTCAAAGGTTTAATGACCATTTGGCAGCCAATATTCGAGGAAAACAAGGGAGAGGATTTGTAGGAGGGTGTCCCCCTCATTTATGACCCCCTACTTTGAATCCTCCTTCAGAAGGCTCAGAGCACAAGCATCCACATCAATGCATCAATAGGGCAACCAAGCAAGTGAAGAAGAATTGTTGTCTATCTCTAGTCTTGGGAGCCAAGCCTCCTTGATTTTAGGAGAGCTGTTGGGGCTCCAGTTGTATAAATAGGGGGGCTTAGGGCCTCAGTAGGTTAGTTGGATGTTAGTCAAATTTTTTCACTTTTGTTGCAGCTCTTGCTCAACTCGTTTCGAGCTTACTTTTGTGAACAATTTTATGTAATGTGACTATTATTTTGATAATGGAGATGAAATATTTCCTAAACCAGCACTGAGTTCTTCCAGGGGGCTGAAGCTCTTGGGTTAGGGCCTAACCCAAGCTGCCCAGCACCTCTTGTTTTGTACTTATATGTTTCGTTGCAGTTCATGAATTAGTTGTTGTTGGATAGATTTCTTCCTTAGTAAAATAGGTTGCTTTTTGGTGATTTACATAAGTTGTTTCCATTTCAATTGCTAAAGTAGGTTAAATAGTGGTAAGTGAAAGATACAAAAAGGCCATAAATAGATCCTTGACCTCCTTTCCTCCCCGTGGGACCATGAACTAAGGTCAAGGTCTGCTTGGTGCCATAAAAACATAGTTTTGCTTCTTCCATGCAATTTCTAGTGTTACAATTTGATTTAGAGGTTAATGCTTTGCTTCAGATCCATTTTTCCATGCTTATTTCTATTTCTGCAATAAATCTCTTTCCATTCTTTCCTTCCCATATAACACTGTTCAGCATTTTATTTTCCTAGATCAGAATTTAGGTCAACATGAGATATAGTTCTGTTTTTTGGTACAACTAGTTCTTTTCTTGCTCAGTTTCAGTGTTTGATTTGCAGCTCTCTTACAGTACATCTCTGCTCAAAATAATTCAATAAAGCAGCCATCACCATCTCTTTTGCTACATGTTTCACAGGTCATTCACAGCCCTTCACAAATATGCCCTAATTTCTGCACTTTTCTCATAAGCTTTCCTCTCATCTCTTGAACAAATCCAACCATCATTTTCTTTCCCAATCATCCTTGATGAACTTCAGACACCTTAACACATCCCTCTAGTCTTTAGCTACCCTTTCCCACCATTTTTTCCACCTTTAAAACCTCTAAAACAACCCTTGGCACCCTCTTGTAGATCCCCTGCAACCTCCTATAGAATTTCCTATAAGTGACTTTTTTAAGTCCGATTGCAGGGAAAGCCTTCAGAAGATTGCCAAAGGCCTATTAGGACCGCTCCACACCTTCCTACACCTCTGAAAATTCCAAATTCGCCCTCCATCGCCACCTAATCGCTACCACATCCACAAACGAATAAGTTACATGCACAACAATTTCACATAAAATACATAAAAATCCAAAAAAAAAGACAATTTTTCCTCATTTCCTTCTAGAAATTGCTTGAATAGGTGTAGTTTACTTCCTCGGTAGGTAATGGCACTCCTTTCCTAGATTTTCACCTCTCTTCTTGCAAAAATAGGGTTAGTCGGTAAATTAGGGTTTGCTAGGTTCACTGCACATTTCAGTCTTCTTTCTCTTTTTGCAAGTAGAATAGCCTCTATAGAGTTAGCTTTCTTTCATCACATTTAAAGCTTCTTCTGGAATTCATAGAAGTTGGCTTGAGCTCTTAGTGATCTTGTGCCAACTGACCAAGTGACAGCCTGCAGTAGGAACTAGTACTTGTACATACAGCACAGTCGCTTCCAAGTTTGTTACGAACTACTAGGTTGATAAAAGTAAAGTAGGAAGCCCCAGGAGTTGTAGCATTATTGCTGCAATACTGGTGCTCACCAATTAACATAATCTCTCAATCCATTTTAGACAATTCTAGTAACCATACCCTTTTATCCATTCTTTGAGAAATGGCTTTAAGAGGAACATAGAAGTGCAAGGCTCACTTGGAGCTATCCTCCATAGAAAACTTAAGATTAGTAGGATGCTGAAGTAGCAACAAAGGCTTACAGAAAATTTACTTCCTCAAATATTCATCATGCAATCTAAGATGTAGGGAAAGATGCCAAAGTTCATAGTGCCTTTATGGAGGATATGGTTGTTAATCAAGTCACTGCCAATTTCATGTTTGACTTGGGATTTAGTTGTAATAAGGACACAGAATAATTTTACATAATGGATTTATATTAACACCACTAAATACCTTGTAACTTATGTCTCTTCCCAAAGAAACTTGCCATTGTGAGATTCACGACTATGGCCTCAACACTCTAGAACGTAGACCCATTTGTTGATCACTTTATGTTCCTAGTTTGTCTAGAAAAATGGTAGGGCTATTCATATTGCTTCATTAGGCATCTCTTTAGATAGCTCACTCTTAACGCCAATGCAATAAGAAAATGTGAAAGGTAATGTCCCAAGTTCCTCCTTCCATGCTCTCTAATTTATTTTGGGCTAATTACAGTTTTATCTATTTCATATGTTACTTTTGTTTACTAAACATGTTGTTCCTAGATATTCTATTTAGATTGTGCTTTAAAGAGAATAGTTTAATTTTATCCCTATAATAAAATTATACAAATATAATCAACTAAAGAATGATTTCCCTCCAAACAAACATAGTTGTATTTTCTTTCTTATTTTCAAATAACATGTCTAAATTGTATATAATCTTTATAACTAACTTTATAAATTTATGTAAAAAAAAAAAAAAAAACAAAACAAAACAAAACAAAAAACCTACTTTATAAAAAGGGCTTTGGAAAAATTTCCTTATTAATTAAAAAAAATGGGACTCCTTTACCTTTTAACTTACACTACTTATAATACAATATTGCAGGAAGAGAGAATGTAACATCACTAATAGAAATCA
Organism: Pinus tabuliformis; assembly: GCA_031772625.1. NCBI lineage: Eukaryota > Viridiplantae > Streptophyta > Pinopsida > Pinales > Pinaceae > Pinus > Pinus tabuliformis. Next base: position 276,853,552 of record CM062804.1, on the reverse strand, counting down.
TGTATAAAAAGGTAATTAAAAAAAAAAAAAAACTAAACTATATTAAATAAATATATAAATAAATTAAATTAAATAAAAACAACTTTATATTTTAATAATAAAAAATTATGTTTATTTTTTAATATATAGTTTAATATTAAAAAATTCATTATAGTAATAGGTATATTTATTTCAAAACAATCCTTTTACAATTTTAATTTAATTATCAATATTTAATAAGTGAATGGAAGATATTTGACTTTTATAGAATATGCTAAAATATTTATATTAGTACTCACAAATTAAGGACGAAATTTTATATTCAAGTTAGTTATGCTCTTCGAGACACATATCAGATATTAAAATATCTAATGGGGTGTTTTAAGGGCCTTGCGATAGCATGGGATGAGGAGGAACTATTGGCATGTCATATCTCTCTAGCAACCATTTTCTGACAAATGTCATTATTTGCATGCAAGGATTTTGTATGGGGAGGGAGGTGGCGATCCTCAGGGAGAGAGCTGGCCTCTCCATATGGCTCTGCATGGTTCGTGCATGGCACGCTTAGGGCTCTCACCATGGGAGCCACCAACCTGGGCTCAACCATAATAAATGTCGCATGTACATGGTTAAGGTAGTTCTTAGGGTCATTTGTTCTGTTAACAAAACCTCCCTTGCTTGTACAAGCATGAAGCTCCTTTCCCATGGAAAATTGGTCATTGTAGGCCTTTGTATTGACATTGAAGGAATGTTCATTTATAACCTCTTATGGGTCATTGTTTCGAGATGGTAAAATCATGGAGTACGCATTACACCTTCCTACGGCCAAGGAAAATGCAGAATTCGTGTTTTAATTATGTTGCCTGTGACCTAGCGCAGTCAACTATTTATATGCAGCTATGCATTAGCCGAGGTGGCAGAAATTTGCATATTATAAGATTAACGTTCTTGTGTTGCAGAGGATAGTCTCTTGTTTGTAGACCCATATTCAAGAGGTTGCAGTGGGAGACTGGTTGGATAGGTTGAGTCTTTTCCCCATTCGTCAACCTCACCCATTGGTTCGGAAATATCCCATTTTGCAACCTTGGTTAATTCTACTTCCCTTGGTTTCTTATTGTGGAAGTCTATGTTGGTTTCACAATTTGCAACATCTATTGTGTCCATGTTTTTTTGTACTATTTCAACATAATTTTGGGTCAGGTCCCTTGTTTGAATTGGTTGCAGTTCTTCCTTCAGCAACCTCCCAGAGTTCTAACCTAACAAAAATTTTGTTTAATTGCCCAATAGTGGTTTGTGATGTATGGTATCAAGGCACTTTTTCGGTTTGGTTCTGATAGGCACACTACCCTCTCTCACCCTATGGTTTATCAAAGAATTCTCACATTGTTAATTTTTGGTTACCACATCCCCTAGGTCTTAGTGGAATTATTCGGTCGTGTGTGTTTATCATTTTGAACTCAGTTGGTCCTTTGTGACTGGAAATAGTTCGCCCTCCTCAAATTAGTCTGCCAGTGAGGAAGTAGTTATTTCCTAGAAATTTCATGTCTCTTATCAGTTATCATAAAGTTGGGGGCTTTGTCTCTATAAAGGTATTCTTCTTCGGGGTTCAAATGTCAAAAACTCCTTAATTCATACTTCTTTGGTTGATCTGTTCATTCTAGGGAGGCCAATAGTTATGTCCTCTAGTACCACTTGTTTTGAGCCTTGGTATTGTGTTTCATTTCCATGTTATCACTGGAGATGGCTCCATACTAAAGTCTCCCCTATCGTTGGGGCGACGCTTTGGGGGGATCCTCTTCCAGGCATCAACGACTACTTGGATAGGAATCGGTGGTCACGTTTTTTTTATGCAGCTCCCCTAGAAGTCCAAAAATAGATTTTGCAGTTGGAAGCAAGGGAGTTCGGGTAACAGATATATCACTTCAATTCCAAAATGGACAACAGTTCTTTGAAGTGGGTTCCTGATCCTGGAAAATTCAAGAAAAGAATATTGCATTTTCTCCATTCTATCCCTACACATTGATAGATGGAAACATTGCTTAGTATGTTAATTCATGACAAAAAAGTAGATAATTACAAGATTTTTGTTGGGCGAGAAGATATCAGGATAATTATGAGGGACATTAGATACGACCTTGATGATATAGTGGTCAGATTAAATCGCATGGAAAGATTCGTGGTTTCTCACTTAGGGACATAATCAAATGACCATCATGAGAATGATGCAGTGATTAATGCTCCTCCTCTAAATAGTGTCCACCTCTGAACACTTCAGAAGTAGACTCTCCTCCACTTTCTCCAGTCATCATTTTAGACTAACATGTCCATTATGTTTTACATTTTTTTCATATTATGCTTATGGTGTACTTAATAGTTGTTGGTAGCTATTTATTGGTTTTTTGTCCACTATATATGTTTTCTCTATAACACCAACCAAAGATCCCAGGTTAAATTTTTGGGTTTGGCAGTCATAATTTTGCTTCAGATGTAACTCTAAGGATTTTGCAGCCAATTTCTTTTTTCCTCCAAGGTTGTCTCACATTCTTCTAGTCAGTCAGTATGGGCATCAAGTTTTATCTATGTACATCGAGTTTTTGTTATCAATAGAAATCCGCGGTTGAATTTACAAAAAAAGTAGTTATACTCTTAATTATTTTATCTCAAATTAATTAACTTAAAAAAAATGTCATATCAACATATGTAATATTAGGCATGTGATATTGATAAACCATGATATGGGCCCATGGCATTGCAAGAAGAGTTATTTACAAGTTAAGAATTTTCATGGTAAACTAGGGTGAATCTATATGGTTAATAATATTATTACATGTTTTTTAAAATGTATATATGTTTAACTAATATATTAATTAATAATGAATTAAAATAAAGTTATAATTTATTTTATTTGTATGATTTTTTTTTAATTTGAGAAATGCTAGATGGTAATGAGCATAAAGAATGCTTCCAATGTGCAAGTGGTTTGATCTGGTGCGAGGTGGTAAATGAGATATTTCGGTGTCCACTCCTTCTGGCTCCACGGGGAAAACACTGCAGGCATCGTGGCAAGTCATCACTTTTTCGGGTCATGGCATTGGTTTACGGGTTCTATTAATTTCTCTGGGATTTCGGGACGTGGGCTCAGTATCTGGACTTGGTCTCTAGCATATTCCTTGTGTCTACTTGTTTTACATTTTGATTATCAAGCAATTAGCAGTATGACTAGGCCATCCACAGGTGTGGGCTCTTCCAGTAATGGAGGCCATGACTGGGGTAGACGAAATGGTAATCAAGGATGCAAGGGCTCCTCCTATGCTCGCGCAGCCAATAAAGGTGGTCATCGGATGGACACCCAAGTCATTTAGGAAGTGGTCCAAGCCTACATTATGGGCACGACTACCTAGGTAAAACAACTGATTTCCTCATGGGAAGTAGAATTAAACCAGTGAGCTGTGAATGAATTGCCAGTCGAGGACTCGTGGCTTCTAGATCCTGATCCAAACCACACCCATGGATGAAAAACCCAGTACAAGAAAACTATATATCTTTATTGGCTCATGAAGAATCTTCTGGCAAAAGCCATCATGACTCTGCCAACCAATGCAGGAAAACAAGATCTTAGTCTACAGGACCTTTAGAAGGAAATGATGGTGATTCAATTCTAGATACAACAACATAATATCTAGCTTGGTAGAATCGAAAAACATATCCCATGCCTTCCTCAGTGAGAATTACCTGGTTCTAGTGCAAAGGACCTCGCCCTAGTGGAGTTCTCAAATGATGAATAGGGTTTCCTTTTGTGTTGTTAATCTTGTTTAATTTTATGATGTATATGTCAGATAGTAAGTATTATGATAGTTATGGAGTTCTGCATAGATTTTGGTTTTTAGACATTAAGGCCTACAAGGCATGTTATGACAGACTTAAAGAAATGATATTTTGGATGGATTATAACGCTTTTTGGTTGGCCAACAGACATGGTTTCCCAATGGGCAGGTTGAGGCTATTGATTATCTTTTTATGCATGTATCAAGCTCTTGAAAATGAATAAAAAAGGAAGACCTACAAGACTTCCAATTTTTTTTTAGAAATGTCAAATATATAATAAAATAAGTATTTTAATGCTTATCATGAATTGATTTTTATCAACTTTTACCAACTATTTAATAATTTAATAAATAGTAATATTATTAAACAAAATAATTGTGAAATACCAAATCAAACAACATTAAATTTTATAATAAAAAATATGTTTATTAGCAATACATTTAAGAAATCGTTAAAACAAAATATTATATATATATATATATATATATATATATATATATAATTATATATATAATGCTAAATTTCAAGAAGGATGAATTCATATATTTCTAATAAGATTTTCTTAAGCGTTATATGTTGTCTTCACGATTTAACGTAGAGAATATGACTCCTAAGCAGGCTTTATTTGCTCAAAACTCACATGGAACTAATATGGTGGTGTCAATATATTACAACGTAAATGCATTATTGAAATTAATTTATGTTGTTTAATAAAGTTGGAGAAGTGATTTAAGTCTTTTCTTTAGGGTTAAATTTTTTATTCTTAAATGGAATAATAAAGATATAGATAGTTAATTAGTTTAGTGTGAGCGGTCAGATAGAATAGTTATTATTCTCTCCACTTAAGTTTATAAAACTATAAGTAGAATAGTTATTATTCTCTCCACTTAAGTTTATAAAACTATAAGTTGAGTTTTAGAATAGAGTAATTTTATTGTATCCTTAAGCTGGAGAGGGGGATAGATAGCTAGATAATTTCATTAAATAATTAAAAATAAATATTTATTATTATAAATAAAATGTTGTTAGTCCATGGGGAATAGAATAGATCTTGGGTGATTTTGACTTCTTATATGTCCTTGGGTCACATTTTATCAGGCCAGGGGTAATCTTGAAGAACTCAAACAACTTGACAAAAAAATGTAGTTTATATATAATTTATTTTTTCAACTACATTGTATTTTAATTTATTATTAAAATAAAAATAATTTAACTTAATAAATTATAATTACAATTTATAAAAAAAAATTATAATAAATTTAATATTTTAATATGATAAAATAATTTCCTCAGATGTGGTTTTTTAATGAAAAAGGGGATAGTGGGTTACCACCACCCCACCTGGGCAAGTGGTTGGGGAACATGGCAACACAACCCCATAATAAGATGGATGATAAACATGCTCAAAGCATTTTTCCTGAGGTGATTTATACACAAACTCTTCGATCCCAAGACCATGCATTACAGTTCAACATTGAAATGCCAATGTCTCGCTAGGACAGCCATATCCCCGGTTGTGTGGTGAATAGAGTTAAAACTTTCATATATATAGTCCTCCTTTCGGTGCTAGTTCTGTCACATGCCACTACATGAAAACCTTTCTTCTAGTTTGTAACTCTTTCCTCGGCTTTGGGAAGTCAACATTGCTGGCTTTGGCCAGCCCACTTCTGTGAGTTCTAGCCAGGCCCTAACACTCACATTCATATTTCTCTCAACAACATCAAACATAATCAAATTCTCCTCCTCTCGCATAATTGTAGTGGCTCTTTCCATTCGGCTCCCTAGATTACTAGCTTGGGTATGTTGTTTCCTTTTCACATCTTATTGAATGTGCATGTAAGTGAACACATTGGGACTCGTGTAGGCATTAGTTGCATGTTGGTAACCACCCCTTATGGAAGCATGACCTTTGCAATGAATTATGGCTTGACTATTTTTTCTTTGTGTGTTGCTTTATTTAATTATTGTCTTTGACACCAAAATTGAAGCTCTTCCCTCTTTGGCTTGTTATCTACCTATCACTCTTAGTATCTTCCTCTTTATGCTCTTAAGGATTTCTACTCCACTTTGTCCATACTTGCAACCTTGTATCCCTCCCCTCCTCCTTGTCTTATGGGCTATCGTATCTTGTGGCTAGCCTCCTTGGTAAGCTCACCATTTTCCCACATCCACTCTCATGCCCTCACTGTATTCTTGCGATAGGATGGTGGTTTAACTTATCATTAAATTTTTCTCCTATTTGACTCATGGTTATCCTCCCCACCCCCCTTCCTTACATGGTATACACCCCCGAGTCCAATGCTCACATGTTCAACCTTTTAGTCATCTCGTTCTACAACTTAGTATAGTCCTTTGACATGCCTCATAAGCGAGCACAAGTCTACTGAGGGGCTACCTATGATCAGGAGCGAGCCTCTCATGGACATATGCGTGTGTATCACAGGCTTCAGGAAATAACAACTAGGTTTCAGGACCTCACCTTGAGACCCATCCAAGAGGAGTTAGCCCATATGTAACAGGATAGAGCCTCCCAAAGATAACAAATTTTAGATATAGAAGTTTTGGTAGATTTGGCTGACTAGGTGTTACATGTTGGGCATGCCTAAAACTGGCTTAATTAGTACATGTACACCATTGATTTATATTTGCATTTGAAGTTCCTCTTAGGTAGAATTTTGGTTTATTATTTCGAGCATCAGGTTGACGTCCCACACTCTTTGGAGCACCTTCATTGTCACCTAAGGAACATAGATCGATGATTGGGTCACATTGAGCAACATCTTAGCATTCCTCCCCCGACAGGAAGCACCCCTAGCAACACTAAAGACCTTATTCAGGTTGTCTCTATTGACTTTGATCCCTCAGCTTGGCCTTGTTGTGTTGTAGTCTATTTTGCATTATGTTTATCTAATTCACTCTCATAGCCAATTTGGTCTATTTTTTAGCTTATACATTTTCTTGTGAGTCCTTTGTAAATCACGATCTCCTATACCTCTCTACAAAAAGTGCACTTTTGGCTATGGTCTGATCTCCCTAGTGAAATATTAACCTAGCATTTCTAACATATCCATGTAGTGAAAAATTGACCTAACATTTCTAGCATATGCATATAAATCCCAATATTTCAAGGCAATACAATATTACCCCCATATATATAAAATTAAATTTATTTAAAATATTTCTTATTCTATTTTAAATAAAAAAATTAAAATTGCTAACCATTTAAAAACATAAAAAATTATACTATTTTTTAACATAAATAAATCTAATTTATCAAAATTTCACAACACATTAATAATTTATTAAATAAACTAAATACTCAAACAAAGATATGATTCACGTTTATGTTTCGGAAAAGAATAGAAGTAGTTGTTGGTCAACCCTAATGATTGGACACCAACATCATGTAATCATTATGGTAGGTCCTCTAACATTAATGATTAGACACTAAAATCATGTAATCATTATGGTAGGTCCCTTACTAATAAGAAATTTCGTTAATTTTTGGAATGAATTGAATACGACCTGAATTCCACTACCCAACTTGTTGCCTTTATTTCGTTTTCAAGTTATCTTTCTTCAAGTGTTGTGCAACTAATTTCATTACTGAAAATGTGAACGTCGTCGTTAACTTTGTTGTGCCAAAGCTATAACATTCACGTAAAGACTTTTTTACACCGAGTTATTTTAATTTTGCATTTTACACCGAGTTATTTTTCTTTTATTTATTGTTTTAATGATATTGAAATGTTATTATATAACCAAAAAAATTATATAATAGCTAATATTTTTTAGTTTAAATATAATTTAATTAAACCAAAAAATAATAAAAATAAAATATGTATCACAAAAATAAAATAACTAATTAAATATATATTATTACTAAAAATTAAAGAATGTGATTAACTAATATTAATTATATTAATAATATGTACACTTTAATATATATTTATGTATTATATATATATATATATATATATATATATATATATATATATATATATATATATATATATATATATATATATATAAATATATTTTTAATATAATAATAAGTAATATTAAATTGAAAATATGGAGAAAATATTATAATTTATGAAAATGTAAATATAAAAATAGGAAAAAAATAAAAAACAAAAAATTAGTACTTAACAGAAATAGAAGTTACTAAAGAGCCCATAATAAAACCTCAACCAATCATCTTACAAATAAATAAATTTAAATAATAATAAAAAATAACAAGAATTGAATTTCCAATATTAAATTATGAATAAGTGACATATATTTTTGGTAAAAAACAACTAATATACAATCAAGGCAAAACTGAATACATAATATTCATACTTACGACATTTATAATAAATCCGAAAATATTAAACTAAAAATATACTTTTCTAGTTAAAATATTAAATATACAAAATACCTATCATTAAAAAAAAAATAGGAACATGTGAGATGGCTTCACCTTTGGTACTCACCAAGGTTTTTTGACTAAGGAAAAAGTATCAAGTGCGCATTTCTTATACGCATTGTATAACACATTCAGTTTGTCTTTGACCAAAAAATTATTATGCTTATCCATAGTTCAATATTAAGAATTTAATTATTATTATTATTATTGAAATTTATTTATTTGTAAGGTGATTGGTTGAGATCTTGTTAAGGGTTGTTTAGTAACTTCCATTTATATTAGTTACTATTTTTTTGTTTTTAGTTTTATTTCCTTTTTATTTAGCTTTTTTATTTTTTTCTATTATTTCTATTTTCATCAACTATAATTTTTTTCACAATGCTTTCAATTTAAGGCGACTTATTATTATATTAAAAACATATTTTAATAAATTTAATTATAGACAGTTATGTATATCAAAAAAAATAAAACACACACACATATATAGATATATGTATTTTAATATAAACAATATTAGTTAATCATATTTATTAATTTTTGGTGATGGTATTCAACAATATAATATTTTATTAGTTGCTTTATTTTTGTGATGAAATCTTTGTCTTTATTAATTTTTTTGTTTCATTAAGCTATATTTAAGTTGCTAGCTACTATGTAGCCCTTGTTTATATTTTTGCATGTTCAAAGCTCATATGTTTCTTTTGGTGGTAGTAGCCCGTGGACTTCTTGAAATTTACATCATTCATTTAATTGACATCAACATATTCTTGCAATTTAACTATGATTTTAGAAATTGTAATTACATTTAAATATTGAAATGAAATCTATTAATATGTTTTCTTTGAATTCTTATTATTTATGATTGTGTTTAAGAAGTGCGGACTAATTTAATATAGAACAGATGTTGTAATATTTTGTTATGTAAATATTTCAACTAGAATTACATAACAAATTAATTAATTATAAAAAAATACTTAAAAACATTAATAATTATAAAAGAATAATTAATAATTATCAATTAAATAAATAAATAATTATTATTAAAAAAATCATTTTACTATTGGTGTTTTTTGGATTCCAAATTTTGACAATTTAATATTTTTTTATTGCTATTCATATGTAATATAGTCTATTTAAAAACATAAATATATATATATATATATATATATATATATATATATATAAATTAAATTTTTTGACGTATACTTTTTCTCAAATTTTATATTTAAAAAAAAAAATCTACTTAAACAATATGAATTAAAATAAATCTAAACTAATTTAAAATATTCACTAAATATTTAATAAAAATAAATATTATATTATATGAATAATTAATACTATGACAATCAGGTCACGTATTTATCGATTTTTGATATTTTATAAAGCCGTAGTCTTTAACGCGACTTTTTGAAAGCCTTTCCGGCGATTTTTTCCGGTGAAAATCTGGCAGTAATTTATTGAAATCCAAGTTTGATAACTAGTTTCTGCACAATGAAAGCGTCCCAGGGGTTTTTCAGGGTGCTGAATCCGAATATACAGTTAAAAAACCATTTTAACTGCAACAAATCATGATTTCATCTCAATTTCTTCCGCGGATTCCGTCACCGGAATCTCAAAAAGTCGCATTATAGACAACTCCTTTTATAAATAACCATAAATATATAAATTGATTTTCCACTTTAAGATTTTTAAAAATCATTATAACATGCCCGGTGTAAATCAAAATGAGTTTATCCTTGTCCCATTACATCTCGAAATTTACCTAACATCCTTATCTCATAGCACATTTAAAACTAGGAAATAATGAAGAGTGATTATATTCTTTATTTTAAATTTATGTGACCACTCCTCCTTTAACCAATGAATTAATTCAACATATTTATGTGACCACTCCTCCTTTAACCAATGAATTAATTCAACATAATTTTGTATTATTGTGAATTATTATGACATCGCCCTAACCAATAGTGGGGGCCAGATTCTCTACTCTCCATCCCACACCCCCAGGGAGCTTCTGCTCTACTTATGATCCTTAGTGTTGTTAAAAAGGCTTACCCTCTCAAATAGGTCATGGATTGAGTGCCATGGATTGAGTGCCATTACGGATCTATATATAAATTAGTATATCTAATACATTTATTTATGTTATTTTCACAAAACTAGATACCAATTTGAATGTACGACGGATAAGGAGCCTAATTAATATCATAAAGGACTCTCTTCAATTTGTAAATAGAATCCTCTTTTCTAATGATCTCTAATCATTTTGATTGTCATATGTACATTTCTTCATGCAAAGCACCATTAAGGAAAGAAATGGTCACATTCATATTCATATGGGGTTCATATGGGGAAGACTTCATTCACAGTAAGAAGTTAAGGAAGGAAAATTGAGGTAAATTTGGAAGTATATATAGCAATAGGAGTGTAACCAATGTTAAGGTTTTCGTTAAAATTATTTGCAATGAATATTGTTTTTTATTTTTTATAAAATCATCAAAATTATATTTTAATTTCAATATTGATTTACAATTAATCACTTTGGAAAAACTTAAAACTGATGTAACAATTATCTTAATGATATCATATTCCTTTTACACGGCCTCAACCGACCATATAAAACATGAAGTTTCATAAAAAAAATAGGTTTAAAATTAATAGAGTTTCTCATCAAAGCAATACAATTAGCTTCATGGAATTCTGATTTGAATATACATTTTAGGGAATGTGAAAACTTGGAATTTTCATTGAGTTTTAACCCTAAAGCTTCAACTAATTCCTACATTCATTCACATATGTCTCTCTTAAATGTCTCTTAATTGTCTTGGTGGTCACTACCACTCACACCTTGTAGATCTAAATTAGCATAAATTAGTATATCTAATACATTTATTTATGTTATTTCTACAAAACTAGACACCAATTTGAATATACCATGGATAAGGAGCCTAATTAATACCATAAAGGATTCTCTTCAATTTGTAAATAGAATACTCCTTTCTAATGATCTCCAATCATTATAATTGTCATATGTACACTTCTTCATGCAAAGCACCACTAAGGAAAGCAAGGGTCACATTCATATGGTGAAGACTTCATTCATAATAGGAAGCCAAGGAAGGAAAATTGAGGTAAATTTGGAAGTATTTATAACAATATGAGTGAAGTTACCATAGTCAATGTTAAGGTTTTGGTTAAATCCATTTGCAATGAATACTGACTTCTATTTCTTTTATAAAAACATCAAAATTATATTTCAATTTCAACATTGACTTACAACTAATCACCTTCGAAAAACCTAAAAATGACACACCAATTATCCTAATGATGTCATATTCCTCTTACACAGCCTGAACCCACCATATAGAACATGAAGTTTCATAAAAAAAATAGGCTTAAAATTAGTCGAGGTACTCATCAAAGCAACAAATTTAGCTTTATATTTATTTGAAATTCTAATTTGAATATACCTTTTAGGAAATGTGAAAACTTGGAATTTTCATTGAGTTTTAACCCTAAAGCTTCAACCAGTTTCTACATTCATTCACATATGTCTCTCTTAAATGTCTCTTCATTGTCTTGGTGGTCACTACGACTCACACCTTGTTATATCCATCAATTTTCATGCCATCATCCACAACTTAATCATTGTCAATTCCAACTATCCCCGTATTAGTATTTGTAAGATATGATTACACCCTTACACCAAGAGTGTAAATGTCATACTGAATCCATAGTCATAAAACATGTTGTGTAGCTAACCATAACATATTTATTAAGCACTAAAGTCTTTATACATGAGAAGTGTTGTGTATAATATCACATTTTTTTTTTATAATGTTATTTTTGTAAAAATAATATTTATATGATAAGGGCCTAATGAATCTTATTAGTGACTTGAGCAATAAGTTAGGACTTTTACAATGTGTCTTATTTTTTTTCCATCATATTTTTTTTCTAAATTTAAAAGGGAAAAATATCGACATGTGATTTAAGTGGATTTTCAAGAAAGTTTAAGGAATTTCATAGAATAAATCAATAGGATGATAAGTAAAAGGCCTATGGGGCATTGCCCAAAATCCCCATTCCATCACCATTAGAGATATGAATAAGAGGAGGAGGAACTATATCCTTTTTGGTGTAGAAGGAAACACCCCTCTAAGATCACTAGTGGTACATAACTACAAAACGAAGGGTTTAGAATCCAAATGAATATTTTTCGATAAACAAGGTACATCCACAGAGATCCAACATCTTATGACAACCACTCACATGAATAGATAAAATTTTAGTATACACATGTATTATGTGGTTAAAACTCTCAGAGAAATAAATTGTACATGGCACCAACCAACACAACCTCATGATGTAATATATTAATACAAAAGAAAAATAGTTTACACATGAATTTGTCACAATCAATCATCAACAAATAGCTCTCTATGTTATTTAAATGGAGGTCATGTACAATTGGGCTCTAAACTCTAATTTATATGGTAATTAGTGTCAAGGATAAGATGAACATTGGATCGCTTTATGTCAATAACATAATAACATAATCATGACTACTAGATTAGATAATTACAATCATCCTAAAGAAAAAGATTTAATGGCCCATTATACCAAGTCAATGTTAACTAAATCCCATGTTTCTAAATATAATAACAAAGATCCCGTGGTAGAACTTAAATGGATTAGTGAAAATGAATACACAGTTAAGAAAAAAAAAGATCATATTCAAGGTGCATTGCATGTATGATTAAGAGGATAAGGTGCATTGCATGTATGATCAGGAGGATAAGATGAATTGTGTTTACAACATCTAGATAAGAAGCTCGTATTTGAAGGGAAAGATGAATTACTAAAATCCCTAGAGATAATTTTAGCTATTTTGAAGAGGCATTAACTTAAAATAATGGTCACAAGTTCAACTCGCCCATTTCTTCCAAAGAGACACAAATATCAAATAGTTTTCTAGGAAGTTTTTCATCAAGTTGAAGGCCGAAATTCTCTCAAATGAGGTGTAGGACATTTATATTTCCATTCTAAAATGAGAAATATAGAATGATGTAAAATTTATGGAACCCCAAAGTTATGAGAAAACCATTATTATAACTAAAACAATTACAAATCGTATTGAAGCTATAAAGAGAAACATACTTGGTTTTCAGAAAATGGGTAATACATATGATAAAATGACTAAGAATTATGGAAATTTCGAGTCTCCACATGTTAAGACCCATATTGATTAGTGCAATAAAAACCTGAATATGGAAATTTTGAGTCTCCAAATGTTAAATCTCTTGCTCATTAATGTAATAAAAATCATAGTCCTCCCACTTCAAACCCCCGTCAGAAATTCTCTAACCCTTATTTTAAGGGTTATGTTTGTCATAACCAAAAGAATTTTATGGCAAAATAAAATTTGATTAAGAATATAAACCTTGTGAGGTCCTAAAACCAAATAATGACTCTAGTTTGAAAGAGTAATTCCCCTACCTTTAGAAACAATGAAACCTTCGATCTCCCTTGGAACAATATATTGGCTAGTTGATTTAATGCCTTCTCTTTTTTATTTTTTTGAAAGAAACAATTTAGGAAATTGGCTCTCCATCCATATATTTTCAAATGTTTTCCCAATAGAACACCAAGATGTAAACACATTCAATGTGAATGTTTGTGCACGAATTAGAACTACAAATTTTAAACAATTACAATAAAGTAATGCACACATACATTCTTTATGAACATAATAATAATACCTTGAACTCTTGAGCCTCTTAAATTGTTTGCTGGAAAACTGCACTTTGATCCGAGTTTGTTGATCTTCTACTTCTAGGTGTCTTCTGAATGTTGATATCTCTGCCTCTAAATCTGAATAGGAATGACTGCTAATCTTCCTCCTTCTTCAAATGATAAAATCATGTCTATAATCTGGTTGACTGATATTTTTTCTAGGTGTCCTTTGAATCTCCAATGTTTGAATTGACTAATGATTTTATGTCACTTTTTTAAAAATGCTTCACCATTGCTATAAAATATTTTAGAATAAAATATTTTGATAAATATTTTCCAAATGTTTTTCTTAAACTTGTAAATTCATATTTCTCTATTTTCATGAATTTGATAAATGGAATTCTCAAACTATCTCCTTAAATGATTTTATCCCATTACTCCATTCATTGTATGAAATCCATGTCTGGTTTTGCCTTGAATATATATTTTTATGAATAAATAAAATTCATAAACATATTTCATAAAACCATCAACTGATTTCCTTCCTATGGTTTTGAAAACCATGTGTTGTTTTGCCATGAATTAATATATTGATGAATAAATGGATTCATAAACATATTTATAAAAACCATTGACTGATTTCCTCCCCATGGATTTTAAAAACCATGTCTTGTATTGCCATGGTTGGTAAAGTATTTCTTACTTTCCCTTTTTACTCCTGTAATTTTTTTTTGGATAAGTATTTATCCAAATTTATGTACCATGCATTTCTCTTCTTTATACCATAGCAAAAAAAAACATGTTTTTTTCTCTCTGTAAAATTCTATTTTTACTCAAACTCCTTTTACTTTCTTTTTTTCTTAAGCAAGAGATGGTCCTTCTATTAACTTAGGTAAGAAATTATTTTACACATGTTACAACATATGCTTAGAGGCACAAACTCCCACAAAGGGGAGTAAAAATACCCTAAGTACCCAAAAAAAATCCTCCAAAAATCAGACTGAGACAAGGCCTGGAACCAAGAGCGGGCAAGTGGATCCGAAGTCTACTCCCTAAAACCAATCGCAGATCTGTCTTCTAACAATCCGACGATCAAGATTCAACACGCACAGGGGCGAAGCCCCCAAATTCCCTAAATTTTCCCAATCAACGCTGATCGTTGATCTTCTCCTTCTAATCCAACAGCTGTAGTCCATATTGCGTGGCTTAAAAAGCCCGCTGAATATCGCGGGATGAAGGCAGTTTGCTTTGTCAGTCCTCTGCCACATGTTACCTCCTGAGTGGAATCGCTGGCTTTTCCTTAAATTCGTCTTTGGTTTGGAAGGCTCCAGATGAAGGTCGTAAACCATTAGTGGTTTTATCCTTTCAGCCCCACCAACCTACACACCAAAAGGTGGCCGTTGATCTTCCCTCTCCAGATCTGACGGCCACAGACCATATCAGACCACACAATTGCTCACAAAAAACCCTAAAGTTGAGAGATCAACGTTGACCGTTGATTTTTTCCTTCTGATCCAATGACTAGAGTCCATATCGCGCAGCTTAAAAGTCCCGCTAAATACCACGTGATGAAGGTGGTTTGCTTTTTCGGTCCTCCGCCATGTTTTGCTTCCTGAGTGGAATCGTTGGTTTTTCAATAAAACCATCTTTGGTTTGGAAGGAACCTGATGAAGGTGGTAAAACATTAGTGGTTTTATCCTTTTGGCCCCACCAGCTTGCACACCAAAAGGTGGTCATTGATCTTCCCTCTCCATATCTGACAGCCATAGACCAAATCGGACCACACAACGTCTCACGAAATACCCAGTGATGAAGGCGGTAATCATTGTCCATCCACCTCCATGTGTCGCCTGCTGAATGGCATCGCTTGTCTTCTGGGAAAACTTCTCCCGGGTTAGAGGTTGCCTGAAGCAGGTGGTATGTCTCGGGCAGTTTTTGACCCCAGTAATATCTTCCTTTGACGCCTTTGTCTTCCATGGAATCATTCCTCCTGTGAACAGATATCTTCTATCTCGATTATTGCCTCTATTTCTAGAAGCTCCCTTAAAAAACTGACAGTACATCTCCACTGATAGGCCTTCTGAAGTGAACTTATCCATCGTTTTCATGAAGTAAAATTATTTCTCTTGATTTTTCCTGATACTACTGTCTGTCGCTGAGGGCTCGAGATGAGAATTCCCCCTTCAACCTATCATCAGTTACCTCCTCCCACCAGCAGCACAAGTCAATATTCTTGTTTCATACCCCCTCAGTGGCCAGCCAGTTTGCAACTTTGTTGGCTTCCTTGCGGACATGCACCAACCTAAGAGTTCTCAGCATTCAAAGGTGTGCTTGGATTCTTTGGTAGACTTGCAGAAGCCGCCAATGTCTTGATATTTTCTCTGGTGCAGCGCCAACATTTATCCTCTTCACCGAGTTAATGACTAATTCCGAGTCAGCCTCAATGATGACATTGTGAATGTTGTACTTGAGTAGTATTTCCAGGCATAATTCCATCGCCATGAGCTTAGCCATATTGTTGGTTGCTTTTCCTAGATAACTGTGGAAGATGACTTGTATGTTTCCTTCCTCATCCCTCAAGACCCCTCCATATCCTGCTTCTCCAGGATTCCCTTTTGAGGCCCCATCTATGTTAAATTTTAAAAAGCCATGTGAAGGGGGTTGCCAAGAAGCCTTTTCTGTTGAGGTATTCTTGTTGATCTACATAGAACCCTGAGGGGGATGAACCTTGAGCTCTAACTTCTCTAGTATTCTGGCCTCTCTTTGTCCAATGGGTTTGCCAGTAGCTACACCTCCCAGGATATGAATAGTCTCTTTGAGTTGTTTAAGGATTAGCTTAAGGATGCTGCTCACCGGACTCGCTTTATCCTTGAAAATCCTGTTGTTACGCTCCTTCCAAACATTCTAGATTATGAATCCTGGGGTCAGCATCCAGGCGGAGTTAATGATCTCATTATCCGAAAAAAAATTCCGCCATTTTTTCAAAGTAGCAATGATGTCATTTACATTTCTGTCTGTCTGCTTGAAGACTTCTCCAACCCAATTCCAAAGTATTGAAGTGAAAGTGAATCTATTCAGGAGATGATTTGTAGTTTCTTCCTGTTGTCTGCATAAGTGACATCTAGAGGGGCCAACAAAGCCTCTTTTTCTTAGGTTATCCCATGTTATAATCTTTCACTGTTGAACCAGCCACTTGAACAGTTTGACTTTCATCCAATGAGGATTATCCTAGAGTTCTTTCCACGTCTTATCAGTGTTTGGAAGGTTAAGCCCTGAAGCTATCCTTTTGGCCTCCTTAAGGTTGAAGAGACCTGCCTTGTTCTTCCCCATCTTAGTTGATCATCCAAGTTTGAGTTTAAGATTCGTCTCCTATCTAAAAGACCTTTAAGGGATATATCTTGGGTATGCAACATGCCCATTCCACTGTAATCTGGAAGTTTCCATGTTCTCCATTTCCCATTGTTCCTTGATTGGTCCCAATAGTCACTTACCCACCTTAATCCTTTGTTGATGGTATCGGTGTGAATGTATACTAATTATTCAATTCGGAGGTTGTCCTCTTGTTGCCAATTATCCTCCCAGAACCAGGCCAGATTTCCATTTCTGATCTCCCAGAAACTGTGATTTTGGACTAGGGCCCTATTCTCCCATGCCCTATTCCAAATTGCAGAACCTTTTACTTGTCCTGTCATTTTGATGAGGTTCTTCTCCTGCCACTCTCTTGCATATTTTTGCTTCCAAAGTTTTGCCCAGGGGGCTTGTATTTCCTTTAGCCATCTCCACCAAATTTTGGCACCAAGAACTCTGTTAAGAATTCCTGGGTCATGAAGACCCAAGCCACCATGGGACTTAGGTTTGCATACCCTATCCCATGCCACAAGGGCCCATTTCTTCTTTTCTTCACCTTTCCCCCAGAGAAAGTCTCTCTAAATGTTTCTTATGTTAGTAATTACACCAGTTGGTGCCGGAATGGCTGATAGCATATAGATAGGGATACTTTGGAGGATAGCCTTAGTTAGAATTAGTCTCCCTACTAGATTTAGTGCTCTATTTGTCCATTTGCTAATATTATCTTTTAGCTTATTAAGAACAGGTTCCTAGATATCCTTGTGTAGCGGTTTGTCGGTGAGGGGAACTCCCAGGTACTTCGTAAGTAGTGACTCCCTTTGAAAGCCCAAAATTCTAGAAATATTTCTTTGTATTGAAATATCTGTATTGAAAAAGAAAATCTTTTATTTAGTAAGACTTACCTATGTGACTGCTGCCCTAGCAAACTCACTCAGAATCTGCTTGAATTCTTTGGCTTCCTCGACAGTGGGTGTGCCTTGAAGCATAGTATCATCCACAAATCGCTGATGTGTCACCGTGTCCCCACCTTGAGTGAGTCTCAGACCCTAAATTCTCCCTTCCTCCTTAGCAGCTCTGATTTCTCTCCCTAACCCTTCCATCATTAGAATGAAAAGGAAAGGAGAAAGAGGATCGCCTTGCTTGAGACCTCTATAATGCTTGAAGGTTTTGGAGGGAGAGCCATTGAGAAGAATTGAACAGTTGGAAGTGGTAACTAACACCATAACCCATTTATTCCAATTGTAATCAAATCCATAGGCTTTTAAGATTGTTCTTATGTATGACCAGCTAAGTTTGTCATAGGCCTTTGCTATGTCTAGCTGAATTATCATTCCTGCCTGTTTATTGGTAATGAGTGAATGAACCATTTCATGTGCTTGAATTATGTTATCTAGAATTTGTCTTCCTTCCACATAGCCCGTTTGTTCCTCTGATACTAGGGTTGGGAGGAGTGGTTTGAGACGGTTGGCAAGTACTTTGGATATTATTTTGTATACCACATTGCATAATTCTATAGGTCTAAATCTGTCTGGAGAGGTGGCCTTTTCTTGTTTGGGGATTAAAGCAATGAAATATTCATTGAGTGCATTTAGGACTATCTTAAAACGTCAAGAGTCTTCCAATACCTCCAGGATGTCCTGCTTTACTATCCTCCAACAAGCTTTGAAAAAGTCCACATTGAAGCCATCCGGGCCTGGTGCTTTCCCATTGTGCATCTCTTTAATGACTTCCTCAATTTCTTCCTCTGTTACTGGTCTCTTGAGATTATAATTATCTTCTCTAGCAACCAATTTAGGGATGTACTAAGTAAATTTTTTCGTAAACTGGTATCTGTCTTCCAAGGTTTCCTCAGCAATTTTCTGAAAATACTGGACTAGAACCTTCTCCATCTCTTCATGAGTGTTTCTTTCTATTCCATGCTGATCTGTAAGTTTCACAATTCTATTGTTGTTTCTGTGAGCAATGGTGGATCTGTGAAAGAATTTGGTGTTTCTCTCCCCTTCTTCTTTTCATTGTACTTTGGATTTCTTTCTCCAAAATATTTCCTCTTGAAGACATCTATTGTCCCATTCCTGCTGGAGTGACTCTACCATCTCTTTCCTTTCATCTATATAGCCTTCTGTGATAAGAATATGGTTTATTTCCTTTAGTTTATTTTCCACATCTCCTTTAGCTTTGAAGATATTACCAAATTATTTTTTATTCCACTCTTTGAGTTTGCCTTTAATGTGTTTGAGCCTACAATGAGAAGGAACATCTTTGTACCTTGAAGGTGTAGCTCTTCCTTCCACCATTTTTTGATGTTGGTGAGGAAATATGAGTGTGCGAGCCAAGTTTCTCAAACCTGAAGGGGGAGTTCGTTGGTTTACCAAAAAGAGAAGCTTCCAATTGGATAGGCCAGTAATCTGAACCTCCAAAAGGTAGGATGAGCACAGTAATGCTACTTCCCATGAGAAGAAGTTCCTCTAAAACAATAAATCTGTCCAATTTTGAGGCTACTTGGGTAGGGCCCCCTCTTTTGTTATTCCAAGTGAAGATTTCATTGCTTGTTTCCATATCAACCAATTTCATATTGGTGATGAAGTTCTGGAAGGTAACTAAATCTCTACCAAGTGTTCTATTATGAAACCAGCTCACAAAAAGATATAAAAGATAGATCAACACCTTAGAATTCAGCCTCTTCGAGGGGGCAACCTCCTTTACATTACATAAATGAAAAATTCTTGGATGATACAAATGAAAAGACCCCCTTTCTATATATATGAGTCTAAGGGGTCATAATATAATCAGAGTCGACATAACAATAATAATTTAAGGGCACAATAATAACAATAGTGGGCTTCTATGGGGCACAATAGTAACAATATGGGAACTACATGGGTACATCAATATAATAAGGGGGTTGTACTGTTGAGTCTTGAAAATGTCATTCATTTGCATTACACTTTCGCTATTATGTCCATTATATCACCTCCATTTCACCTCCATTTCACTACTATGTCACCACATTCATCCCACTTTCATTATCATTGGGTTACCTTTATGTTTTTCCAATATTTATTATTTCTAAGCCTTTTAAGTGAATTTGTGGTTAAACATTAGAAAATAATGTGCATATGCTTATACCTAACAAGTGGGTTGAGTTTGTTGACATGTGTAGGTTGAAAGGAGACTTCTAGAAGACCCTTATGTGGCACTCTAAGGCCAAATTCGAATTTGGTTGGAAGGAATCATGGGATCATGAGGATATGTGTCACATCTCCTAATTGTATTGTAACTCTAAAAGACATGTGTCTTATCAGCTCCTATTTTGATTAGGACTCTAGAGGTAGAGGGAGAGATTCATGGATTATCATTAATGAGAAGGCTCTCATCTTTTTGTATAAATAGGAGGTCTCTCTCCTTCATTAGCTAGTCTTTTTAGTCTCTCTTTAGTCTTTCCTTTAGTCTTTTCTTAGTTCTTTTAGCTTGTTAGTCTCATGGCTTTTGAAAGCTTTTGTACTTTGCACTTTTGAAGAAATTGAATAAAGCTTTGATGTTCTCAACATGGAAGGAGATGTGAAGTAGATGTCATGGAGCATATTAGGATGTAAGTAGATTAGATTTCGTTTTGTAAATATTGCTTTGTAGGATGTAAGGTAGATTAGATTTTCATTCATGCAATTTTAAGTATGCTTTGATTTCATAGGTAGAAGGGGGCCCCTTCCTTGTACAGTTTGAATTATTGCATTTTATTTTCTCCCGGGATTTGTTTTTATGTTTATGTATTTGCTTTACAAACTAATGGTATTTGAAGTTGACAAGTTCAAGTTGCTGCCTTTGTTTTTATAGCTGATTTTTAATTTTATTTCTCAAAGAGCTGCTAACACATAAATGATCTTCATCATAAATTGTTATATTTTAAGATCAAAATATCACTAACTTGCAGCTGGCTTTGAGTGCTTTTCAGACTGTTCTTTCACTACTTTCTAACCATACTTTGCATAGTACATATGGCTGAAGTAGAGAGTTAGAAAGAGCAAAATATTATTACTAGTCTTTAAAGTAGATTTTTGGTTTTAAGTGCTTCTTAGACTAATCTTTCACTACTTTCTAATCATATTTTGCGTAGTACATATGGCTGAAGTAGAGAATTAGAAAGAGAAAAATATTATCATTAGTCTTTAAAGCAGATTTTTCTCACTTTTCTAATTCAACTTAAGCTACTTTCTATCCGTGCTTTACACAGTACATGTGCTTAGAAGCATCGAGTTAGAGAGAGATAATCTTTATCTTTGGTTTTAAAAGTGACTTTCTTTTCTTTTATTTGCAGCAGCATGAATGGTGTCTAGTGCCATTGGAAGTGGTCATTTACTTTCAAGTCATTTCAAGTTCTTTGCTTTCAGTTTCATTTCAAGTTATTTCTTTCAAGCTCTTTCTTTGCAAGTTTCAAAGTTTGATTACTTTCTAGACTTATTTCTAACTACTTCCTAATCGTGCTTTACACAGCACATGTGTTTGAAGCAGAGTTTTAGGAAGAGTTGAACATTATAACTGGTCTTTAAAGTGGTTTTTCTTACTTGTCACCTTAGAGCTTGACTACTTTTTGGACTTATTTCTGACTACTTCTTAATCGTGCTTTACACAGCACATGTGTTTGAAGCAGAGTTTTAGGAAGAGTTGAACATAAACTATAAAACAACGAAGTAAGAGAAAGGTTAACTAAGCACATATAGTGCACCACACTTCATCAGTTTACGATACCCGGATTGATAATTTATGTAGAGCAATTTAAGACATTAAATTGACTAAACATTTTGGCGCCGTTGCCGGGGAAGTGTAATTAGGAGACCTTATTTCTTACATCTGGAAAAAAAATTAATAATCCTTGAGTATGCTCTCCTCTTGCACTTTGTGTGATCTGGAGGATCAGAAAAAGGGTTGTTAAGTAAAAAAGACAAAATAATAATTCTTGAGTATGCTCTCCTCCTGCACTCTGTGTGATCTGGAGGATCAGAAAAAGAATTGTTAAAAAAATAAAATAATAGGAGACAAAATAAACTTCATCACTTCAATTGATTCAATAAAAAAAAAATGAAAAAAAAAAAAATTAAATAAATAAAACTCAAGTGCTTTGAATAGGTTCAAATTGTCCAAAATTGTCTGGTTATGCTTTGTAGTGGTCTTCAAAACACTGTATCTTGTTCAAATAAGGTTTTGCAACTTAGTTGCAGAAACTGCCCTGATCCCGCAGCTATCTGACAATCCCGCAGCTATCTGACAATCCTGCAGCTGTTTCAAGGTTTAGCAGGTTATAGGCATCTAATGAAAAAACCGACCACATGGGCATCTCCAGAATTGTCCCGACATGGATCCTATCCTAGTCACCCAGCTCAGATCAATGAAAAACCAGCCTAGGACCTCAGTCAAAGTCTTGTTTTTAACATGTTTTTCTTGAAGTATTTGCTGCCTGAAATTGAAAATCGTTAATCCTTTTTATAAAATTTTACAATTTCAGAGAAGAAAAAAAAGAGAAAAGCAATCTATGGCTATCTCCATTCCTAGTTTTCATTATGGCTTCAATAAAAAAAATCTGCCTCCTTGATCAAGCTTTAACCTGAAATAAGCCTGCAACATAAAAAAAAAAAATGCACTGTGTATGTGAGAAAAAAAGTCGAATGTTAAAATGATTAGGTAACAATGAGGAAGTGAATGCAAACTTGTAGAATCCATGGGCCTCGGCATTTCTTTATAGAGGATGAAATTTATTTCAGGTGTTGAGCTCCTTGTTTTAAGATCAAATCATGCATTTTTGGAGATAACACTCCAAGTCTCTAAAGCTAAATTCCATCCCCTGTCTTTCTAATCCATAATCAAATCTGCAGACAAGGTGTCTTGTGCATAAGAGAGTAATGTTGGCTGTTGCATAGGAAAGGAAGGAACTCCAAAGAAATCAAGACAGTGCAATTGCAAAAATTCCCGCTGCCTGAAATTGTATTGTGAATACTTCGCATCTGGGAAATACTGTGATGGATGAAACTGTGAGAAGAGAAGCTGTTGATGTGATACTTGAGCATAATCCTATCTTTTGAGCTGTGGGTATTCAGGGAATCCTTCTGTGACTCCATACAGGCCGAATGCAAATTCATGAAAGGCAGAGCAGTAAAAATTGTTAACTCAGAAAAAAACGTAACAACAGAAAAAAAACGTCAAACTTCACACCTTCGATTCTTCCAAACAGATACGAATTTCAAAAAATTAAAACATGGGTTTTTTCCCTAGGTGGGTTAATTAGAAAACCCAGCAACAGTTTGAGAAGATTCGTGGCGGTCTGGGAGAAATCTATGGTTCTTTGGAGTGTGTTTTTGAGTGCCGCGTGAGAAAAAAAAACAGAGTTCTAATTCAATAAACAACAGTAATTTAATGCAGCAGACAAATCAAATTAGGATTCATCTATCATATGACCATACATCCACGTATCTTCCAAACCTATCAGTCCTTAGGCATCACGATTTTGGAATTCAATTGCGGCTGTTCTTCGTACTTAGGTGACGTAACCTAATGTACTACGTCTCCACTCACGCAGCCAAGTGTAATTTCGAAGCCGAGATCTAAGGACATAGCCGTTGTTTGTTCATTAACCCTTCTACCCTCTTACGCTCATATCATTTCACTCCCATTTCCACTCGCATGTTTCATTCCATATACGCTGTTACCACACTCTGTTATGCCGTGCTCACTACGCTGCCATTCACCATACTCTGTTTTTCCCTCTCCGCTAATTCGAAACACCAGTAGAGGTCTGTTACGGCTACATTCAAAGTTGAACCCATAATCCTCGGTGCTTAAGGCCGTAAATTCACTGTGTAAGGCCATTTTAAAGCTGTGTTCCAGAACAGAGTTGTGAAAAACCCTTGTTAAAGCCGTGTTCTGAAACCAAAGCCGTGAATTGACTGTTGATATATGTTGGTGCAGCATGTTGAAAAACAAAAAAAACTATTATGCAGCACAGCGTAGCCTAAGCTCCCATCAATATTTGGTTCAGTCATTACTACAGCACCATACGTTGACTGATAGCATTCATTTAAACTGATGATCAGGAATTCACTCATAGATAATAGGCTATCTGTGTTACTCACTAGGCAGTGATTTTGTGTGCTACATAAGTCTAGTAAACTGAAAAATATGGAGAATATCAGTATGAATGAGCTACATACCATACACCTCACATGCTTTGTTGAAAAATCGTCAAACTCAAGTGATTTATTTGAAGCAAAAGTCAAATCAGTTAATTGCAGCTCAAACAAAGCTTGGCAAAGCTGAACCGTGTTAGTTGTCTTGAAGGAGCACATTTTTTTTCTCTTCCACGCACACAGCCACTCCATTTCACAGTATTTTTTTTACACTCTGCAATCCCGCAGCCATTTAGCGATCCCGCAGCCATTTAGTGATCCCGCAGCTGTTTTGTTAAACTCTAGGTTGTAGGTGTCATCAGGCAAAACAGGTCACATGGGTAGCTAGGGAAATGTCAGTACATGGATGGTGTCCTATTCATTCGGTCAAATTTGCTGAAAAAGACCCCGGTCAAAGGGAAGTCAAATTGGGTGTTATAACAAAGTCGCCACACTGAGTCGCCACACTAAGTCGCTGCATGTCAAGAAAAAATAATAATTTTGAATCAATGAAATGAACAAGTTATTTTCTCACTTTTCTGAAGGTATTGATTAATTTTGGACTGATAATGAAATTGAATGGCTAACTTTTTATTCAAGATTTTTAGCTACAGAGCTGTTCCTCAATTCCGCAGCCAGAAAAACCTCATTGTTCAAATCAGCCTATCTTTCTCATACAGAATCCGATTTTGATGATTTAAGTACCATTGGAAAGATCTCAACAAGATCTATACAATGAGAAATATATCATTAGAGTTTGAAATGGCAAATAATGAAATAAATTGCTGAAAAGAAGCAACATCAAATTGAGGCACTAATTCCAAAGCAGGTATAAATTCCTTTGATTTTTCCTTTGAGAACTTGTTTCATTAATACAAATTCTTAGTTTTGTGTGTAAATATCATAACTAGAGAGATTGGCCACCTCTCTCCTTTGATAATCTTACATTCCATTGCAGAAGAAGTATTAGTTTTTTTGCAGGTTCCAAGAAGAAGGACAAATGACTACAAGGGAATGATGTCTCTCTAAGAGACCAATTTGTTTCATAAGAGGATGATCAGCAACAAAGAGGAAATATGCTGATGCAAAATCAGATCCAAACACTTGAAAAACTTTCAGATACTATTGTCTCCATTACATCCATCCATCACATCCATACTTCATAATAAACCATTCACCTCATTCCACTCCATATTTTCCATTTTCATTCACATACACTTTCCATTTCTTTTTGTCCATTCATAACCCACCAATAAAAGCAAAAGGCTCATTCACATGCTTATTGCCATTATCATTTCTGTTCTCCATTGCCATTTTCCATGTTCACTTTCCATTCCTTGTCATTTTCATTCCGCAAATAAGCCCTGCTTCAATGCAAATTATTGAGTCCATAGTCCTTTGAGTCTAAGTTCTTTGTAAAAACACCTTGAGACTTGCATGCCTTAATGGCAAGTCCTCATGCTGACAAACAATGGGAATACATTAATGTCCCTTGTTCGTTAGATCTTCTAGGTGACTCGACATCAGCAAATTCATTCGTACCTAGCAAGATGTGTTTGGGCATCTTGACTCTCATTGTCATCAATGGTGAGAGTTCTCGTGTTGACTAGTGGCATCCATTAATGGCCACTAAGCCAACAATTTCCTACTATGTTCGACATCAGAACATCTTTTCACATAGTAGGAATTGTGCCAATGAGTTTTGAAGACATGAAGACTATTATTTTCAGCATTTTGGAGTAGATTCAGCAAGTTTTAGTAGAAGCAATAAAAAGCCATCTTATCCCTCTATCCATGACTCCTCTTGTTCAGCCACTTGAAGAAGAATATGATCAGAAGTTTTCAGCCACCACACACATACAACTCATCCATTCCAAAGGGTAAGTAAAGGTACGGCATTTTCTAACTTTTAACCATAGAATTCCATAAAAAGCTAGAATGATACTTGTTGGAAAAACATTTCTCTTCCTCATTTCATAAAATTGCCAATACCATCAGTTGGGGGGGGAATACATTCATATTCATATCTTTCCATGTCCATAACATATTCAAGAGCTCACATACTTCCAACATATATTAATTATTACATTGCTATTATGAGCATACAATGGCTTTTGAAAAGTGCTTAAAGGATAAATTGGATACAAACAAAATCATGGTTGTCACACAAGAACCAACCATCCTGCAATCCAATAAAGATATACTTTGCAACAATAATCAAAATATCATTATGCAAAGTTCAAAGATCAAAATAGAAGGCAACAAAAAAATGGTTGTAACACAAGAACCAACCATGTTGCAATTCAAGTAAAACACTTTGCAGAAATATGAAGTTATCAAATGATATCATGCAAAGTTAAGCCAAAGCTCAAGGATCAAAAGAGTCAATGTAATATATGTTGCATGAGGACATGCAATAGCTTCAGTTGGGGGGTATGTTGAGTCTTGAAAATGTCATTCATTTGCATTACACTTTCGCTATTATGTCCATTATATCACCTCCATTTCACCTCCATTTCACTACTATGTCACCACATTCATCCCACTTTCATTATCATTGGGTTACCTTTATGTTTTTCCAATATTTATTATTTCTAAGCCTTTTAAGTGAATTTGTGGTTAAACATTAGAAAATAATGTTTATATGCTTAGACCTAACAAGTGGGTTGAGTTTGTTGACATGTGTAGGTTGAAAGGAGACTTCTAGAAGACCCTTATATGGCACTCTAAGGCCAAATTCGAATTTGGTTGGAAGGAATCATGGGATCATGAGGATATGTGTCACATCTCCTAATTGTATTGTAACTCTAAAAGACATGTGTCTTATCAGCTCCTATTTTGATTAAGACTCTAGAGGTAGAGGGAGAGATTCATGGATTATCATTAATGAGAAGGCTCTCATCTTTTTATATAAATAGGAGGTCTCTTTCCTTCATTAGCTAGTCTTTTTAGTCTCTCTTTAGTCTTTCCTTTAGTCTTTTCTTAGTTCTTTTAGCTTGTTAGTCTCATGGCTTTTGAAAGCTTTTGTACTTTGCACTTTTGAAGAAATTGAATAAAGCTTTGATGTTCTCAACATGGAAGGAGATGTGAAGTAGATGTCATGGAGCATATTAGGATGTAAGTAGATTAGATTTCATTTTGTAAATATTGCTTTGTAGGATGTAAGGTAGATTAGATTTTCATTCATGCAATTTTAAGTATGCTTTGATTTCATAGGTAGAAGGGGGCCCCTTCCTTGTACAGTTTGAATTATTGCATTTTATTTTCTCCCGGGATTTGTTTTTATGTTTATGTATTTGCTTTACAAACTAATGGTATTTGAAGTTGACAGGTTCAAGCTGCTGCCTTTGTTTTTATAGCTGATTTTTAATTTTATTTCTCAAAGAGTTGCTAACACATAAATGATCTTCATCATAAATTGTTATATTTTAAGATCAAAATATCACTAACTTGCAGCTGGCTTTGAGTGCTTTTCAGACTATTATTTCACTACTTTCTAACCATACTTTGCATAGTACATATGGCTGAAGTAGAGAGTTAGAAAGAGCAAAATATTATTACTAGTCTTTAAAGTAGATTTTTGGTTTTAAGTGCTTCTTAGACTAATCTTTCACTACTTTCTAATCATACTTTGCGTAGTACATATGGCTGAAGTAGAGAATTAGAAAGAGCAAAATATTATCATTAGTCTTTAAAGCAGATTTTTCTCACTTTTCTAATTCAACTTAAGCTACTTTCTATCCGTGCTTTACACAGTACATGTGCTTAGAAGCATCGAGTTAGAGAGAGATAATCTTTATCTTTGGTTTTAAAATTGACTTTCTTTTCTTTTATTTGCAGCAACATGAATGGTGTCTAGTGCCATTGGAAGTGGTCATTTACTTTCAAGTCATTTCAAGTTCTTTGCTTTCAGTTTCATTTCAAGTTATTTCTTTCAAGCTCTTTCTTTGCAAGTTTCAAAGTTTGATTACTTTCTAGACTTATTTCTAACTACTTCCTAATCGTGCTTTACACAGCACATGTGTTTGAAGCAGAGTTTTAGGAAGAGTTGAACATTATAACTGGTCTTTAAAGTGGTTTTTCTTACTTGTCACCTTAGAGCTTGACTACTTTTTGGACTTATTTCTGACTACTTCTTAATCGTGCTTTACACAGCACATGTGTTTGAAGCAGAGTTTTAGGAAGAGTTGAACATAAACTATAAAACAACGAAGTAAGAGAAAGGTTAACTAAGCACATATAGTGCACCACACTTCATCAGTTTACGATACCCGGATTGATAATTTATGTAGAGCAATTTAAGACATTAAATTGACTAAACATGTACTAATAACAATAAGGGGTTACATGCCCACGGGGCTTTGGATTGACGGTGAATGGGTGCATTGCTAAGGCACTCCTTGTGATAGGTCACCGGTTCAAATCCCCCGTGGGTACTTAGTTTAGTCTAAACTTAGAAAAAAAAACAATAAGGGGTTACACTAGTAGTATAGGGGCCTAACATGCCCCTCTCCTTCAAAAAGTGTTGTCCTCAATGCTTGAGTAGTTCTTGATGCTTCTATATAAAATTATTGTCCTCCCATGTGGAATCTTTAGCAGGTAAGTTCTTCCACTTGATGAGATACTCTGATATTGATCGATTTCATAGCTGTCGGGTTCTTATTTTTGTCACTGCTCTAGGTTCCAAGATGATTTTTCCTTCCTCTTCAATTTCTGACAATATTGTTTGAATTGGGATCTTTTGCAACTTTTTAATAAGTGGCCATACTTCTTTGTCCTTCTTCCATTCATCCCTTGCTTCGTTTATCCAATCTGGTTGGATAATAGAAATAGCACAAAACAATGCTTCCACATCCCCATCATTTCTTGAGAGTGCATTTGCAACAAAATTTTGCTTCCATTTTCTATAGATGATGTCAAAGGCATAACCCAACATATTTGTGACACCATTTTTCTGTTCTTCTAAGGATAATAGTTGTTCTAAAAAGTATTTAAGACTATCATGATCCATTTTTACCTTGAAGTGTCTTCCCATTCGGTAAGGTCGCCATTTCTTAAGTGCATGTAGTATTGCCAACATTTCCTTCTCATAAATAGCTTTCTTGAGATGTAGCAGTAAAAATACCCAATCATTTTTCACTACGATGTTGATCTACCTATTGTTTCATTCGATTTTGCACCAAAGTGGTGTTATCCTTTAAAAGTTGGAGAACTTGTTGTTGATGCTTGATGTGATCTTTCACTGCTTGAACCTTTTTCTTCTTGATATGTCCTTCAAACTTTAGAGTTTGAGGAGTGGTAATTTCTTCCAATCCTTTACAAGATATGGTCGAATTCATTTCTTGATGCTCGATGTGATCTTTCACTTCTTGAACATTTTTCTTCTTGATATGTCCTTTTGTCTTGATAGTTTGAGGAGTGGTAATTCCGACTAATGAATTACAAGATATGGTTGGATTCATTTCTTCTTTCTCGATGTGATATTTCACTTATTGCACCTTTTTCTTCTTGATATGTCCTTCTATCTTGAGAGTTTGAGGAGTGGTAATTCTTGCCAATGCTTTACAAGATATGGTCTGATTCATTTCTTCTTTGTCTAGGGTTGGGTCCTGGCGTATATCCTCTTCTTTTGATGTTTCTTGATCCTTTTCTTCCTCCTCTTCATACTCTATGTAAAATAATTTCTTCTCAGCACACTTATGACCTTTAGTGCATTTGCTATCACAATTGTAACAAATCCCTTTTTCTCTTTTTTCTTCCAATTGTTGTGGTGTAACCCTTGTAGGTTGTGGAAGGCTAGGAGAAGCAACACTTCCATTATTATAGTTGTGAGGGGTAGACTTCCTTGTTGCCATAATTATACTTTCCACTTTGTAACAAAGTTGTTTTACTCTTTCCAATTGTTGTGGTGTTTCTCTAAAGAAGGTGTTGCTCTTTGTATCCTCATAATGTGCTATCATTTCCTCCGTGAAAATTGACCACGTAACAAGTTTTTTACAAGAACAAAGCCCTTTATACCATAAAAATTGATCTGATTTTAAATATGAAGATGAAATACATATCTTTTGTAACAGTGGTACACCATGTAGATCAAAATATTGCTCCATCTGAAGTATCCAATTTACTAGATCCTTGCCATCAAACTTCCTCATATCGCCTTTTCTTGAATTTAGGAGCTCAATCTTGAAATGACTATAACTCTGTAATTTCGGTTCTTCTAGTTCCGAAATCATGAACTACAATAGACCTCTGTGTCCTCTTTCCAATGCCACCAGTATGATCCAAATTGGATTCTCCAAGGAAGAGTTATGCCAAATCTCCCATGGTGACTGGATTATAGACTAATTCAGTAGAGTGAACTTGTACGACATGCCACGTGTCACTGTTTCAACCTTTAGATCTGAAAAATGTACACAAGAAACCATAGTTTGTCCGCTTTCTGTACCTTCTTACGAAATTTCAATCCAATGCTCAGAGAGAAAGTTATGACGATTTTCCCTAGGTCACCTGTTTAGAATGTAATTAAGGAGTCTACAAAAAGACCAACTTCCTCAGATCATATCTTCGCAAATATAGTTCGAAAAGCTCTAAAATTCAAACCCAAGGTTTAATGTGATTTCTTCTCAAATTGTTTTTTGTTTTAGCTTCTGAAACATCACAGAAAAAAATTTATAGCGAAAATTCCACGATGACCTATTTGGAGCAGCGAAACCCTAGAATCCAAAGCTCTGATGCCAAATGTTATGAAACCAACTCACAAAAAGAGAGAAAAGATAGATCAACGCCTTATAATTCAGCCTCTTTGAGGGGGCAACCTCCTTTACATTACATAAATGAAAAATTCTTGGATAATACAAATGAAAATACCTCCTTTCTATATATAGGAGTCTAAGGGGTCATAATATAATCAGAGCCGACATAACAATAATAATGTAAGGGCACAATAATAACAATAGTGGGCTTCTATGAGGCACAATAGTAACAATCTGGGCATTACATGGGTACATCAATATAATAAGGGGGTTTTACTAATAACAATAAGGGGTTACACTAGTAGTATAGGGGCCTAACATGTTCTAGTTCCTCCTTTCTTCTCCATCAGTGATTTTGTCATGTTAAAATCACCTCCAAGAATCCAGGGTAGAGCTGGGTATCTCTTCTTCATATCCTCCAATGTTGTGAAGAGTCGAAGTTTGTCCTCCATTGGCTACGGACCATAGACATTGGTGATCATGTAACATTGTTTGTCTCCCACCGGTTGGAAAACCAGAGAAAGGTGATGTCTGGATGCCTCTGCACCAATCACATCGAATTTCTGTGGATCCCATAGAGTGAGAATGCCACCAGTAGATTTATTTGCCTTAACTTCAAGGTATTCATATCTATTTAACCATTTTCTATGTTTTTTGCGGATCTTATCCACAGAGCATTTTGTTTCCTGTATGAATACTATGTCAAGTTTTTCCTCTCTGATCCTGTTACCTAGATTCCTCTGTTTTCTTTTGCTCCCTAGTCCTCTAATGTTCCAAGTTGTGATTTTAATTAAGGTGGGGTTTTAAAGGAGTAACTGGAAAGGTCTTTCATCCTTCCTGGGTCAATCATGATTTTTCCACACTCTAGCTGTATTTCTTTCTATCTTTTTCTTCCCCTCCTTTTGCCTGGATTTTTTGTTAGTTTTCTTGTTATTAATCCTATTGAGGAAGTCCCTTTATTTTCCTGGTTATCACGTCCTTCTTTGACTCTTGCAGTTGTTTGATGTGACTTGTTAAGGAATATCTGTTGTACCTTGTCCACATCCTCTTGAGGGATGGAGTTTATTCCCAGGTTTCCTCCTTGTTCTATAAACTTTTCCAGCTCTAGGTTCTCCCTTTCCAAGATCTCTTGTAAGTCTTGGTCCTCTATACCACTTTCATTTTGAGTCATTTCCTAGTATTTTTCTATTTCCATAGTACTCAAAGGGTCCATCATGTGTTCATTCTGATCCTGAGTGAACTCCATGCTGGTCTCTTTTCCTTTTACCCTTCCTGACTGATTCTTTGTACTCTATTGATCACCTCCATCTACTTCTTTTTTTCCTAAGATCTCAAAACTTTTGTGACTTTTTCTTTTGTTATCATTTGTAATAAGGTTCTTTTGTGTCTTCCTTCCCCCTCCTTTTCCTTTTCCTCCTACTTTGGTGAACCCTGTCTGTTCTTTCCCTTTGTTGGTGTTTAGGTTTTCCTCCCTTCTATTAAGAGGACAATCTCTAGATAGGTGCCCATGCTCAAGACATTTGTGACATCTGAACGAGATATGTTCATAGTCAACTATTTGAACCCATTCCTTGTCATATACTTCTAGAATGACCTCATATGGAAGGGCTCCTAATAGGTCCATCTCCACACATATACGGGCATAGGAGGTATATTTTTCCCATAGAGTTGCCTCTGAAATTTTTAAGAAATGACCTAATTTATTGCCTATAGCTTTTAAGGACTCTGGCATCCATTAATCTAAAGGTAAGGAGTAGAGTCTAATCCATATTGGTACCAAAGTGAAGGTTTCTCATTCTGGCACAAAGTTCATCATCCATAGCTGCATATAGAGACCAACAACTGTAAAGAAGTATGGTCCCCCTTCAAAAATCCTGTCTCTGTCTTCCATGTTCGTGAACACCACTGTAAAAAAAACCTTTGGATCCAAGATGTATATTTAACTCCCCCTTTGGTTTCCAGTTGTATTTTATCTAGGTGTACAACTCTCTCTGACGGCTAGATTCCCATAAATTTGCATATGATGGCATAGTTTGCCATGTGATCCCTGTGCGCTTGCAGAGCTGGATCATTCAGAATAACCCAAGGTTTAGTTATGGTCTTTGGTTTACAAGGCCCCATATTACCTCTGTTCTCTGTTCCCTGGGAGGTTATATTTGGTCCCAATAAATAAAAATATAAATAAAGTGGAGGTATGGTAAATAAATAAAACCTCTTTTCATATTTAGTCCATAACCCTCTTTCTATTTAAGAAGGCTAAAAAAAGAGGTTTTATTTAAGTGAATCCTATGGGTCAAATGCCATAATTATAAAAGAGGTATGATAAATTAATAAAAATATAAATAAACGAGAGGTATGGTAAATAAATAAAACATTTTTCTATATTTACTCCATAAGTCACCTTATATTTACAAACACTAAAAAGTGTTATATTTAGGTGAAGCCTATGGCCAAATACTATGGGCCAAATACCATGGGCGAAATTATTATTAATACCATGTAAAAAAACATTATTAACCCTAATATTAGTATTAATAAATATAAATATGGCACATGGTATTGACCCATGGTATTCACGTGGAATGTAGCCTATTTAAAGGGGGGAATTAAACCAACATAGATCCATCTTTACTCTGAATCTACTAAGGGCTGAGATGGATCAAATATCGTGATATGAAAACTAGCATAGAGTGAAAAAATATTTTATCCCTCTTGAGGCTTGGTAGATCAAGATTAAAAATGGATCTTGTAATTTAATGTCACTTAAACATTTTAACTTGGTTAAAATAAAAAACTAAAATTAAAATAAATTATTAATTTTATTAATTTTTATAAATTACTAATAGTAGTTTTTAAGCTCTAGGTTTATGATAACCCATCGTATTGACCCATGGTAATACCATGGTATTCATGTGAGCATAGACTATTTAAAGGGGAAATTCTATCAGCTTAAATCCATCTTAATTCCTGGTCTACCAAGTGCTGAGAGGGATAAATAGATTTCATCCCTCTAAGAGTGGTAGATGTGGAGTTAAGATCAATATAGGTTGGTTTTTATGATAATGAAGATATTAAATAGACTTAGGAAATTATATTGTAAAAAACATATTAAGGTGAATGGTTAAAGTTACATTTAGTCACTTCACAAAATTTAGTAAAAAATACCAATATCTCCATTAATGCTGGTTTTTCTGATTTAACAAAAAAAAAAATTCAAAGTAGTGAAATCTTATCACTCTTTCCACATCACCCTCGCAGAAGAGAGATAGTCGTTGTCCAGATTTCCCACCATTTTTCAAACATTCTCAATATGATATCTTCATGAAAAAGTTAAGGTACTGATGTTGGATTAGTTGTTTGAAAAATATGCCAGTCTGTACAACCTTTCATCTTCTCTGTTATTCTTAGTTTTTCATAATGATCTGTAGGGGTTGGGCCACTGCACCATATTGTCCTAAAAGGTGGAGATTGTACACCAAAAAGTTAATTAATCCACATGTTACAATGTTGTTAAAAAATGCAAGACATATGAAGGTAATGAATTATGATAATAAGAAATTTAGATTGGGAGAGACCTAATTAAATTTTATTATTTAATTGAAGATTTCCAATTAAAATAATAATAAATCTCCATTTATATATTGATTGGAAGGCTTCTGACAACGGTCACTTCTTTCCATTAGATCCCCTTCAAGCCTTTGGGATACCTATTACTTTCTTATATTATATAGTTGGGGCTTGCTACTTGTTGGCATGTTGGGGTAAACAAACTTGATGTGTTTTTTTTTTTTTTTATCTCGCTGTTGGAGTCTATGGAATAAGAAAGAAATTTGATAGCTTGACAAAAGTGGTAGCTTGAAAAAAGTGGTAGAGAAAAGATTAATCTCTCCTATCTTAACATAACTGGTGGTCAAGATCAACACCTATAAGAACTTTATTGTGGAATATTATCAAAACTAATAGAAGGATATGAAAAAGTGTACAATAAGAACCTTGACAAACACGGCCACTGATAATTGCAACATTGTTTGTAGGAAGAGAAAATTATGTTTCGTTTTTCCAAACATGTATGTTAGTATACTATAGTTTAATGAATATGTTTTCCTATTATCATATATGGTTTCATACTTTAACAAAACATTTTCCAAGACTTCACAATGTTTTATTATTCAGTGAAAGATTTGCCCAGATCTTACAAGATTTTATAATTCAGTGAAATATTTTCCATGACTTCACAAGATAATATAATCTGGTGAGAGATTCGCCAAAAAAATTATATATACATATTATATTATTGATAAAATCGGCTCCGACTTTTCCTTTGTATCATGGGGATTCACCTATTTATTATACATATAAATTTAGGGTGGTTATTAAAATTTTCCCTAGGGGTAGGTTAAAGGTCGAACAAGCAAGCCCCACCCCGAAATCTATCAATAAAATATATCTCGAGGCATGAAGATTAGGGAAATTTAATGATTAAGTGTGGGGTGGGTCATAGGTTTATTTTGACTTTTTGACTTGCCGGAAGTATATGATAATAAATGTGGTTTATATAGTTTAGAGATTGGCTTGTTATTTTTAAACTAAGTTTTAATATTTTAAATAAATAATTTTATAAAAAATATAATTTATATATTTTATAAAATATAAATTTATTTAAAATAAAAACTATTAAAAAATAACTCAGATACATTTATAAAAAATTCATGCATTTCATTCTTTATAAATGGAAAGGGTTAGATGGAATGATATTTAAAGGAAGGTATTTGTCAAGTCATGATAAAATTGAAGGAAGGTGGAAAATAAATTTTTGAAAGTTTTGTAACTTCCAGGGTGTCAAAATAAGTTACAATAGCTGGAAAAGATACACACTAGCCAAAATCCTACTAATATGTTAAAAAATGTTATAACCAGAGAGAAACTAAGATTCTACTCAATTTTAATTAGTCTTAAAGTATGATGATAACGATGAGAAACAACCAGGTCCAAATTGGAAGCATTGTCTAGCAAGTGAAGCAACGATGGAATTTCTATAATTAGTCTCCAAGTGGGAGATTGTTGGGTGTGGACCTTGATTATTGTTTTCAACCAATTGTTGTATACCCCAGAAAGACTATACACCAGTCTACAAGGGAGGGGGGGGTGAGGGGGAGGGTGGGGGGGGGGGGGGGGGGTTTGTTCCCCCGCGAGGGTTCGGAGGGGATTATCACCCCCGACTGGGGAGTCCAATGGCTAGCGAGCCCACAAAGCTAACAATAGATCAAACAATTCCTTGTAAAATCTTGTAATTTCATAGTCGATTTGGGTTGTTAATTAGAAGGATGATATGACGGTAGAAGTTATGTTAATTTAGGTTTTTTCTCCCTAAAAGCAAACCCTCATTTTTTATTAGGGAGTTGTATTATGGATGTGTATTATTATTGTGAACAAGAAAGAGAGAGGAGACTGTGTGAGAGTGAAGAGGAAATTATAGTGGATCTGAAGTAGGTTGTATTTCTTCATTTTGACGGATAATATAAAATGGAGGACTGACTATTTCTCCATGGGCGTATCCCAAATTAGATGAAACACATATATCTATGTCTCTCTTATTTTATGTGTTTCTATGTTTTGTTTCCACAATATTTTATGTGTCCCATTTCTCTATGATTTAATTTTCTAACAATTTAAAGTTGAAGAAAATGTGGTATTAAGGAAAAGGCCTTAACATTAATAGTTGAGACATTGTGAATCCTATCAAAGTGGAGGTATTTCCTCATTATGAAGGACTATGTTATTTCATAAAGGAGGTTGGAAAATGCTCCAAGACAACAAGTGACAAGTCAACGAGGGATGATGGGAGCACATCCTAACATTCTAGTTATAGTGATGATTCTACATGAAGTTCTCCTCATCAGGGATGCACTAGGAAGAAGTGTTCAAAGATGGTACAAAAAGTTTGGAGGAGGAAGAATCATTGCAATCACTGCAACAAGGATGGACATCGGAGAACGGCATGTCAGGTACTCCATGAACAGAAACCACCTATGAAGGAACCCGTTGGATAAGTTGTTTGAGAGATTCAACTATAGGAGAAAGACCACTTCACTTTGTTGAATGAAAGTTGGTGATATTGATAGTGCCTTGTCATGGCCACATTTTTTGAATCACATGTTGCGAAATGTTTGTAAAAGTGATGAGGTGGTTTCCATCACTTATGAGTGAAACATAATGATACTCTGGAAATTTTAGTTGATAGCTTGATATTAGTGTCTATTATGAGGCTAATGTAAAATTTTCCTTGAGTGTGTTATAAACTCTTGGAAAGTATGGGGTTTGTTTTTGTCTTGTTTGGTCCTGTAAAATAACATGTATTTTGTAGATTGTACTATAGGTTACATAGAATATAGGTGTCGCATCATCGCTTATGGATCTGAAGTACAAAGGTTAAGGAGAAGGAAGTGTGGCATGTTAGGGCACTTATAGCAGATTTTGTTCATGCTTTTGAAGGACCAAAACATCCTCAGTGGGGAGGAATGATCTAGGAGAATCGTAAAAGGCCAAATTTTTTAAGTCCTCGAAACTTAGAAAATCCTATCTTAAATCAAAGATCGTGTTGTTATGAATCGAATGACATGAACATCACCTCAATTTGACACCATATGTGAAAGTTATGGCTCGCTAAATTTTTTGTGAAACAACTAAAATTTTTGCAGGCAAGACCCACAAGCTGCCACGTGGCAGCTGATGTCAACAATATGGTTGCTGACATCAACCATACATATGTTGATGTCAGTAATGTGACATAACGGTACGGTCAGTAGGAAACCAATTAGGGGGCTACATGTGGCAGATGATGTCATCAACACAATCAACAACCATTCAGTAGTATAGATGAATCTGGATGCTCCACGTGGCACTCAATTTGCAGCTGATCAATTTTCTTAATGGAGTGAAATTTTGGACCTTTGCAGTGGATGGAAGCGAGAAAATTCTTGCCTACTTGAGTTTCCCAATGACCCCTAAAAATTCGACAACAATCTTTGGCAACCAAGTTTTTTGAATTTCAAAAATAAAAATAAAAAATAATATATATTGGGTAGGTTGGCTAGCAATCAAACCCCACCAACCAAGACCTAACCATTATATATATATATATATATATATATATATATATATATATATAGATATCTTGTAATGGCTCCAATGGGAGTTGAACCCACCTGGCGGGTCCGTCAGTGACGTCAAACAACAACCAAATAAATGACAATTTGAAAAATCGCTTCAAACTAACCAACAGTAGGCCATCGACCGATTTATTTTAGTATCAAAATATGTATTATGACAAATGGGTCCCAGGGGTCGAACCTATGACCTATGGCCCACCAGTGGACAATTACATAGTGGCTAACCACTAGTCCAAGTTGGACATCATTTCTAATGAACCAAAAAAATAAATATAAGTTGAATAAATCATTCAGTCGAGGGAGGAGAGAGGAGGTTGAGCACGAAACCAATGCCGATGATTTTTGGAATGCACCCTACAGAACCCTATCGTGGAACCAAACACGTACGTGGACCGAGGCAGGAATATGTCAGAGTATATTCCCTAAAATATTATGGGGAATATTCTTGAGAGGTAATCTGTGGGGAATCTTTAAGATTACCTAGAGGCTCCAGGGTCACAGTGACCAAACTAGGTCGACTTTATAGTTAAATTTCACAC
The DNA here is from genome assembly GCA_031772625.1 of Pinus tabuliformis. Taxonomy (NCBI): domain Eukaryota; kingdom Viridiplantae; phylum Streptophyta; class Pinopsida; order Pinales; family Pinaceae; genus Pinus; species Pinus tabuliformis. The sequence goes on along the minus strand of CM062804.1, from coordinate 276,814,642 downwards.
AATGTTTCCACGAATCCAACCGTGTTGTTGTTTCTTTAGCAGAACTGTACATATTTTAGGCCATCCCCATAAGTGGAGGTATAAGGTGTATTTGTGCCATGTATTCATTTTGATTTTACTGTTGATGAATGAAACTGCCTCCCCACTTTGAGCAGGGTGAAGAGACATAACCCACACTAGTTGAACTCCATTATCAATTTGTGTGTGTCCATATCTCTCATGGTTGCCTTTTATTTTCCTCTGGTTTTATGTGTATTTATTCATGGTTACATGCTCTTTTAAAATGAAATTATGTATGCATAAATGAAATAAAGAAAATTAGATCAACAAGAGTGATCTCTTGTTGTTAACTACCACATCAAAGAAAGTAGTTTGCTTATGCTTATTCTTATGAGACTTGTCACGTGAATGATTGAAAACAAGAGAAGATGAAAATTAAATTTAAAAAAAATGTGTATCAATAGCATGGAATATGTGCAGGCATGGAACATGCATGAGAAGATGTATATACACATGTTTGGGTATGCGATTGAAGGCATTGTTTGAATGTGTAAATTGTATACATAGGGAAAATTCCCATTATGAATATTCATTAAAATTTACGCGTTGGCAGATGAAATGATAAATTTGTGGCTAAAATGTGAGGTTGATATCATTTTAAGGATTGATGAATGTTGCAACATCAAGTATGCTAACACGTAGGTTGAACTTCTTGAAAAGATCTTGGCTAAGAATACATGTGATGGAAGAAAAGTCAGTGCTGAAAGATGCAAGTAAAGGTAGAAAGGTAAATGAATTCGTAAGAATTCCTTTTATGTGATTTGATATCTTTTATTTTTCAAATTAATGCATGTATTGCATGAATGCCAAAGAAGTGGTATGGTTAAGGCATAAAATTTTCAACACCAAAAGATTCAGTAAAATCTTAATAATATGTGCATGAATTGAGCTTCTATGTTGAACAAAGACCAAATGAATGAATAACACACTAATGAGATAAAAATTGTTTGGTAATGCATAAAGAGAATTCATGAAAATGTGGGATGTATGAAGAAAATTTAGGGATTGGAATTGTGTCCATGAGGCCAGGAGTATTGTCCCAATAGTTTCTAAGCTTGAGACAAATGATTTTATCATACAATGTCAATTTTTTTTATAAGCAACATGCAGTTGAAGGATTGCTTTTTCATAGTTAATGTTGAAATTGTGTGGAACTCATGATATATGAAAGGTAGTTTGTCATTAATACCTAGTGGGTTATGACAAAGGCAAGATGCCTTTAGTGTGTACAGATTTTTAGAATATTTAGGATGCATCAATGAGTTACTATAGCATGATTTGGTCATGACACTCATATTATGAATCATGATGGTACATATGCTTGGTGCATTGAGTGCATGCATGCTTGTATGAGACAATCAATTGCATGATTGAATGCCATGAAAAGAAATAAATTCTAATAATTTTAAGGAATTGTTGAGTAGTGGAATGAGTGGCATGAATCCCTCATCCTACAAAGCAAAGTGGAAGCTAATTACTCATGAATTTAGAGATATGTATCTTTCAATTTTGACCCTTTAGTTGTTGGAATAAATGTTTGAATGCATTATGGAATGCTTGGAATGATTGTGATGCAAATAAATAATGCAATGATAGCTTCATTTAAATTTATTTTTAAATCAATTGAAAGTGATTGAATTATTATGTGTATAATAATTTTTAGATCACTTTAGGGGATTTTATAAATCTTGTAATGAAAATATTTTATGTATGAACACTTGCCACTATTTGGTTGATTGAAATTATAAATTGCAATTGAAATGGACTTGGTTATGATAATGAAGGTTGAATACTACCACATGAAAGAGTGAAACAACACAAGAAGAATATCATATTTATGAAATATGATTCCTATATGAAACAAGTTTGGAAAAGAAAATAAAAAATTAATAATATTTTATTTAAATTATTATGATTAATCTCATGGAAAATGTATGGTTATGATATAGGTGAGATGATGATTTATCTAGGAAGGATAGGTGATGGTTGTGAAGTTAAAATTCCTAGGGAAAAGCTCATTGTGATAATACTCGAACCCTATGACATACATTGATCACTATGAGTTATGTTACGATAAATGCAGTGTGCTATTTATATCAAGCCAAAGTGATGCCTTGGATGTAAGACTCCATAAATCTTGAGACTCTTCCAATGTGAAGAAGACTTTCCAAGGAATGGATTACTAAAGGGACTGGGGAGGCATAGAAGGAGATGCCTAAACTTGGAAGGTGCGTGACTACAAGGAAGGGGAGATTTGAATGGATTGGTTTTCAAATATTTATGTACATAATCATGGGATCATGAATGTAGGAATGTGTTGGACTTTGAGGACATTTAGAGGTAAATGGAATGTGAATAAATGAATGACATTGCTTGAAGTGGAAACTAAAAATATGGAAATGTCGTTGATATGAAAGTGGCATATCCCTTATTCTACATAGAATGGTTCTATAGATAGTAGAACACTAAGGATGGTGTTCCATAATAGGGAAGGGGATTATGACACCACTTTCATTACCCAAAACTTTGTAATATAAAGAAGGACATATAATGTTGGGGTGCTAGCATTGATGTTGTGATGTAAAACTTTATATGATGTTGTAATGTTTATTTTTATTAATACAAATGCTAGAGTTAAAGAAAGGGGACAACCAATGGATTATGATGCCTTGGGGAGGGGGAAAAGTTGACATAAGAGGAAAAATATGCCTTGGGTGAATATTTACCTTTGATGTGATGGTCAGTCTTCCCAACAAGCTGAAAGGTTGTGAAGATGAAGGGTCAAGGTGTGATTATAAAAATAAGAGAGAGGAGCAATCAAGGGGTTCTTATTCTTGGTTCTTAAGCTTCTAGTTTTTCTCTCTTTTATTATTGTCTCATACATCTCTCTCTCTCACACTAAGAAAAATTGGGATCGGAAAAAGGATTGGTGATAGAACTCATAAAGGTTTAAACCTTATTACTAGTTAATAGCTATGAATGAAAATTTATGTGATAAGAAACTAATGTGTTGCAACACTTTTTGTTTGGATTAGATGGCTTTGAGGACTAGGAGTGATTCTAGTTGTGCTTGGAACATATAGCACTAAAGAGGAGATGACCGAGGGAAAACAAATATCAAAGGACTCCCTTGTGTTGTATAGACCCACATGGTATTTTTGTGAAGGATAATGGCATTTACTTTAGTGTTAAATTATGGTTTGAATATGAGTATGTGAAATACCTTTGATTTAATTCCTCCTTGAGGCATCAAGATCTTACATAGGGATGGCCAACTATGAGAAAAATTGTAGGATAATTGAGCCTATGGTGGGGTGGAACGCGGCTCACCCTACTTCAATTTCCAATATTTTTTCTGGTTGTAATAGATAAATATTATTTATGTGTTAATGACATTTTAGAATGCATGTTTTACTAACATGCATTATTATTTAATTCCTCTTTTCAAAAATCTTATATGTTCATGTAGTTACTTCTCGACAAATGTATCATGGTTGTAGTTGTTATATTTATTGGTCATAGTTTTTTATATGTATTAAATTATTTAACAACATTGGTTGAGGAAGATAGACTTCTAAAGTATTCTTTAAATAAGTCATGTTGAAATTTCTTCCATAACTTTTCTTATGAGAGGTTATAGAAGTTGAAACTTGTACCATAGTGATATGAAATTCTAATCATCATCTAGTCCAACTTTCAAATCTTGCGCTGCGATATTGTAGGAAATATGATCAGAGAAAGTTGGGATTTTTAAATGCAATTTTAAATTGGTCTTGTTGGGAATTATTTTATAACTTTTATTCTGAGAAGTTCTAGAAGCTAAAACATGGACATAAGTGAAGGGAAATCCCATTGAGCGTCTAGTCCAATTTTTAAATCTTGGGTTGCGAAATTTTAGGAAATATAATTAGAGGAATTTGGGCTTCCTAAATGCATCTTTAAACAAATCATGTTATCATTTATATTATAAATTTATCTGGGATGTTCTAGAAGCTGAAACTTGGACCATACTGAGGGGAAATCACACTGATCATTTAGTCCAAATCTCATATCTTGGGTCATGATATTTTAGGATATATGATCAGAGGTTGTCAAGCTTCCTGGATGCTCTTAAATACATACATCAAATAGGGCATGTTGAAATTTATATTATAACTTTTTATTTGGTAGGTTCTAGAGGCTGAAACTTCAAGCATAGTGAGGGGAAATTCCACAAATAATATGTTTTAGTTTTTAGAACTTGGACTACTATACTTTAGGATATATTCGCTAAGGAATTTGTTGTATTCATTAGAATGCAAAGTGTTTGAATAAATTACTAAATGTTTTAATGATTTATTGCATACAAATTGTTTGATAAAATGTCTAGATTGACGAAATGCCCCTCATTGTAAATAAATTTTTATATTTGCGTATTAACTCTGGATCTATTAAGCCTAAAGAGGGATCAAATATTTTTTCACTCTAAAATAGGTTTGCATCTCAAGGGATTTGATCCCTATCGATGCCTGTAGATCCAAAGTTAAGATAGATCTAAGTCGGTTTTATTTCCCCCTTTAAAAATGCTATATTCCACATGAATACCATAGATTTTTCTTTACTAGATTATTTTTGTTTTTTTATTTTTATTTTTACTTTTGTTTTTTAATTTTATTTTGACCAAGTTAAAATGTACACATTACATTACATTAATTTTTTTATTTGATTTAATTTTTATTTTTATTTATATTGATAGGACATTACATGGCATGGTGTTAGGTTACAACATCTCTATCATAGTGAGCTACAAAGCACCTCTCAACCTAATAAAATTGTAATAATGGTACATAGAATTAAGGATGAATAATTCTTCTTTGCTAGCCGATCACGTTTTGTGTGCTAAGGCATTATTTTATAACATTGTAAGCTATATATAACATTGTAAACTCTTTTGTAGGTTCCACTTATAAATATAATATTTTATGTGCTAAGACATTATTATCTCCGTCGTAGGGAGAGGATATTGCATTCAGTTTATGGTCAAACTCATATTACTTTGGGGTTGACTTAAAAATTTGGTCAAATTTCTATAGTTTAACTTTATATATTGAAATTTATTATTTTTTGACATTATTTTAATTTATTTTTTTGTAATCTGATTGGCTATAAAAATGAAGATGTTATTGCTCAATGCATGGATTAATGAGCCAAAAAGTAAAAATGTCCCATCATAAATGTGGTTCATATATTAAACTTAATTAATAAAGTGAGCTGACGACCCATAAAATATTAAACTTATTTAATAAAGTAAGCTGACGACCCATAAAGTAAACTAGCCGTTTATAACCGGTACCATTTGTAGCTTGGGTGGCATTTGCCGAATGGATGGCTTGGCTTGGTTCCTAAGAGACACTTTAAAAAAAAGGCATCCCATCTGACGAAAAAAACAAGAATTCTATTACCGAAAACCATGACACTGGAAAGTTGTGAATCCTCCATGACACTAGAAAGTTGTGAATCCTAAGAAACGTTAGTTTAGCTGTGAATCCTCCATGACACTAGAAAGTTGTGAATCCTAAGAAACGTTAGTTTAGCTGTGAATCCTAGGAAAAGTTAGTTTGATCCATGGAAGGCAATGCACTTAAAATTCCATTAAAAAAAATTAAGTACGTCAGTATTGGTCTCTCGATAAATAGTCTCAGTATAGATATACAAATTGAATTAGGCTTGGACGCCTCAAATTCCCCACTGAATTTTAATTCAAAGTAAAACTCCTCAAACAACATGTATGTAAAATAATTTTTTAATAGTAACAATCCACTAAGAATTTCCTCGAAAGGAGGGTCAGGTAGTGGTGAGATAAAGAGCCAACGTACTTATAAAAGTGATAAAATTTTAACATTAAATACACCACATAAAAGACCATGATGACATGTATAGATAGACAAATTAACCATGAGAAGAATCTGTATTGGGCCAACAAAATAATTGCTATTTTATGGAAAAGGTTATCATAGTTTTAAAGTAATGATAACATGAAGTGGTATAGTTTTCTAAAATATAATTTGTTAGGACAATTAGATCTGGTTGAGTTATTATTTTCAATTTGATTATTGAAAAAAAAATAAAAAAAAATTGTAAGTTAAATGTGTTATATTTGTGTTTGGATACAGTTTTTGATATCTATATATATAATTTTTAAAAATATTTTTAATATTATTAAAAATGATATATTTTTTATGTTAAAAAATATCATTATATTTAGTTGTTAATAAGTAATGAAAATAGTTATTTGTATATTTTAGTTAATAGAGTTATTATTATTATTATGGGAAAAATTTGTTATTTGAAATAATTTACTAATGATTTAAAGGGGTTCATTTCATTTGAGGAAGATGAATTTTTAGGCAACAAAAAGTAATTTTAAGTCTTACTTCAAGATCAAATGTGGTTTCGGCCTAATAATATTTTCAACAAAACTAATCTCCCTTTTGATTATGCTCATATTACTTTTAATGAAATTATGTATTTTATTACTTTCAATGAAATTATGTATTTTCTAGGCCCAACAAACTCCAAGTGAAGTGAGAATTAAACACACTAGCTACCACCCAAATTATTATCTTTAAACCAATTTCAAATATATAACCTATATGTCTTACACTCTTGTCTTTATTAACTTTTTATTTAAAAATTGCCAAATATATTATCATATCTGATCATCATAATTTTAAATAAATATAAATTTTCAACTCTTTAGTTCACACTTATTTTAAAGTTAATGAATGTTAAGATCGATTTCATGACTAATGGGTAAGTATATAGTACAAATTAATAATAAGAATAACATATATTTTAATTTAGATATATTTAAACTAAACCGCAAAGAATAGCTACCATATAGCACTTATTTTATAACATTGTAAGTTATATATATAACATTGTAAACTCTCGCAAGTTCTACTTATAAATATAATATCACTGACTACCCTTTATCATTTATCAGAAACATTTACATTAAGATGGATTTTTTTTTTTATTAATGAGAGTTTATAGTTTTATTATTTGTAATTAAATCGTAAAATAGTAGAGTTTAGGCTTCTGTGATCCATATCAAGTTTATAAAGGATTTTTCGGCGAAGATCACATGAGACATCATTTGTCGATGCGTTTCGAACCAGCCAGTGTGGTTCATCGTCAGGACAAGTTGAAGAAACAGATCCAGCTTAGCAGGTTAAATAGACAGAGCAAAGCCTCCAATGGCTAAAAAGACAACAACTACTTTTGACTAGGTCCAGGGATCAAAAACCCTATTATTAACTTGGGGGGCTAGACCAATAAATAAAATAATAATATGATAAAAAATATTAATAAATAATAAAAATAATTAAACAGTTATGTACAATTAGTACCTAAAAATAATTCCTAATAATAGTTAGTTAAAGATAAATAATAAAAATTATATCTAGAAAAAATAAATAAATAAATAATAAATAATAAATTAATTAATTAATTAATAAATAAATAAAAATTAATCTAGAGAAGGACCGGTCCCTTAAAAATAATATTATGATAATAGTTAAGTACCAATATTAATAAATAAAAAATTTTTAATAAATAATTAAAAAGCAAATAGGTCCCATCAGTAACTAAAATTAATTGAGAATTAAAATTCTATTCAATTATTACATATAATTAAATTATATAAAGTTATAATATATTTATTTAGTTATAAATAAATAAATAAATAAATAATTAATTAATTAATGAATTATATAAAATTATATTTATTTAGTTATAAATAAATAAATAAATAATAATAAATTAATTAATAAATAAAGTTTAATCTAGAGAGGGACCAGTCCCTTAAAAATAATATTATTATAATAGTTAAATACCAATATTAATAGAAAATTAAAATTTTAATAAATAATTAAAAAGCAAATAGGTCCCATCAGTAACTAAAATTAATAAATATAATTAAAAATACATATAATTAATATAATATATATAATTAAAATTATATATAATTAAAATTATTTTAATTAATGTAATATAATTAAAATAACTTTAATTATATTATATTAATTAACCTTATTATATTATTTAAAATTATATGAAGTTATATTAAAATTAAAATATAATTAAAATTATATTTAAAATAATATTTATATTAAAATTATGTTTTAAAATTAAAGTTATATTATCCTAGGGACCAACCGCTAAAAAGATTTAAAAATAAATAAATAAATAAATAAATAAAATAAAAATAATAAATAAATAAATAAAATAAAATAAAATAATACTAATGATAATAATAATTCAGAAAAAAGAAAAAGAAAAAAAAGACTAGGACGAGAGTGCTGGGACCCAACACCGACTGATTTTCCAGCCATCATCTCTATTGAGATTACTCGGCCTCTTTTCAGTCTCAAGCACCTCCCTAAATTTCCGATGATGGAAGTGCGAAACCTTCGCAATAACACTAGCTTCCTCAATACAAACATGATGCTTGGTTTTCTTGGCGTGCTCAGCTAAAGCGGAAGACTTAGTACGCCTATGCTTGAGATCTGCTACATGCTCACTAATCCGTTGATTAATGGAGCGACCAGTTTCCCCAATATAAGGGGTCCCACAGGAAAAGATACATTATTTTTCAGATATTTACATACTAAGAATCAAGACCAATATCAAAACATTTTTACTTTAGAATAGTGAGTTTTTTTAAATTCATTTTCGTTAATAGATTATTTATAGAATGCGCTCACAAATATTTGTTTTCCAATCAAAGAATGCGCTCTCATTTCTTTCTCTTATTCATTCAAATCAGTTACATGTCGGCAGCGCCAATCACACAAAATACATGCGACTATGCCAAAAAGTACAAAATGAGCATTATGTCACAAGGTGTGGTATCCCTAACAAACGTTATGTCCCGAGCATGACCCTTGGTACCTAATTTCTCTGAATAGGTGGCCCATGGTTCTCACATCATTTCGGACACGTGCTTCGTACTTACAAGTCTGGCCTAAATGTTGGTAAAAATGTTACATCTTTGTTGGAATTTGGTAAATAAAAAATTAGTAATTTTAATATCTTGAATTCATGTATTTAACATAAATAATTTTGAGTATCGATGGGTAAAGTAGTTGGTCGAAGTCTCTCTATCACATTATTGGTTGGTTGTTATGAGGTATGGGTTCAATTTTTTTCAGGTTTGTTTAAATTAGGTTTTTTAATTTGAGTAGGTTGACCTGTGGCCCTTTTGACTGGGCTTACAAAAATTATTATTGCAAAAAATAGTTTTAATTTTTTTTGTTATATATATATTTTTATTATTTTTATTTAAAAAATTATTATAATTATAAATAAGTATTAAAATTGTATTATATAATGTTATAAGGGTTTTGATTTTTAAATGCTCACTTTATATAATATTTTATTAAATATAATTTTTTGGTATTTTTGTCTTATAAATATAAATGTAAAATAATAAAGTAGGAGAAGTCCATAGGAAAGAAATTTTTAAAAATGAAATCAAAGATAACTCCACGATTTTTTTCTACAATAATAAGCATAAATTTTATTCATTCGTAGAAACAAAATTTATATTTTGTAGAATACATGTTGTAAGAAGAAATATGTATTTCTGTATGGACTACTTTCAAGAGCATGTTCAGGATATGTGCTAGTAGTGAGCATAAAATAAAAGAAAATTGTCATCCGGTAGCATCAAAACCTCTTATACATAATCTCTAATAATAATATAATTGGTTCCTAAATACCTAAATAGATGCAATCCGTGGAAAAAACACATGTGAGTTAATAATGGTGATTAAGTGAGGTTGTCCATCATTTAATAATGGTGATTAGTTGAGGTTGTACATCATTTCTTCAGTGAATAGAAGTTTGTAGTACTTGTAGTGGTCCTTTTCCTTTGATTTTGTGACCACCGACAACCCATAATTTGATTCAATGTCAGCTTTAGAAAGGATGTATACTTCTTAATTATGCTCCTTGTAAACATAATGCACATTGAAGGAGTCAAATATGCTCAAGATTATAGAAAGCTAATTATACAATAATGGAACTCATTAAATTTGCAAGTTATTCATTCTAGATTGACATGATATCAACGCCAAATTTCAACATTCTACCCAAAGTCTTTGTTATTCCTTCCTCTATTGGTTCGTTGTTATCCCTATTTGTTAAATAAGAGACTTGCTATGCTCTAAAAAACCACCAAATTATTTCTTGTGCCTATCCTATCACGATCAATTTACTAATGTTAGTCTATCATTATCGTTTCCACTTCACTAACATTACACTACTGAAATCATGTGCTATCTTGTGGCTTATGCTAGTTTTCTTTGGTCAATTCAATCACTATTCTTTGTCAAATCCCTATATGTTTTTTCATGGGTTAAAACTCATCTCCTTCTTGTTGAACAAGTCTTGGAGCAACTACAACACTTTGGGTATGCACATCGAACACCAAAACAACTTCCCCAATTTGTGTTGTTTGTCATTGGTGTATTCCTACTGAGCTTCTTGCTAGTGGAAACAAGATGAAGTTTGTTTTATACCCTTTAATTATTGATGGGGGTTTTGCTATTCATCTACGTGAAACCTAAATCCTTTACATTGCATTCATTTCTCCTAGATTCCAGTCAAATCGTGTTAAGGTGGATAGTCATGGAAAAATAGTTGTAGTGGTGGAGAACATATTCCATGGTATTGCCAAGTATTTCCGACTCATGTTTCCAGAAATTCCTACCATCTTCACTTAAACAAGCCCATGTTGGTAATTTCACTCTCATTTCTTTGAGAAACATCCCCTATGTTTGTATCCAAAGGGTATATCAACTAAAACAAGGGTAATAGCTGCAATGCAACATAGTCCTTGCCTTTGCAACTATTGTTAATTAATTGATTAAAGGTTGCATGGAGTTCTAAGAAAACTATACACAATGAAAGAAAAAATCTCTCTCCACAAAGTTCTATACACAATGAAAGCTCTCCACATAATGGAAGCTCTCCACACAAAAGTCTTCGAAAAGTATTATTATTAAAATAATCTAAAATCAAAGTATTATTATTAGCAATAATCTAAAATTGGCGTATTATGATTAAATTTCATTATGGAGAGGCTCCCCGCACAATGACTTCTACAAAAGTACCTTTACACAATGAATTTACACACAACACTATTCTAAAATTAAATTATTATTATTGTTTATTAATTAATAATCTAAAATTAAAGTATTGTTATTTATTAAAAATCTTAGATTATTTTTATCTTATCATAATCTCCCCATTAGGTCTGTTCATTATGAGTATGCTTTCATAAAGCTTTTTCCTACATTGCTCCACACTATTCTAGCAACATTCATTTCATCTCATATGTGTAACATTTTCACTGTATTCCTAGTTGTAATCACAATTAGTTTACCGAGTTTAAATAATTTGAGAATTGTAATTAGCTATTTGTTTGGTTAGAGAACGTTTTCATGGAGATAATGGATGCATAATTAACCTAGGTTAGAGTTCAATTGAGAAATAGTCCATGTAATTTGTGCGAATCCTCCATATTTTTACCAAAGTTTGTGGCTTTGATTGAATAGTTAGAATCTTAGAAGCATAAGAAGGTTATCTAACTTATTTATTTTAATAATGAATAAAAACGTCAGAATTATTTGAAAGATGGTTATAAACATTGATTTTTAGTTAGAAATATAAAAGCATAAAAAGGTTATATAATCTCTGAGCAACTTGTGTCGAAATTGTTTGAAACATATGGTTATAAGTATTAACATTTTAAACACCAGTAAAAAGTTTAGTCGTGATTCAGCTGTAATGGAAAAATAGTTAAAATCATGAGCATATTTTAATGTAATTTCCTTTAAACCATGTAGTAATCACCAAAGCAAAAATAAGGATCATTAGAAGCATGCCATGAATTAATTTTGATTTCTTTCTCAACTATAAATGAAATTTTCTAGCAATAAATCTATAAGCCACGTTGTTAGTTGTTAGTGTTTACATGTAAGTTTATTTTAAAATATTGGTACACAATTTACCAAGGTTAATTCCCTAGCTTTGAAGTTGGTAATAACAACAGTTCCTACAAAGGTGTGAAGGAAGTTCATTCTAAGTTCATTCTAAGGACCTCCCCGCAATGAGCTTCCTTCGCATTTGTTGTTTTGGCATTGAATTCACTTATATATTCACTACAAATTCAAAAAGTTGGAGTATTATTATTAAAATAATATAAAATTAAAGTATTATTATTAGAAATAATCTAAAATTAAAGTATTATTATTTATTAAAAGCTTAGATTGCTTTTATGTTATCATAATTTTCCCTTACCAAACCTCTTAATTATTAGTGTGCTTTCAATTATGTTAGCAAGATTCTTGTCATCTCATTTTTGTAGCCTTTTGATTGTATTCCTCATTGTAGTCATATTTTTGTAGCATTTTGAGTGTATTATTAGTTGTAATCACAGTTTTTTTACCAAGTTTAAATAATTAAGGGTAGTAATTAGTTATTTGTTAGGTCAGAGTACATTTACATGTAGATAATGGATATATTGTAGAAATTTGAATAATATAACACTTATTCACAGAGATTATCTTGATTATACACTATTTGTGGAATGCATGCATAATACATAACCTCCTCTACCATTGATCATCAATTTACGGAATTAAAAAAAAACAATCGCATGTGCACATTGAAACATCAATCACACATATCAACACAGTATGTAATGGGGAAAGCATACAGCTGAAAACCCCCAACTATCTGTATATTATAATGATAGAGAACATGTAACAATACATAGTACAATACTCCTCACAAGTACTCAGTACTATCTCCACATGCTACACACAAACTAGCTCAGATCTGAACAAGTCACGGGTTCAAATCTCCTCCACTGTTTTGCCTGCCTCTACTGCGCAATCCAAGTTGAGAATAGATCAGATCCAAGTTCGAATTCCCTTAGCTTGTACTGCGCAATCCTCATTGGCAATCTCAATCAATGATTGTGCAAATCTCATGCACAGCTATAGTCACAACTGATAGTAGTCTCACCCTTTCACCTACCTCTAACACTTGTCTCCACTGAACTCTCCATGCACTGAGTTAACTGATGTATTCTTTAGTTGATTTATGAGTTAATAATTAGTGAATTAATTAATAATTAATTCACATCACTCATCACTAGTGTATTTGGCAGTTAGACTAAATACAACTAGTTCAACTAAGTCAAACTGAACACAACTCCATCAACTCCTCAATCAACTCCACCAAACTCAATCACTTGAGTTCTAACTGAAGTCCATCATGCAATAGCTCAACTAACCCATAGGAAAAGCGTATTTCCTTCTGGCAGTTGCATGTGCCATATCCGTAGCTCGAACTGAAGTGCTGCAAGAGGATAAGATAATGTTTATAGTCCAAATATTATTAAGAGCTAATAATATTCGACTGTTCTATTTTTTTGACTGGTAGTCTAAAAATAGACTCTGCCCATATGTCTAAAAATAGAGGTCCATCTATTTTTACCAACATGACCAATCATCCATAAATAGCATCCTGCAACTCATAGACCATGATCCATATGTCTAAAAATAGACATAGTCTAAAAATAGACTTTGCGCCAAAAATAGCCTGCGGGCCCACTTAGTGAAGACAACTTCTTTTCACTAAGCTCCATCATCTTGTCGCATTTTCAATACTCCCTCTCAATAAGATATGGATTATCTTCAACCCCTATCCTACCTCTGTGGTATTCGAATTTTCTCCTGGTGATCGCCTTCGTTAAGATATCAGCATCCTGATCCTCCGTGGGAATGTATGAAAGTAACATGATTCTCCGCTGCACACAATCTTTGATATGATGGTACCTGATGTCGATGTGCTTGGATCTATCATGAAATAATGGATTAGCTGAGAGTTTAATGCAACTCTGGTTATCACAATAAATCACAGTAGGCTCCAAGTGTGACCCGAACAACCTGACCAGGATCTTCCTCATCCATATAGCCTCGCATGCAGCCAAACTTGCTGCCATATACTCGGCCTCTGCTGAACTGAGTGCCACAGATCTTTACTTCCTGCTGTACCAAGAAATTGCCGTCGACCCGATATTGAAGATCCCTCCAGATGTGCTCTTTCTGTCCGTTGGGCTCCCTGCCCAATCTGCATCCGTGAAGCCACATAGCTTCACCTCATCCTCCTGTCTGTACCACAATCCATATCCCGATGTGCCTCTGAGATAACACAATACATGCTTGCCTGCCTTCTAGAAGAGCTTGGTTGGCTTAACCATAGCTTGTGAAAGCTACTTAACAACATAGCATATATCGGGTCGTGTATTGACGAGATACATAAGCGACCCCACCAACTGTCGATAAACAGTGGCATCCACTACCTCCACTAAAGTAGCATCCTCCTTCCTCCAACCTCAAGAGGAGTATCAACAGGCTTGCAGCCATGCATGTTGAACTTCTCCAATATCTCCCGGGCATACTTACCCTGAGAAAAAAATAGTCCATCACTGCGCTGCCAAATTTCCAATCCCAGGAAATAATGAAGGAGGCCCAAGTCCTTCATCTCAAACTCTCTAGCAAGATCCTCCTTGCATGAAAGTATCAACAACTCATCTCCCATCAAAATCAAATCATCTACATAAAGTACAATGATCAGCAACTTACCCTCCACCACAATCTGGTATAGGTTAGGACCCGCCTCATTCTTGGAGAATCCAAGTCTGGTGAAATAACTGTCTATACGTGTGTACCAATCACGAGGTGCTTGTTTCAACCCATACAACGCTCTCTTGAGCCTGCACACATGCGACTCGCTGCTGAAGATCTTGAAACCTTCGGGCTGCTCTATGTACACCTCCTCCTCAATGACTCCGTTGAGGAACGCAGTCTTCACATCCATCTGATGGATGTGCCACCCCATCTGCGTTGAGAGAGCAAGAATCATCCGTATGGAAGAATACCTTGCGACAGGTGCAAAGGTCTCCTCATAATTGATCCCCTCTATCTGTGAGAAGCCTCGGGCAACAAATCTTGCCTTGTACTTCTCCACACTCCCGTCAGCTGCCTGCTTCACTTTGTAGATCCATCTCGAACCCACCACTGATTTCCCTTCCGGTCTTGGGACAATCTCCCATGCACTGTTTCTGACAATCGAATCATACTCTTCCACCATGGCATCTACCCATGCGGGATCCTCCACAACTTCCTCGAAAGAGGATGGCTCAGTCACGACACATTTGCTCACAAGAGCCATGTATCCAGTGTACCGATCAGGTGACTGTCTCTGTCTGCGCTGTGCTGTAGGTGGTCCTACAACCTTCTCTACATCTTGAGCCAGTCGCTCAGCTTCTGTAGTGCGCTTTCGCCCTCTGATGGTTGGCGCTGCATGAGTGGTCTCTTCCACTCCATGAACTTCATCTTGTGGCTGATCCATATCCTGAAGCTCATCCTTAGGAACTAATAGCTCCTCATCTACATGCAGGTGTGGCTCCCTCTCAAGCGAACACTTCATGGCTTTCTCCTCCTGAAATTTGATATCCCATCATACAACAGTCTTGCGACTCTCTGGAAAATACACACGATAGTTGTGGGGCGCATCAGTGTACCCCACAAATATTCCAACCTCTGCGGTCGGCTCCAGCTTCTTCCTGGCATCCTTCGTCACATGCATGTAAACAGGAGAACCAAAAATCCTCAAATGATAAATATCAGGCCTCTTACCAGAATAAGCCTCCTCGGGTGTACTCATGCCAAGTATCTTGTGAGGACAACGGTTCTGCACATATACTGCAATATTGCATGCCTCCGCCCAAAAGTGAAGGGGTAGGCCCTGATCATGCAACATCGCCCGTGCAGCACCCACGATCATTCTGTTCTTCCACTCAGCAACCCCGTTCTGCTGTGGGTTATGGGGAGCTATGAGCTCTCTTCAAATCCCTTCTGCATTGCAGAAGTCCTTGAACTTGCCAGAGATGAATTTACCACCATTGTTGCTCCTAAGAGCCTTCACCTTCTTCCCTGATTCCTTCTCGACCAGTGCTTTGAACTCACAGAACTTTGAGTATGTCTCGCTCTTCTTCTACATGAAGAAGATCCAACACTTTCGAGAGAAATAATCAACAAAGATCACATAGTACTTGTGCTTTGCTGTCGAAGCTATTGAGAAAGGTCCACACACGTTTGTGTGAATTCTCTCAAGGATCGCCGTGGCGCAACTATCCTTCTCGTGAAAGGTGGCTTTCACAAATTTTCCCAAAGTACACCCCTTGCACTGATCTGACTACGCAAAAGTGCGTTTAGGAAGCCCAGTAGAAATCTGCTACAGTATCTTCAAGGCTCCATGGTGAAGGTGGCCCAATCTCCGGTGCCATAGCTTGCCATCATCCCATCTTACCAATACTTCTACCTTGCATGCCATTGTTGCGCAGCCATCTACTTGCAATTGATAAAGGTTCTTGACTCGAACCCCTATCTTCCGGGTTTCTCCAGTTGTCTTACTGCGCAGGAAAGCCTTTCCCTCACTGAAGACAACATCATATCCCTTGTCTTCTAACATCGCCACAGAGATAAGATTCTTCTTCAATCCTGGAACATGCATCACTTCCTTCAATATGAAGGGTTTACCAGACTCCCTCTCAAAGGAAATGGTACCGATACCGGTCGCACTGTATCTACCATCATCGCCCATCTCGATGTGCACTCCAAGATCTTTCTCATCCAGATCAGAAAACAAATCTCGATCTCCTGTCATGTGAAAAGACGCACCACTGTCCAAGAACCATACCGATCCCATCACACTTGATACCAAGCATGCGATCAGTGAAAAATCTAGCTCAAACTGCGAGGCTAAGGCCTCTCCCGTTGCAGATCCAGCAGCTTGCTTATTTTTCTTCTTCTGCGGACAATTTGTGGCATAATGTCCGTGCTGGTGATAGTGAAAGCACTTCACCTTGGACATGTCCTGCTTCTTGCCTTTCGCACCAGAATGAGAAGCTTTCTTGTTCTTCCCCTTCTTTTCTTTGGCAGCCAAAGCGCAATTTTCTTCATCAGATGCCTTTGATGAAGATCCGTCCCTGGTATTCCGCCTGATCTCCTCTTGCACAAGATCCAACCAAAGTCTCTCCCATCCTGGCAATTTCTCCCGACCATTGACAGAGTCCTGATAGGAATACCAACTCTTCGGAAGACCAAGGAGAGCCAAGCTCACCAATTCCTCATCATCGATAGTCACCCCCACACTTCCGAGCTCATCTCAGCATTGGGTGAACTTCGTGAGATACTTGGGCATACTGTCTCCTTTCTCACACTTAATGTTTCTGAGTTTATCCTTGAGCGCCAACTTCCTCTGGTCGCTCTTGCTTTGGAATAAATCTGTCAACGCTTTCCACATCAAGTATGGAGAAGCCTTTCCATGCAGGCTAGATACAATGTGATCCTTCACGCCCTCCAACAGAATCCTTCGACACTTTGCTATCTTCTTTTGCCAAGCCTCAACTTGAGCAGTATCAGTAGGCTTTGGGACCTCAACATCTATGAACTCCTTCAACCCATTGTCATCTAACACCGCCTCCATCCTGTCTTTCCATGCAATATAATTTGAGCTGCCTTCAAGGGCATACTCCAATCGTAATCCGTTGAAAGACATTTCAACTTCGACACCAAGAAAATACTATTGCAAATTCGAATTCCACCAGCTCAAAACTCAACCGCTTCTGATCTAAAATTCGTGAGAACAAAGTATTTCTCGTACAAAGATTGACTGTATGGGCATTTACCGAATATCTCACCTTCCAAAAGAAGGATGAATCCAGAGGCTACCTGGCCCGATTACAGAGTCCGCCTAAAGAAATAAAATGTAATCACTTTCTGAATAATAGATATGATGATCAACTTCGCTCTGATACCATGTAGAAATTTGAATAATATAACACTTATTCACAGAGATTATCCTGATTATACACTATTTGCGGAATGCATGCATAATACATAACCTCCTCTACCATTGATCATCAATTTGCGGAATTAAAAAAAAACAATCGCATGCGCACATTGAAACATCAATCATAGATATCAACACAGTATGTAATGGGGAAAGCATACAGCTAAAAACCCCCAACTATCTGTATATTATAATGATAGAGAACATGTAACAATACATAGTACAATACTCCTCACAAGTACTCAGTACTATCTCTACATGCTACACACAAACTAGCTCAGATCTGAACAAGTCACGGGTTCAAATCTCCTCCATTGTTTTGCATGCCTCTACTGTGCAATCCAAGTTGAGAATAGATAAGATCCAAGTTCGAATTCCCTTAGCTTGTACTGCGCAATCCTCATTGGCAATCTCAATCAATGATTGTGCAAATCTCATGCACAGCTATAGTCACAACTGATAGTAGTCTCACCCTTTCACCCACCTCTAACACTTGTCTCCACTGAACTGTCCATGCACTAAGTTAACTGATGTATTCTTTAGTTGATTTATGAGTTAATAATTAGTGAATTAATTAATAATTAATTCACATCACTCATCACTAGTGTATTTGGCAGTTAGAATAAATACAACTAGTTCAACTAAGTCAAATTGAACACAACTCCATCAACTCCTCAATCAACTCCACCAAATTCAATCACTTGAGTTCTAACTGAAGTCCATCATGCAATAGCTCAACTAACCCATAGGAAAAGCATATTTCCTTCTGGTAGTTGCATGTGCCACATCCGTAGCTCGAACTGAAGTGCTGCAAGAGGATAAGATAATGTTTATAGTCCAAATATTATTAAGAGCTAATAATATTCGACTGTTCTATTTTTTTGACTGGCAATCTAAAAATAGACTCCGCCCATATGTCTAAAAATAGAGGTCCATCTATTTTTACCAACATGACCAATCATCCATAAATAGCATCCTGCAACTCATAGACCATGATCCATATGTCTAAAAATAGACATAGTCTAAAAATAGACTTTGCGCCAAAAATAGCCTGCGGGCCCACTTAGTGAAGGCGACTTCTTTTCACTAAGCTCCATCATCTTGTTGCATTTTCAACATATATTAACCTAGGTTAGAGTTCAATTGAGAAATAGTCCATGTTATCTGTGTGAATCCTCCCTATTTTTTTTTCAAAGTTGATGTCTTTGATTGAATAGTTAGAAGCGTACAAGCATAAGAAGCTTATATAACTTTTTTATTTTAAGAATGGAAAAAAATGTAGGAAGTATTTAAAATATGGTTATAAATATAGATTTTCAATTAGAAATATAAAAGCATAAAAAAGTTATATAATTTCCTTGTTTCAAAAATGAGAAATGGTATAGAAATTGTTTGAAACATATAGTTATATGTATAAATTTTTTAAACACCAGCAAAAAATTTAACCATGCTCAAGCATAAACGAAAAAATAGTTAGAATCATGACCATATTTTAATGTAATTCCCTTTAAACCATGTAATATTCTCGAAAGTGGAAACAAGGATCATTAGAAGCATACCACAAATTAATTGTGATTTCTTTTTCAGCGATAAATAGAAATTTTTAGGAACAACGTGGAGTAGGCATTAGAGTAGGCGTTATATTCCTCTTGTTGGAAAGTTATGCAGAAATTTGCCTCTCCTTTTGTAACCGAATTTGTGGCTCTTAGCCAATCAGTTAATGAAATCCCATAACCGTTCTTGTAAAAAAAAAAGATAAATAGAAATTTTTAGGGATAAATCTATAAACCTTATCATCTTTTAAATGTAAGTTTATTTTAAAATTCTAGTACTAGGGATAAAGTTATAAACCTTATCAGCTTTTAAATGTAAGTTTATTTTAAAATTTTGGTACACAATTTTAGTTACCTAGATTTTAATTATGTAATAGAAATAGGCCCCCCAACGGTGTGGTGGAAATTCATTTTAAGAAGCTCATTCTAAGTTCATTGTGCAGATATTCGCACAATGAGCTTTTTTTATTTTTTATTTTTAATTTTTAATTTTTTAATTTTTTTTTTTCTAGTTAAGACTAACCTAAGTACCAACCAGGATTTGAACTGGTGACCTATCACAAGGAGTGCCTTAACAACACACCCATTCACCATCAATCCAAAGCCCTGTGGGCCTTGATAGGTAAAGTATTATTATTAAAATAATATAAAATTAAAGTGTTATTATTAGCTTAAAGTATTATTAATAAAGTTTATTATGTGAAAGTTTATTAAAGTCGTATGTTTATTAAATTTTATTTTGGTGAAGTTTATTGTGCGAAGGTCTTTCGCACAAAACTAATCTAAAATTAAAAATTATTATTTATTAAAAAGCTTAGGTTGTTTTTAGGTTATCATAATTTTTCCGCAAGGTCATTCAATTATGAGCGTGCTTTCAGAAATCTTTCTCTTGTATTTCTCTACACTATTTTGTTAGCAAGATTCATCTCATCTCATTTGTGTAGCATTTTCATTGTATTCCTCATTGTAATCGCAGTTAGTTTACAAAGTTTAAAAATTTCAGGGCCAATAATTAGTTATTTGTTAGAATAGAGTACATTTACATGGAGACAATGGATGTTGTAACCTAGGATAGAGTTCAATTGAGAAATAGTCCATGTGATCTATGCCAATCCTCCATATTTTTGCCAAAGTTGATGTCTTTGATTGAATAGCTCGAAGCACAGAATCATAAGAAGGTTATATATATTCTTTATTCTAAGAATGAAAAAAAATGTTGACATTATTTGAAACATGGTTATAAATATAGATTTTTTAGTTAAAAATATAAAAGCTTAAAAAGGTTATATAATTTCATTGTTTTAAAAATGAGCAACAAATTTTAACAACTCATGTAAAAATTGTTTGAAACATATGGTTATAAGTATAAATTTGTTAAACAGTAAAAAGTTTCGCTATGATCAAGCTTTAATAGAAAATTAGTTAAAATCATGACCAAATTTTAATGTAATTTCCTTAAAATCATGACCATATTTTAATGTAATTTCCTTTAAACCCCGTAACAAAAATGAAAACAAGGATCATAGAAGCATACCACTAATTAATTGTGATTTCATTCTCAATGATAAAACGAAATTTTTAGTAATAAAGTTATAAACCTTATCAACTTCTAAATGCAAGTTTAGTTTAAAATACTAGTACACACCTTAACAAAGGTTAATTATCTAGATTTTAAGTTCGTAATAGTAACAGTGCCCTCAACGGTGAGGAATTTCATTCTAAGTTCATTGTGGGAAGCTCCACAAAATGAGCTTCCTCAACATTTGTTTTTCATATTGAATTCACTTATATATTCATTACTAGTTAGAAAAGTCACAATATTATGATTATTAAAATAACCTAAAATTAAATTTTATTATTAACAATAATATAAAATTAGAGTTTTATTATTATATTATTATTAAAGTTTATTATGCGGAAGTTCATTTAAGTGGTTTGTTTATTAAAGTTCATTGCGGGAGGTCCCCGACATAATGAATATTTGTCCAATAGCATCTGCAGAATGAACTTCCACATAATACTAATCTAAAAATAAATTCTATTATTTATTATTAAGAAATAATATAAAATTAAAATGTTTTTTTTTTCTATGTTAAGACTAACCTAAGTACCCACGGGGGATTTGAACCGGTGACCTATCGCAAGGAGTGCCTTAGCAAGGCACCCATTCACCGTCAATCCAAAGCCCCGTGGGCAATATAAAATTAAAATGTTATTATTTATTAAAAATATTAGATTGTTTTATGTTATTTTAGCAAGGTTAAGTGCCTAGCTTTGAAGTTGGTAATAGTAACAGTTCCCACAACTATGCAGAGGAAGTTCATTTGAAGTTCATTGAGGAGCTTTGCACCATGAGCTCCCTTTTCTTTTTATATTGAATTCATTTATATTGTAATAATATAAAATTAAAGTATTATTAGAATAATTTTCAATTAAAGTATTATTACAAATATTCTACAATTAAATTATTATTATTATTAAATTTAATCGTGTGGAAGTTCATTATAGTTCATTAAAGTAGTATATTTATTAAATCTTATTGTACATAGGTCTTCAACACAATAAACTTCTTCATAAAGACCTATGCACAATGAACTAATATGTAATTAAGTTATTATTATTGTTTATTAAGCAATAATTTATAATTAAAGTATTGTTATTTATTAAAAAGCTCAGATTGTTTTTATGTTACATAATTTTCTCGCGTGAGGTCTGTGTGGTTTCAGAAAGTTTTCTCCTAGATCGCTCTACACTATTCTGTTAGCAATATTCATCTCATCTCCAATTTGTGTAGCATTTTCACTGTATTCCTTATTATGTTATTAATATTCATCTCATCTCATTTGTGTAGCATTTTCATTGTATTCCTTATTGTAATCGCAATTAGCTTACCAAGTTCAAATAATTTGTGGCCAATAATTAGTTATTTGTTAGGTTAGAGTATATTTACATCAAGATAATAGATGCATTAACCTAGGTTAGGTTTCAATTGAGAAAAGTCCATTTTATCTGTGGGAATCCTCCCTATTTTTTTCCAAAGTTGATATATTTAATTGAATAGTTAGAAGCATAGAAGCATAAGTAGTCTATATAACTTCTTTATTTTAAGAATGAATAAAAATGTCAGAATTATTTGAAATACGGTTATAACTAACATTTGCAGTAGATGTTGCAAAGGAAACGTCGTAAGGCATAAATTGAGGAACAATCATGACATATAAATGGTGTTATAGACATTTTTGGGCACTGCAACCCCAATCATACATGTCCATAAACCAAGGGCTCCTAAGTCCCTAAAAGTGTTGCTTCACACCCTAAAGGAACAAGGTCAGCTAATTACATCATCTCCCAGAAGTTCTCCACAGAAAACTGCTCAAAACTGGTCAAAGCTGGACCATACAAACTGCCCAGTGCAGAGGATGCGATGCATCTCACCTGCTCAGTGAAAAGGGTGCGATGCATACTGGAAAGCCCTTTTGTAGGGTGCGACGGGCGAGAGTAGACAAATGGCAGAGATAGTTTGCAAGGTGGATCGTCATGGAATCTTCCAGAAACTTCTCTTGTGACACTTGCCTCTCTGAATTCACCCAGGGATGAGTAAGAGATCATCAATCTCCAAGTGGAATCAAGAACTATCAGAGAGAGGACACTAATCAAAATCCCAGACGCTGACTCACCTCCCTGCAATCATCTATATATGGATCACTCATCCCAGAGATCCAGAGGTTGGAATTTTGTATCTTGTAAGGAAGTGCTGTTGGTTTCTTGGTGGAATATCATAGTGTTGGGTGATCTAAGCTTTTCATGAGGTGAAGAAGGGCTTTCATGCTGGGAGGATGACGTTGGGTCAGAAAAATTGGTTGTAATCCTCTTTGCTATTCTTGATATTAATAAAGCTATTCAAGTTTTCCTCCACATTCTTGTATGTTTGATGATATATGCATTTGAGTGGTCAATACATATTTGGTCCTATATTGTTTATGATTGTAGATCTCTGTTTTTCAATAGTATTGTGTTGCTTTAATCCCACAGGTGCTCTTTGAAGCTGGGTAGACAAAGGAAAAGTGGCAAAGATCTGTCAGAAGGGAGAGGAACCAAGCAAGGAACCAAGTGCAAGACTGAGGTTGGTGCCTTTTGTTCCCCTCTTATCTACTTCTCATAAAGGAAAGCGAAAGTAGTTTTAGTTTGTTTGTTTCTAAGATAGCTACCAGTCTTAGTGGTACTAGCAGCTCCGAGTGGACACTAGATTTCCCAATAACAAAATGGCGACTCCACTGGGGAGCGAATAGATTGTTTGCTTGTCTATATTCGTTTTTTTTATAAACTTACAGACGGAGCCTAAAGTCAAGCCAGCTAGCCTTCGAACTGCATTTGCTATGAAAGTGCAAAGTAGATCAATTCTACTTCAGTCTATCTCCGGGTTTTGTTTATAAACTGAACAATTGATTTGCAAACCTTCTAATTGCCCTAGTGGTGGCTCTAGTAACCTCATTAGATCAACCCCTATGATTTATATTTACTGAACATCACTTGCTCGGCCTAAATCCCTGAACTGAGCTACAAATTGTGACCAAAGACCAAGTAAAAGTCTCGCACTGATACCATCACACCCTCTCTTCAAGGAAGTCTGTATGCATCGCACCTCCCGTGTGTAGTGGGTGGGATGCATACTGGTTTCCCTGTGTAACAGGTGCGATGGTCAGAAAAGGCTATTTTTTCCTTCAAACTTTGGTTTTTCTTCACTCTCTTCAGCTCTATTCAGGAATTTTGTTGTCTGTGATCAGTATACCACTGTGGAAACCCCCTTCCTTTCCATCATTCAGCCTCCATTGTGCAAAAGAATTGTAAATGTTTTTATGTATTGTGCGCCATTTACAGTTCTCTTTTAGAAAGAAGTAGCATAATCAAACTGTCGTTTCTTGATTTGAAAGTGTCGCAAGTGTCGTTTTCAGTCAAAGAAAAGAATCTTATTGTTCTTGATAGTCAATTATACAGTTACTCTTGTATTTGATTTGAATTAGTAGTTTTTCAAGTGTCGAATGCAATTTTCAATTCAAAATAGCAAAGTGTCGTCATTATCTTCCTTTCGTTTTTGAAGAGAAATTTGTTAGTACTGTCGCTTTGAAAAGATAATTCAGATTTGTACTTAGCATTTTTCTTGTCATTCACACATTAAGAAAGCTGAAAACAAATACATGCATGTGCATTTGCATTTAGACTGCTTGTTGGTTTGATTTAGGACAGTGCATCTAGTGTGTGCTCTCTGCTCTATGTTGAAAGAATATCATCTCTCTTTCTTTAGTAGCTAGGATTTTCATTGCAAAAAGAAGATTAAATGATTGTTTATCATCTTAGATTGCATTTTAGGAATTGTACATCTACATCACGCGGTGAACCTGAAAGGCAAATTTCTTAAGAAAGATCAACTGTAAAATAAATTCAATGAACATAAAAATGCTTTGGAACCTAATGCACAACATCTAGAAGTCTAGGCTAGAGACGTATTTCGACGTCGTAAAGCCTGGTAACTGTCGCTTTCATTTTTGGTTGGGTGATTCCTCCTCTTTGAGACGACAAGTGCCAGTACGGATTTGTGCTCCCACGTACCGTCGAGTATATATTGGGAGACCACAATAGGCTATATCCTTTATCCATAGGAAGCTGTGTCTGCCACCCTATCGATCGCAATGCACTGAACACAACATTCATGAAGATTGACTGCCGTACCGTAAAAAGTATTTTGCAGTTTTGTGATTGGTTTGGTAATCCCTCTGTCTAGATTTCCAGAGTAGTCTCTTTCGTTCCTTTACAGACTCCTTAAAGGAAAAGGTCCATCTGAGCACTTGTCACTTTAGGCTCATTAAAAACCGAAGGCGACTAGAGTCATCTTTTGTTTTTTCTCGACTCTTAAAAATTGAAAAAACAAGTTATGTCAAAGCGTCTAAAATTTATTTTAATCGGAATAATATCACCATTCCTGCGTTGGTCTTAGGTTGAGAAAAATGGAGTCTACCAACCAAGGATTTTCCCTTGGAGGAAATCCTAGTCCTTTCTCCTCTTGGGGAGGTGTTGGTGCACCTCATATGGCCACATTGTCACTTCCAGGATTGACGATTGGCTTGCCAATATGGCTCTTCTCAACCTCCATCATTCAGAACACCGTGATTCCTGAACAATCGAGTCAGCAACTGGATGATACTAAAGTTACCCCCCAACCTTCTACTTCATCCAATTCTCCCTCTCCTCCTTCCTCTTCGCTTGATGAAGCTGGTAAAGCCAAAAATCAAGTAACTAAGAAGGAGAAGAAGGGGAAGGAGAAGAAAGAGAGGAAGAAGAAGGAGCCAAAGGCGAAAAGGGGTAACCAGGCATTGTCTAATGAAAATCCACACACTGCACCGTCCAAGCCTAAATCTCCATGTGTCATTTGCAAAGGAGACGACTATCATCGAGATTGTCCTTGCATCCCTTGGATCTTAAGGGACTAGTCTCCTCAATTGCATAATCCGGTGTCATCAACCTCTGAAGATCATGTTGAAAGTACACCATCAACTAGTGAAATCGAAGCATTTAGACAGAAAAGGAAATGTAAATTTCCTTGTAAACTGTGTGAAGGCGATCATGTCATCCACCGTTGTCCCTTCCTAGACGAAGCTAAAAGAGTCTTGAATAACCGTCTTGCTTCACCGCTATAGCTTCCTCCTGGATACAAGAAACTCTTGCCGATTCCATCACTAGTTGAAAATCCGACTGACACGCCATTGTGGTCGGTCGAAGCATCTATCATTAAAGATAAACCCACTGAGTCCATACCAGACGAAAGTCAAAAGGTTGAGGTGGCAGTCGACCCGGTCTCGTCTTCAGAAGGTCCATCTTCAGATGATACAATCACCGAAGAGAATGAGAACGACACCGTTCAAATTATTTTCGTAAACACAGACTCTAATGAACATGGGGGCAATCTACCTATTCCTTTACCGCAGGAAGGAAGTTCGTCAGAGTCATATCCTGCCATCTATTCGGTCCCACCTATAAGCAACCTAGTCGTTTCCTTCGATTGGAATCTACTAGGTAGACCCCGTTTACTGGTTAATGTACCATTTCGAATCATTGTACAAGCTTACAAAATTATCATGGTTGATACCATCATAGATGAAGGGGCTTCTGTGAGTATCCTTTCCTCAACTGCTTGGGAAGTGCTTGGTTCGCCATCGCTTCTGCCTGAGATGAGAAATCTGACAGGCTTCGATAAAGGAACCAATTGACCATTAGGGATCCTTCCCAATGTACCCATAACGTTGAGAAGGAAAACCGTTTATATGAACGTAATGGTAGTCCAAGGACCTCTAGATTATAATCTACTCCTTGGGCATGACTATATTTATAGCATGGGAGCCATTATCTCCTAACTCTTTAGAGTAATGTGTTTTCCACATGAAGGCTGAGTGGTCCAGCTCATAGACCATCTTTTGTTCCCCGGCTCACACATAGCTAATAGTCAAACGCCATCCCTAAATGGTCTTTTCATGCAAGGAATGTCTCATCAATCTCCAGTCCGTCCACCTGAAGAGCGTGAGTAATTCGGGAGGACATGACTGAAACCCAGGGGGCATGCACCCTGGTCTGTTTTGGCAGGAAAACCTTGGGTATAGGGTAGGTTTCCGCAGAGGATATATGACTAGTCTGATACACCCGTCCATTTAGGAAAATGGGATTAGATTGGAATAAGGTTCCCTCGTCAAAGTTATGTGAGTGGAGGCGACCGCGCCACTCACCTTTTTCTATTTCGGTAGACATCACCAAGGAAGTGTTTTGTCTGCAACACGAATGGAGCAATCTTGCGAATGCGAGAACTTTCATATGGTAACCTGGAAACTCTACTTCGCTATGCCTAGGGGCATGCAAACCTTTTTGCCTGAAAGTAAAGAGCGACCATTTATTTTCTTAGTTTGTAGTTTCTCAACCCTTTAAACTCATAGAATTGGTCATTCCTAGCTTTACATAATGAAAGGATCCGGAGAAAAGTTTCGAATGGTGCAATCTCCCTAAAAATTGAACCTATCGATGAGACATCCTTATTATACGAATGGCACGAGCAGTTTTTATGTGGAGTTCAAGCTCGTTAAAAATTAAACCTAAGCAATGAGCAAATGTTTCCCCCAGAGTTTAAGCTCATTAAAAAATGAACCAATTTCTGGTAAATAACCATTGTGAATGCATTATCATCAGCTTTTGAGCCTTGGTCGTGTTCTCATCATCACCTCCACTCTGTTTTAGCCGATCATTGACCTCCATTTGATTGTTTACCCCTTTTGAGGAACAACTGCGAAGATTGATCCTGTTAGCCATCCTTGTGACACTGCCGTGATTGGAAAATTCCAAACCTTACCTAGAATCAGCTGCTACTTGAAATTATCGCTCGTTCCTCAAAAAACGAGTCTCCTTGAAGCTCTTTTCATCTGACTCGTAAAATATGAAAAGATTACCGAGCGATTGGCCTCTCCAGCTCGTTAAATCTACCGGAAGTTCTATCCCTCCTCTAGATTTTAATCTTTTTGGACCTGAGGGATTATTACACAAAAAGATTGAGTGCTTGTTTTGTTCGGCTTGTTAAAATTACCGAAAATTCATCCCTTTCATATTATTTTATACTTTTTCGGACTTAAGGGATTATATGATGAAAAAGGATTATTGGAGTTTCCTTTACGTCCCTTTCAGACTCTCTAAAATTGAAAAGGACTAAGTTATCTTTGTCGTTAAACTCGTTAAAACCAAATAGCGACAAACTTGTCCATATAGACAAGAATGAGTTTCACTATCGCTAGGCTCATTAAAACATAGTGACGGGTTTGCCCGAAGGGAAAATTATAGAACAAGCATATGTTATCCTCCTCAAGCTTGATAAAAATAAAGAGGTACTGGTTAGCAATGACTGGGGAAAAATTGGGAAGAAAACTTGAAGAAACTTTATTGGTAGCAAGTCGCTCTTGAACATGACACTTTCACTCCACATCCAAGTCGGGTTGGGTTATTCCGTTCACCGGTCATATCACCATTGGTCCATCGCACCATCCATATTTGGGGTTAACGCTACCAATCCATGTCAGTGTCACCGGTATGTTCAAGAGAATTCGCTCAGAGAATTCACCTGTGTCTCATCCGCTGTAATACATTCACGCTCCATTCTTTCATGACCGCCACCCTGAACCCTGTATCATCAGATAGTTTTCATCTCCGAAATCATTTACTCTGTTCCGTGTTTTAGATGTGGGATTCATTAAGGCCCTCCTACGATGGGTCGCTTCTTGTCGACATCAGCTCATTATCCAAGAAGCCGACTTAGGAACAACCCTTTTAGTACTTTGAAGCTTGCATGCCTCAATGGCAAGTTTCTCACCTTCGGCGACAGGTTTACATAAATGGCCTTCAACCGAAAGATTTTGCGTGGTGTTCGACACCAAGTCCCTTTTTCACACCACACGAATTGTACTTTAGTGCCTTGAGGGTCATCATCATTATCGGTGATTTCTCTCGCACCTATTAATAGTTTACATCATTGGCTGGTAATCAGGCGATGTCTTTCCATGTTCGACTCCAGAGCATCTTTCACATGGATCGACTTGTACTCCGAGTGAAGATTGGATGAGTTTGAAGACCCTGGATCTCGTTTCATCCATCTGGGCTCTGATATATTCAGGAAAATAAAGACATCAAATGTACATCATTGCTACACAGATGATCATCCAAATCAAAGGATGATGGCTCTATTAGAATCATCAGTCTACCACACAAACGGTTGTCTGTTTTATTTACATGAAAATGAATTTATAAAGCTGAGCATGGGAATTCCAGCCTCAACTAGATCATGAAAAATATTATGAAGATAATGTATTGTATTGTATCTTATTACAGGTCGCCTTCCAGCTCGAAAAAACTTCGGATCCTCATGATAAAGCATTTCACCCGACATCAAAAGATTAACGACCTCATGCTTTAGGGGGAAACTGTTATAGACATTTTTGGGCACTGCAACCCCAATCATACATGTCCATAAACCAAGGGCTCCTACGTCCCTAAAAGTGTTGCTTCACACCCTAAAGGAACAAGGTCAGCTGATTACATCATCTCCTAGAAGTTCTCCACAGAAAACTGCTCAGAACTGGTCAAAGCTGGACCATACAAATTGCCCAGTGTGGAGGGTGTGATGCATCTCACCTGCTCAGTGAAAAGGGTGCGATGCATACTAGAAAGCCCTTCTTTAGTGTGCGATGGGCAAGAGTAGACAAATGGCAGAGACAGTTTGCAAGGTTGATCGTCATGGAATCTTCCAGAAACTTCTCCTATGACACTTGCCTCTCTGAATTCGCCCAGGGATGAGTAAGAGATCATAAATCTCCAAGTGGAATCAAGAACTATCAGAGAGAGGACACTAATCAAAATCCCAGAAGCTGACTCACCTCCCTGCAATCATCTATATATGGATCCCTCATCCCAGAGATCTAGAGGCTGGAATTTTGTATCTTGTAAGGAAGTGCTATTGGTTTCTTGGTGGAATATCATAGTTTTGGGTGATCTAAGTTTTTCATGAGGTGAAGAAGGGCTTTCATGCTGGGAGGATGATGCTGGGTCAGAACAATTAGTTGTAATCCTCTTTGCTATTCTTGATATTAATAAAGCTATTCAAGTTTTCCTCCACATTCTTGTATGTTTGATGATATATGCATTTGTGTGGTCAATATATATCTGGTCCTATATTGTTTATGATTGTAGATCTCTGTTCTTCGATAGTATTGTGCTGCTTTGATCCCACAGGTGCTCTTTGAAGCTGGGTAGACAAAGGAAAAGCGGCAAAGATCTGTCAGAAGGGAGAGGAACCAAGCAAGGAACCAAGCGCAAGACTGAGGTTGGTGCCTTTTGTTCCCCTCTTATCTACTTCTCATAAAGGAAAGCGAAAGTAGTTTTAGTTTGTTTGTTTCTAAGATAGCTACCAGTCTTAGTGGGACTAGCAGCTCCGAGTGGACACTAGATTTCCCGATAAAAAATGGTCATTGAAAATAAGAATTAATAAACAAGATTGTATGCAAAGGTGGAAGATAAAGGTAAATGATTTACATTATGTGAAATTTACAGATAGTATAATGTGTCTAACATAGATTTCCTTTCGATCTTTGAAGAATTTTTTTTTTTAAGTTTCAATAAAAAATTATAAGTAGTAGATTATAATGGAAGAGGTAAATAAAAAAATATAACATCGTGGACAACATCATGGTTATCTTTTGACATTTGAAATAGCATCACAACTTGTTGAAGACATTGGAGACTTGAAGAAGCATAATGAACCTGCAAAAGGAATATTTCGTTCAAAATATGTAGAAGAAGTACTATTATTTTAATTATGGAATTTAAGTGTTGAAATTGATTTGAAATATTTTGCATGCGAATTGTATGCTAATGAAATTTGAATTAATGAAAATGAACTTGCCTTTGTCATGTGAATTTCAATACTTCTAGTTGAAAATGCAAGGCGAACGATGGCATATCGAACACCATTGAAGATTTATGTGTAGTTGAAGATGCATATTTCTTGATTGCCAGTCTGCTCGTATTTTTCGCATTCTGTCATGTTGATGTATGTGGATTATACGCTTTAGATCATATTTTATTTTTAGTAATAATTATAAAATTGGACAAAGGCCTTTGGATTTGACACTGGTAGAAATATTTTTTTCTATATTTTGTAATGTAATTATTGATGCTTCTATTTCATTGTAGTAACTATATAGTTGTGATATTTGTGAGTCCATACATCCTATTCTAGAAGATAGATAATGTTAGAAGCAAGTAGTTAAAAAATATAATAACAATGTAATATTTGCAACCATGTATTAATAATGATTAAATTTGACTATTGTTAATAGATATAAAAGGTATGCGATAAAAATAGATTGAGCTTAATAAATATGGGAAACCTTTTGGAGATGTTAACATATGGATTGGAGCAGATCATCTGGAGGAGGCATTGAACAAAGAATTTCTTCTGCATGTTTTTTGCGAGCAATGTTTTTGTTGTCTTTCATTTTTATGTAATGATCAAAAGTGAATGTGGGGAAAATTCAGAGATCTTGTAGAGAAGGGACTCTTGAAATTGTTGTGAATGTGAGACCTTGACGTTCAATTTTTCCAATGTCTATTGTTTCTTTTGGAAATGTCATACCCTGAGATTTATGTATAGTTAATGCCCAAGCCATCTTTAGTGGAATTTGCGTATGTCCATTTATTTTTATTGCTGGAATAGGAAAGTGAGTGGGATTTCTTTCATCCCAAGGAGGCCCGATGTATTTGGGAAAAGCTACGACAAAAAATGTTGGAAGTTGTGGAGGTGCAATTGATTCTTTGTAAAAGATGGATATAATTTCCCCAAGGGAACCATTAACAAGTTTGACCAAAACCCAATGGTTGTAAGTTAGCACCACTTTTTTCCCTTTGCATAGCAAGACAATTCACTCAAGTCGCTCGTCTTCTAAGCAAAGGCTGGAATATGTGTTGTCGTCTTCTGTAATGGATCTTGTGACAGGAGTGTTTAAATATTTTATCATTTTCTTATTATGGACCAATGTTTGAGCATTAGTTGGAAATAGATGTATGGAATCATGGAAAGAATGTATTTCATATTCTTGTTCATTACATGAGGATGTTATAGTCGTCAATTGTTGGATTTTCATTTCTAATGTTTTGGAGGATGTTTTTGAAATTAAGATGGGTGAGGTTATCGCTTAGTTCACGAAATATTGTGTCTAATGTGATGAATTTGTTGAATGTGTTCCACAATTCACTTTCGTGGCTTGTGCCTACATATAGTGGTATGTCCTTTATAAGTGGTAACTGGTCAAGATCACCAACTAATATAATGGAACAACCACCGAATGAAGTGTTTCTTTGTAGTGGAAATACCTCTCGAAGATGTTTCATCAATCTGGCTGAGAAGCTTTGGCCCAATCAAGCTCATTTCATTAATTTGAATGGACCATATATGCTTAATTTCCTCTTAGAATGTTGCAAGAACATTTCCTTCTATGGGCATAAGATCCTTTATAGGAAGGTGAAGTGAAAAATGGATTGTCGATGCTTGTATGTTGAAAGTTACAATGCCTGAAGGGGAGAGGAGCATGATCGGTGAAGGTCCTGAGATGGAAAGGGTTATGAGCATTTCTTTGATGGAATTTATAAGGTGGGATTTTCCAGTACTAGCAGTTCCTTGTATTATCATTCTTAGAGCAGACAAAATATCCTTATTAGAAAAATGATTAGAAATAATATTTAGATCTTTGCTTTGCATTGGAGATAATTAGTTAAGCTTCGTTCGGGATATGTTTATGTGTTTGAAGAATGCGTTGGACAGAGCGGTTATTCTCAAGGAATTGTATGCATTTTTCTTATAGATCTAATGGGATAGTGGTATTTGTCTACTTATGGTTGTCATCAAAACCACGAAGGCCAAGCATGTCAAGGTCATTTATGGGGAGCTCATTTGTAGGGTGCAATTGGGAGAGTAATTCCATTCATTTAACTCCATGGTGTCTAGAGGTTGGGTTTCTTGAATAATTAAGTTATCATTTGCAATAGGTTCAATATCATATATTATGTGGTGTTGATGCCAAGGTTTGCATAAAGGACAAAAGGTTTGCCAATTTGTGCCAAATTCTTCAAAAGAATCTCTTATATCTCTAAAATATGATGAAATGGTATGTATCGCATAAGTTCAACTCGACAAAAGTCAGCATAGCAAGGTTTTGTTGTGGATGGTATTGAGGAGTAGCGTGGTATGACCTGAACAATTGCTTTTTTAGGTATAAGTTTCCATTTGTTTGTCTTTTGATGAGGATCATATGACCAGGATCTTTCTAGTTCTATAAGTGATGTGGATTCTAGGGTAGATGAGCATTGGATGTATGTATATATGATGTGTGGTGATGGAGAAGAGGTGGTGTTATTTTGTGGAAGTGTTGTGTCATTCAACAACCCCCCATTTATTAATAGTAGTAGTCAATACTACATTAATAAATGGGGACCCTTAAAAAACCCATCCAAAAATAAATTTAGCATTTAGGCATTTCTTTTATTTTTGGAATAAAGCAAGATATCAATCAAAACCCTTTTTTTCAAAAGAACTACTAAATGCTTGCCTTCTCGCATATCGCATGATTGAGCATCATAGAAAACCTTGCTAACTCACCAAATCAAGTGAAAAAATGATGAAAAGAGGATCCTATGCTTTATACATCATATTTTTGATATAAAATAGGTCCTAAAGCTTTTGCCTTCAAAAAAAAAGTCTAGCATCACATATCGCTATTTATGAAGAACCCGCCTTAAAAGGTTATCTCAAAACAAGTGAAATGTGAAATTTTGATGGCATCGTAACCCTTATCGCATCGCATTTCGAGCATTCAAAAAAGTACCACAAACTTACCATCAGCCGATATTGTGAAACACGATCAAGACTCGGACCCACTCCTTAAATACATCACGAACAAATGTTTAGGCCTACCACTCATTAAAAAAGGTCTTTACATAGGAAAAACCTGACAAGTAGCTATGTTTTGAGACAAATAAATGAGCGGCTCACATCTCGCATCTCGCAGAAACACAAGAGAGGGTAAGAAAATCAAAAAGGTATAATGCGATATTGCGATCTACGATATTGCTTCGCAAATTGAAAAATCGCTATTATCGTAATTCAAAGGCTCGCCACCCTAGAAGATTTCTTCCCAATTTATGATGCAGACATTTATGAGCATTAAAGCTAAGGGATAATGAAGCATTAATGGGCATTTAGTAAGATTTAACTGCATTTATGTGTGAAAATCCATTTAACTTGATATAATATCTTCTTGCATGCATTTGAATAAAACTACTTTTATCACCTTTACAAGTTATCTTCATTATTTCATTTCACATTGATTGTCATCTTTATGTATCCGATAGCTATTTTTCTTCACTTTCAGGGAAAATCCACTGAGAAAATCGTTGGGAGAAATGGTGAAGAAAGGCAAGGCAGTCACCTCTGAGAAGTGAGAAATGACTCCTCTGTTTACGGATAATACATGCAACAGAGAGGGAGGAACCTTTACATGGGACGCCATGTATAATATACTGGAGGAAGAGCAACCAAGGATTCTGGAAATGAAGCTTACAGTTGACAGACATGATTCCTCAGACGCTTCCATGTTTGACACAACATGCTCATTTTTTCATCGCATAGCTGTGCGACCGAAGATAATCCCTTATAAAGACATGGTTAAATGGGTTATTAATGAAGTTGACATCTTAGACAGGGAATTCAAGACAAGAGGCCAAGAGGTTATGGGATCTTTTACGCCAGACAACCTGTGTCTTATGTACCACCTACCAGAGCCACACGTCATCTACCACAAGCAGTTTGTCGAGATGTTTTCCAAAGAGAACAAGGACCCAGTAGACTGCACCTGGACCTGGTCAAATAATGAGGGAAAAATCCAAGAAAGACAAGAATGGTATGTACACTATTGCGTCTATTTTCCCCCCTCATAGTTTTGGAGCGGCCATGCTATGTAGACTATTTGGAAAACCCGATAGTACTAAATTCTCCCTAGAATGGTTGCCATTAATAGATGCAGCCGTTAATGCAACTGTAATGAATTATGAACAAATTATGTCTGACAATTTAGCAAGAACAATACTGGAGTATAGAAGGAAAAGAAGTGTTGTTCGAAGGTTTATCCTCCATTTTTTATGATCGCCTATGTAATGGATGCAATTTGTTTCGGTTCAAAATTTCCTGTCATGGGATGGAAGTGAACTATTAAAAATCCACTTCCCATTCACATATACCATAAAGACATGTGGGAATCTCACTTTCAACCACATTTTTTCAAAATTTGTCATCGACTTATGCTCAATATCCACAAACGTTTTTATAACCAAGATGCCCCCAGGTTTTCCCAAGAAGTCAAGGTAGATATCCTCCCAGTGGCTAGATGGTTTGGGGAGGAGACATTTATGTATATCAGGGTATTTGGCAGCATTACCTCCCCCCATGTCCTCCCATACTATGTTCCGGACAAATTGATGGCTAGAGAGATAGCCTATCAAACAACTAGTGAGGGAGGGATGAGAAAAACATTAAAGGAAGCAAAAAAGGCCATTTGGCCTACATTCCCTTTAGAGTGTGGAGCATTTGCACTGCATGACCTAGGGCATGTATTTAAATAAGCAGAGATTATGTTATCTCTGCAATTGCGTAAATTCCTTGGAAGGCAATATGACCCATTCGGCACTGTGAAAGACTTTACCACCTTGGTAAAAATAAAAGTATTCAATAATGAGGAAGATGTATTCGATGAAATATTTTTGCAGAAGAACACCTTCAC
Source organism: Pinus tabuliformis (assembly GCA_031772625.1). Lineage (NCBI taxonomy): Eukaryota > Viridiplantae > Streptophyta > Pinopsida > Pinales > Pinaceae > Pinus > Pinus tabuliformis. Next base: position 276,778,647 of record CM062804.1, on the reverse strand, counting down.
AGGGGTGAATCATATGGCACAATTACTTTTTGACCGTGAAGATCTTGAAGCCTTTTATGGGTATAGAGAAAGGAGGCTAACAAGGTCCCATTTGACCAATTATCGATTGAACCAATAAGGGAGCCTACTCCCAGTGTAAGTATAGAAGGTGACTCCAAAAAAATTTCTAAAACTGATTCTGGAGTAGAATCCCAAGAGAAATCTACCAGGGAGTTAGAGAAGTCATCACAAAATGGGAAAAGCAGAAGCAGGGAGTTAGAAAAGGATACAACCCAATCTACAGAGAAGACAGTTGAGCAAACTTCAGCTAGCAAATAGGCTGAAATCCATGCCACCTCCACACAGCCAATAAAACCCCTGGTGATTGATTTAGAGGAAGAATGGGAAAAATTTAATAAAAGGCTCAATACAGAGGAACAAACGCCAGAGTTGAAAACTCCACAACAGAAAACAACTCAGGAAATTATAGCAGAGGAGACTGTAAATACCCAAGAGGTAGAGCACATCCCTGTTACCCCCACCTCTGAAATTTTTTTGAGAATAGAGGAGATTCCCCCTCTAGATGTGTTTTATATCCCACAACACAAGACCATTTTTAAAAGACAAAGGAAGAAAAGGAAGTTGGATTCTACAGCTGCTACTACCCCTGATAATGAACCGATGGATGATCTGTGGAAAGACTCACCCATCGACCCATCCGCCAACCTTACTAGACTGCCACAGTTTGCAAGTGCCTATGCTACAACAACCATCGACAAAGAAACAGAGGTGAAAATGTTTCTTGAAAAAAAAAAAAAGATAAAATTTTGTCACTCAAACAACAATTACAGCAAGCAAAATCTAACCATCAGGTAGAGATACAGTTAGCTAAGATACAACAAGAGTTTGAGTAGATGCAAATAAAACATCAAACCAGCTTAGCAAAGAAGGAATCAAAAATACAAGGAATAATTGATCTACATAAATATGATCCAAAAATTGTTCAGTTTATTGCTAAAGCGCTCGGTCTTAACTCCCAGCGGATGCACCAAAAGGAACTATTATGCCAGAAAATTTCACAATGGAATTCTTATTGCGAAACAAGCGACAAATTAACAAGTCAAGTCATGGAAATGAGACTTGAATATGATGAAATCTTGAAAAAGGTCTCCGACTTCATCACTTGCCAGAATTCAAAAAATGAGGGAAAATCCAACTTGCCTAAACTAGAGGAGTCGCATAAAGAAATCTTATTTGAAAACTGGGATTCTCGGCTTAGAGAGGCAGAAAAGGCAACAACAAACGCGGTAGCAGCAACAAACAGTGTTATCAAAAATATTAATGAAAAATTACATAGCACCAACCTTGTGGCAGAATCCATTCCAGGTTTTCTTCCTAATGTAAAACAACTTGAGCTACAGTGGAGACATGCAACAGAAGAAAAAGTAGAAGCAATTAGGCAAATGACCAGGTTAAACTGGGAAGTATATTGGTGACATTTGGTGAAGCCTCATAGAGAGTGGATGACCCTACGATGCCTAACCACTTCTACGGAGAAAATGGTGCCAGCACTGACCGACAATGTGTTTAGTGGGTAGTTGAAAGCTAAAATAGGCCAACTGACATAGCTCAAACCCATGATAGATATTTGTGATCTAAAGGATCAAATGCAGAACAGTTAGTCACCATGCTCATTTCTATTTTTGTTTTTATTTTGCATAATTTGAGGAAGGTCATTTAAACCTCCTCAACTATATTTTTGTAATAATATATTTTTAGTTTTATAGTTTAGTATTTAAGCCCCTGTCATGCATTTAGAGAGGGGTCCAGAAATTTTATCAGAAACAATCTTCAAAACATGCACTTTGTCCCTTTGAGGAAGTTCTGGTGAAATTAATGGAACATGATTTATTTTTATTTGATCTAGCATCTTCTACTGAAATTACACTTTTTTAATCTTAGATGGTGTTGAATGGATTGAAAGTAGATCAATATTGCTGAAGCACATGAGTAGGACATATTATAAATGGCATTTTTATCTCATAATTCGTGTTACTTATGTATCAAGCAATAATTTCTCTTCAAGTTGTTTACGTATGAAAATTTGAATCTTGGTTAGCATTATTGCACTTCTGTATGATGATGGCCTATATTTTATGCTGAATACATGAATACTTTCTTATGCGATATATCTTTCACAATCGTTTCGGCTAACTATTTATACGAAATGATTATTGTTAAACGATTTCATTTCTCATTGAAATTGAATGATCTTTATTACCAATTGCTTTTAGACATTATTGTAGATCACATACATCAGTTTACTCTCGGGTATAATTATAATTAGATAGTGTTTAAATTAGGATAAAATGCATGTGATTATTAGATTAAGATTAGATTACTTTTAGCTTAAACATTACTCCAAAATATCACATATCACCCCATCAGCATGCAGGAATTTACAGGGTAAGTTCCTCAGACAGAACACCAAAGGACACCACTCACAATGCACAAATTCTGAACCTCCGCAAATGCATAACCTTACCTTTACGGTCTAATATTACTGACATAGAAAAGTGGGATTCCCGGAATAGCCAACGATCAATCTATTTTTTCTGCTCCCGCTTCCGAGCTAGCTACTTCAAAATAGGGGCGCGTACTTATATAAATAGAAATAGAAATATACATATCAATATTCCCATAGGGGCGTGTGCTTATAACAAACATATCACAGATCAATACACCAGTATTCTTGACGTGGTTAAAACCCTCAGAGAGGGAAACAATCCATGGCTGAGCCAACGCGGCCACTTCAGGCAATTTATTAATAAAAGAATGAAAATTTACATAAGCTTCTCTCATGAACGGTTACCCTACAAATGACCCTCCATGCTCTTTAAATATAGATCACGGACCAATCGGGTGTTAAGCCATGGATCAAGCGTCGGTAATACTGAGGAGAGAATGAGTCTTCGGATCACTACATATCGTGATCGTTGGATTGTAAGTTACAAAAGTACATAGTAAAGAAACACACTTTACCTAACTCTACACTAGACCAAGTTATACTTAACTATTTCTTATGTGTGGGAATATACTAACATCTTCCCCCTTAAGAATAACTTGGGATAGGATTGAAGGATGTATAAATATGACACAATAGGAGAAGGAAGGAGGCATTAGAGTCTATCCCCCCTAGTGACAACTTCCTCAACTCCAACCACAAATCGAAGTTTAGTAAACTTCGCCTCTGTGAGAGCCTTTGTAAAGATGTCTGCAACTTGATCATCTGTTGAACAATATTGCACTTCAATAATATGGTCATGAATGAGCTTTCTGATGAAGTGCATGTGCAGTTCAATGTGTTTTTTGTGCTGATGTTGGACTAGATATTTGCATAGTTGAATGGCACTTTGATTATCACACCAAAGTGTAGTCAGATGCTGCTACTGAAAGCCAAACTCTAATAGGATCTGACGAAGCCACAGAGCTTCCTTACTAGCTTCTACGGTACCACGATACTCTACTTTTGCTAAAGAAAGAGAAATGACACTTTGTTTCTTATAAGCCCATGTAATAGGTCCTGAACCAAGAGTGAATACATAACCTGCAGTAGAGTTCCGATCATCAGGGTCACCAGCCCAATCGGAATCATTGAAACCAACCAATAGAGGAGATGCTTCTGCACTGTAATGAATCCCAAACTGAACTGTACCTCGAACATAACGAAGTATTATTTTAACTGCTTTCCAATGAATTTCATGTGGGTTTTTCATAAACGGAGGAATAAGGCCAACATTAAAGGAAATGCCAGGATGAGTATGGGTCAGATACAAAAGTTTTCCTGCAAGTTGACAGTATAAGGTAGCATCAACTTCAGGGGAAGTACAAGTGACTGAAAGTTTGGCTCCAGACTGAAAGGGAGAAGGGGCTGGCTTACAGTCTTCCATGTGAAAATGGCATAGAAGATCACAGGCATACTTGGACTAGGAATGGGAATACCTTCCTTGGATTGTAAGACTTGAAGACCAAGAAAATAATTCAAGTGTCCTAAGTCTATCATTTCAAACTTATTTTTAAGGCTGGAATTCACATGGTTTATAAGGTTGGGATCACTACCAGTAAGGATAAGATCATCAACATAAAGAAAAAGAATGATAAGAGACTTGCCCACTTTCTTGGTGTAGACAATATTTTCAGAATGACACCTTGAAAAGCCAGTGTCTAAAAGAAAGCTATCCATGTTCGCATACCAAGCCCGAGGATCTTGCTTGAGACCATAAAGGGATTTCTTAAGCCAACATACAAGGATGGAGTCTGTTTGTATAAAGCCAATAGGTTGTTCCATGTAGATTTCTTCATGTAAGTCCCCATGCAAGAAGGCAGATTTAACACCTATCTGATGGACTTCCCGTTTGAAAGAGGCAGCAAGGGAAAGAACAAGGAAAATAGAGTTCATTTTGGAAACAGGGGAGAAGGTTTCAGTATAGTCAATGCCTTCAACTTGTGAAAAACCCTTAGCAACAAGACGAGATTTATGTTTATCAACTTTTCCATCTGGTCCATACTTGGTTTTGTAAACCCCTTTGCATATAACAAGTTTTTGTCCCTTTAGAAGAGGAACAAGATCCCATGTATCATTTGCCAATAATGAACGATATTCTTCATTCATAGCTGCGTCCAAATCTGGATGACCTGAAGCTCCTGCAAAGGTGTTAGGATCATAATTCATTGAAGCTTGAGCCAGTAAAGAAGAGGCTCTGTCAAACTGAGAACATGTATGTCGTTGATTTGTAGGATCACCGGCAAGAGCACCAGCTACATCCCAAGTAGCATGAAACCATTTTGGATGCTGAGGAGCTGAAGGAGGACCTTGAGAAGATGGGGGAGGATTGTCATCCTTACTATCATCATTTTAAGAAGAAATATTTTAAAAAGTAGAAGGGATAGAGAGAGGTGGCACATCCGTTGATTTAGGCTCGTAGGCCGATATATTTTCAACAAACTTTACATCTCTTCTAATGATAAAATTTTTGGACTTAAGTGGAATAGGTCTATATCCTTTGACATCTTCAGAATATCCAACAAAAATCCATTTTTCACTCTTAGGTTCTAATGCTTTATGTTTCTCATTTAGAATATGGGCCCATGCTTCACTTACAAAAAAGGAAAGTGACTTACATCTAGTTTAATTGAGCTCCATGCTTCTTCTGGAGTGATATTCTTTAAAACCTTAGTAGGAGTGCGATTTACTATGTAATTTGCACAGTTAATTGCTTCTACCCAAAAATTAAGACTAAGTCCTTTAGATTGAAGCATACAATTATCCATTTCCTTTAATGTGTGATTCTTCCTTTTATCTACACCATTTTATTGTGGAGTATATGGAACAACATGTTGCATTTGAATTCCATTCTCAGTGCAAAAGTTGATGAATTTGTTGTTAACATATTTTTCGCCATTATGAGATCTTAGCTTAAGAATTTGATGTCCAGATTGTTTTTCAACAAAGGTCTTAAAGGCCAAGAACATGTTAAATACTTCACTCTTGAGTTTTAAGAAGTATACCCAAGTGTGTATAGAGAAATCATCAATGAAAGTTAAGAAATACTTGTAGCCAGAGAATGAAACCACTGAAAGTGGACCACATAAATCACTATGCAAAAGCTGTAAAGGGGCTAAGGCATGCCAAGAGGAATGTTTTTCAAAACTATCCCGATGATGTTTTCTGAGTACACATCCAGAACAAACACCATCTCTGCAAGATACCATTAGAAGACCTGTCACCATATTTTCTTTACATAGATTCTGAAGGGAGCAATAGTTTAAGTGACCAAATCGCTCATGCCAAATTTTTCTCACTTCATCATTATGAGCAATAAATACCGAGGAAAGATTTGATGACCCAAAATTGTTAAACTTATACAACCTTGTAGAATCATCATCAATGCCAGTAGCTAAAATTTGTATAGGATCTCTTAGGTCCTTAATTACAACATCGTGAGGTGAAAATTCAACAATTTTACCTTCACATGAATGAGTTATCTGATATACAGATAGAAGGTTGCAGGATAAGTTTGGAACACATAATACATTACTAAATTGACCATTGTCTAGATGAACAGTTATGGTCCCTACAACACTAAGAGATTTATCATCACCAACATATATATTTTTGGTGTTACAATCATTTAAAGAAGAAAACATGCCTTTGTTTTTGGCCATATGATAAGAAGCTCCTGAATCATTGAGCCACTCATGAAGATGAGAAGAAGAAGATACATTTAGTGCATAACTAGACCGATATGCTTGACAACCACATGCAGAAAGTGCTATTCCTGAAGATGAAGTTGAAGTTGAAGAGTGCTCCAAATGGATGTTATGCTTCTTCATTGTTGCTTCCAAGGCTTCCATCTTCTTAAAGCATTTGGATTCTAAGTGGCCATCTCGATTACAAAAGTGGCAATGTCATTCAGTCTTCTTCCCTTTGTTTTTATTTGCCTTATCATTTTGTTGAAATGATTTTTCATTTTGAGACTAAAATTGCTTGGGATCCTTGTTTGGTTTAGGACCATTCTTTTTAGGATACTGCTTCTTAGGATTCTTTGAATTTGATTGTTGTTGGGTGGCTAAGGCTTTCTTAGAAGAGTTTCCAAGATTAATAAGACCAAGATATAAGAGATTTTCTTATTCTCTTATTAAAGGATCACAAAAGGCATCAAAAGAGGGGGACTTGTAGTCTTGTCCTTAAGAAATAAAGGCTTCTCTAGTAGAATGGAAGGTGGAAACAAACATAGAGTAGGTTGGTCCAAACTTAGTAAGAATGGAATAGATAAGGCTACCATCTTCTTTCTTAACCTTAACACCTTCCAAGAGAAGTCTAAGAGTCTTGAACTTGGACCAAAAATTTCCAATGGAAGAAAAATTATTGGGGTCCAATGTAAGCAACTCATTTTCGAGTTGATGGGCTCTAATTTCATTTTTAATTCCAAAAACTTTAGTGATTTGTTTCATTTATTCATTAGGAGTATTAAGTTCTACGATATGGAATCTAAGGTCTGGAGAAATATACATCCCTATCAACCCACATGCTTGATCTTGCCTATTTTCCCATTTGGTTGCCTTATCTTCATCCTGAGGTTTGGTTTCTTAGCCTAAGGCTATTCTGTAAATACCTTTACTTCTAAGTAAATCCACAATGTAGGAACACCATTGGAAGTAGTTGGTGTTGTCAAGAATAACTTGGCATGTACTTTCCATTTTAATAGAAACTAAAACTGTAGATGTTGAAACTAAGTGTTCCAATGGAAATATCTCGAAAAATTAGGCCGATTAAAAAAACGGCTCTGAAAACGGCTTCCAGATGAAGAAGTTATGGCTTTATGAAGAAAAGTTGTTGAAGATGCCAACGAAGTGCATGAATGTGTGGAAATGAATGATAATGTTATATTTAAATAAATCCCCCCCTTTCCAAACTTAATCTAATTAGTTCACATTAAAAAAAGATTTTATGTGACTCACTTTTATAAATAAGTGGAAGTCACTTTTACAATGGTACTTTATGATCTACCCACTAAATTGCAACTTAAATAAAAGATAAAGAGACTTTAGAATTATAAGTGACTCACTTTTTATAATGGGTGAGAAAACTTTTACATAAAGTAACTTTAAAACATAAGATACATTTGCTTTTTGAAAAAGTAACTCAACAAAAAGAAAGACTTGAACTCAAGACCTCTATTCTCATAAAGTAACTTTGGACCAAGTGAGCTAGTTTAAAAGGTTAGTAATGTTTGGAAAAGAGGAAGGGTGTTTTTTTTTTTTTAGTCACTGAAGCTTTGGGGTGCGTGTTTACTCGAAAAATGTCTTTCTTGCCTACAAAAAAAAACCACAAAACCCAACACAGATATACAAAAAAAACACAAACCTTATGGCTTGAAATTAGCTTTAGTCGAAAACTAAATATTTTCCTCAATGTTTTTGATTTTCCGAGATCACACTAAGGTGCAGAAAAAAAGAGCATACACATGAGAAAAATCCTTCCTTTTTGTTTTCGATTTGCCTAGACCACATAGAGTTGCGAGGCAAAGAGCATACACAGAAATTAATGGTATATATCTGGTAATAAAAAACAGAGAGCTAAATAAACTGAAATAAAGAGAGATGAATAGCTAGAACTGCAAATAAAGACTGTATACCTTCAGATCTTAAAAATGACATAGCTAGGGCTGCCAGAAACCTTTTCGCATGAAATGAAAGGGGTTCCTCACTGGAAAAGATGCTCCTAACACAATAGAGCAGTCCTCTCAGCTCGAAAGTGGTTAGAAACAATAGATCTAGGAAATGACAGTCGGATGCAGTTGTACCGGCTTCAGATTTGGATCACCAACGGATGCAGCCCTCAAATAGCTCTGATACCATGTAGGAATTTACAGGGTAAGTTCCTCAGATAGAACACCAAAGGACACCACTCACCAGTATTCTTGACGTGGTTAAAACCCTCAAAGAGGGAAACAGTCCACGGCCTGAGCCAACGCGGCCACTTCAGGAAATTTATTAATAAAAGAATAAAAATTTACATAAGCTTCTCTCAAGAACGGTTACCCTACAAATGACCCTCCATGATCTTTAAATAGATATCATGGACCAATCAGGTGTGAAGCCATGGATCAATTGTTGGTAATATCGACAAGAGAATGAATCGTTGGATCACTACATATTGTGACTGTAGGATTGTAAGTTACAAAAGTACATAGTAAAGAAACACACTTTACCTAACTCTACACTAGAAAAAGTTATACTTAACTATTTCCTATGTGTCGGAATATCCTAACACAACACAACTATAAAATAGATTGGGAAACTGCTCCCATTATCCCCAGTCGGAGCCACTACTCCAAACGGAAAAGGAGCTACCAAACAAGGTCTGGACCGGGTGGTTTTCCCCCATGTTGAAGCAACAATTTTTGAGGCTTCAAAATTTTGGTGCTAGAAGGAGGGCCTCACTGTGAATTGCAAGTAAATCCAAATCAACAGGCCATTCTAAGAGTAAAACTCTCTCACCATCACCTCCAACTTCTCGAAAGCATTTCAAATCCCCTAATCCTAAGAGAGAAGTTACAAAGAAAATTACAGAACCCACTACTGAAATCCCAAGAAAGGCAGATCATTCTTCTTCTACTAAAGCCCCTGAAGTCCAATCCTTGATTCATAGGTTACAAGGGATTTCATTATCTCAAGAAGAATCTAAGTTATCCCAATATATTGTTACCTCACAGTTTACCCCATCTCAATGGTTAACTAGAGCATAGAGTGAAAATCTATGGAATCCCTCTATTCAAATTCCCTCTGCCAAGCCATAAGAAAGCTAAGAAAACACCATCCGAATCTCACAATGAGGTTCTTTCATAAGCTCAATCTTCATCTTCATTCATTCTGTCTATACCATCACAAGATCAATCATCTGCCTTGCCACTCCAGATCATGATGCACATAAGTACAAGAACTACATCTTCCTCTACCCAATCACCTTCAACCACTTCTACACCTTCTCTTACTCACATACCAGCAATGGCACAGAATCCTCCAAGGCCATGGACAAACCCATGAGCTATTAGGATGGCTAGGCCTTTACACCAATTGCCAGCACATCTAGAGAAATGGTTACCCAAATTCAATCTTGATAATGGCTATTATCTGAGGAACATATAAACAATTTCATGTTGTTCATTAACTTGAATGAAGTAGTGGAAGAAGACGCAAATGTAAGATTATTTTCCATATACTTTACAGGGAGCAGCATGATCACGGTACTTCTCATTACCATCAGGTTCTATTAATAGTTGGGATGATTTCCAAGAGTAGTTTTTAACTAAATTTGGAGATGATAGATCCACAGCTACCCTAATCAATGATCTCTCCAATTTGAAAGCTGAACCAAAAGAACCCATTAAGGACTTCAACTCTCACATCAACAAACTATTGAACAAGATACCAACTATATCTAAACCTAGTGATGAGGTCGAAAATGAGTAGTATATTTCTGCTCTACCTTTAAACACAACTATCTTCGTTGATAGAGCTGCCAAACCAACTTTAGCAGAAAATATGAAAGAGGCAATTGCTGTGGAAAAATTCATTCTAGCTGTAGAAAAGAAAAACACATTAGAAGAACAAAAATCTAAGAACGTGACTTTTAGGGACAACTCTAAGAAGAAACCACCAAAAGATCCTTTTGATCTTGAAGGGTTACAGAAAGTCCTCAAGACCATGTCTAACAAAATGGTTGATATCAAAAAACAGGTAACAGAGACTTCCTCTAAGAAATCTTTTAGACCATTTAAAAGGAATTCCCTTGTTGATCCTAAACCTCCAAATGCTATATCAAATGTCGAATTAGATGGAGAGGAGGATGAAGTTTCAACAAATGAAGAACAAATGGACGATGAAGAAGTGGCAAAGTTATAAGGAATGTGGGATTTTATCCTTCCCAATGAGGAAACTCAAGAAGCATTGCCTGTCGCTACCCGAAGTAAAAACCCTGTTGATTTGTCACAAACAAATTCAAAGCAGAAGGCTTCAATGCCACCTCCCAGGGACAAAGCAACAGGTAAAAAATATTTACCAAAATCCACTCAAACTACTCCTACTCAATTGGATTCTTCACCTTCACCTAAAACTCTGATAGTTTTTGATGAAATGGAATATAATATTGTTGATGATATGAAGAAAACTAGGGCAAACATCACCTTTCATGAGCTTAGAAAATTGAAGCATCAGCAGAAGCTACTTCCTAAGGAGCTCAAAGTAGTACCTAGTGCACTGCTTCCTACCACTGTGATCTCACAAGCCTCCCAAGAAATGGGAAGGCCCCCTATCACCTCTTTAAACAAGATTGATCCAACCGACATCGCTCTAATTATAAGAAGATCTAAATATCATACTCCTCCATTTCTCCTTACTTTTTAAGTCTTTAATAAGAATTTACACAACTGTTTAGTTGATTCAGGAGCTTCATCTAACATCTTACCAATAGTTTGTGCAAAGTTGATTGTTCAGCCTCAGAAATCTGTTGTACGTATAGTACAGTTAGATCGATCTCAAGTTGAAGTTGTTGGGGAACTTAACCAAGTAATCATCAGACTTTCATCAAATCCTAATGTTTGTCAAGTCATTGACATACTTGTAGCTGATATTCCTGAGTTCTATGGCTTAAGCCTTAGTAGAGACTGGTCAGAAAAACTTCATGGTTATCTTGCAACTGATTGGTATCACATGTGGCTTCCCTATAATGGTAAGCCAAATTAAATAAGGGTTGATCGCGAGAAACATCAAAAGTTTATATTCACAGAACTAGAAGGAGAAAATGAACCAGTCGCGTATAGTAACAATATCATCGGAAACTACTCTATAGAATCATTTCTAGGGAATTTCAATGCTCCTTTCTTAGAAAACTTTGTTGTATTGCAAGTCAAATTTTTTTTCCAAACAGACACTTCTAAATGTGTAAACTTTGTAGATAAACTTGTAGTTAAATCTTTATTTTGGAAATTATTTTTTGATGGATATAAATCCAATGATGGAGTAGGAGTAGGATGCATATTAGTTAGCCAAGAGGGGCAAAAGACTATGTTATCATGCAGACTTGAATTTGATTGCACAAACAACACCGTTGAATATGAAGCACTAGTTCAAGGTTTGTATAAGGCATTTGGCCTTAATATCAAACACCTCCAAGTATTCAGAGATTCAGAAATTGCAATAAAATAGGTGAGAAATACTATACACTGTTTGTCAGGACATTTGAAACACTATCAGTTGTTAGTCCAAGACTTGACCTTTCACTTTAGAGCATTTAATATTTCCCCTATTCCAAGACTCCAAAATGCTAGTGTCGATCTTCTAGCTAATGTCGCTTCCAAGAATATCCCACCAAAGGATTATAGCCCTGATTGATTTTCCATTGAATTAATTTTTAGGCCGTCTAGTCTCGATAATATCACCAACTGGAGAGTCTTTAATAACAATCTAGATATCATAAGCTTCCTGACTTCAGAAGGCTCTTATGATGACCAGATAGTTGATGAAGACCAACATGATAACCAACTTAAACAAGAAAAAATCAATAACGCTATACCAAAATTTGTAGTTAAGTTGGAAGATCTATATGACCTCAAAGATACATTTAAACGATCCACCAATTCAAAACTTTAGAGTTCAACTCTGAGGTTTGAATTGATTAATCTTGGGACTGACCTAAAGCCTCAAAATATTAATCTAGGTCTCGGACTTACGTCAGATGAAAAATTAGCCTTTATAGAATGTCTTCGCATGGAACTATGAAGATCTTAATACATACGACACCTCTATTATTCAACACACTATTCCCATGACATCTGATGAAAGAACTATTCAACAGAAATTAAGGAAGATCCATCATAATTTAGAAAGTCAGATTAAATCTGAATTGAATAAACTACTGAAAGCCAAGATTATTTTTTATCAGACATTCCCGGTGGGTCTCCAATCTTGTCCCAGTCAAAAAAAAGAATGACGTTATTCAGATATGTATAGACTTCCGCAACCTCATTAAAGCTTTCCAAAATGACAATTTCCCATTGCCCCCTATGGAACAGATATTTCAATCAGTTACAAGATCAGAACTAATGTCTTTCCTGGATGGATTCTCAGGTGATAATCAAATCTCAGTACATCCAGATGACCAGCTGAAAACTACATTCAGGACAAAATGTGGCACTTATGCTTATCAGAAGATGCCATTTAGACTGATTAATGTCGATGCCACTTTCCAAAGAGCCATGGACATAGCCTTCAAAGGTTTAGTAAACAAATCAGTAGTAATATACTTAGATGATATAACTGTATATTCCAGAAAGCGCAGTAATCATCTAAGGGATTTAAAGCAAATCTTTGAATGTTGCCAAAGGTATGGGATTTCTCTTAATCCCAAGAAGTCTTTTTTCACATTAAGTGAAGGAAATCTCCTTGGATTCATTGTGTCCAAAGTAGGAATTCATATTGACCCTGACAGAATTAGAGAAATCTCTGAAATACCTTTACCGCATAACAAAAAATCAATGCAATCTTTCCTAGGTCAAATAAATTTTGTTAAAAGATTTGTCCCTAACTTCTCAAGAATTGTTTTACCTCTTCAATCCATGATAAAGAAAAATTCTCTTTTTAAATGAGGAAACTCAGAACATGAAGCTTTTAACTTGATAAAACAAGCAATCATAAATGCCCCATCTTTAGCAACGTCGAATTTTTCAAATCATTTCATTTTATAAACTTTCGCTTCCAAGAAATCATATGCAGCCATACTGACACAAGTAAATCAAGAAAAAGCTGAAGCCCCAATCACTTTCTTTAGCTCCAATTTGCAGGGAGCTGAATTGAATTAATTAGATGTTAAAAAACAAGCCTTTGCTGTTTTCAAATCGATAAAACACTTGAGACCTTTTCTCCTCAAAACCCACACCAAAGTAATAGTACCATTCTCAGTAGTGAGAAATATGTTAATACAAAGGGATGTAGGTGAGAAAAGAGAAAATTGGGTTACAACTCTACAAGAATATGACATCGAAATCAAACCAACAAAAATTGTAAAAGGTCAAGGTTTTTGCAGGATGTTGGCAGGAGCATCAAATCTATCAGCATTACAACATTCAGGTGACGATGTACAAGTCTATGAGGTAAGCCTTAATGACATTGAGTCAAGATATGCTGATATCATATTTTACTTAAGAAATGGATATGCCCCAACCCAATTAAATTACACAAAGAAAAGGGCCTTGATATTAAAAGATAGACAATATCAAATTGTCAATGATGTGTTGTCTAGAATAAATTATGATTCTTTTTTACTTAGATGTCTTGAAAAATCTAAGGTAGAGAAGGTGTTGCAGGAACTTCATGATGGAACAGCTGGTGGTCACTTTGGAGGAGATACTACAACACATAAAATCCTGCATTCCGACTATTACTGGCCAACGCTATTCAAAGATGCACATAGTTATGTAAGGAGATGTAAAATTTGTCAAACAACTGCTGGAAGAAAGAGGAAACCTGCATTACCATTACAACTAGCCAACATTGACCAACCATTCGAGCAATGGGGATTGGACATAATAGGTGAGATCGTTCCTTATTCTTCTAAGCAACATAGATATATCCTTACAACCACTGATTATTTCACCGAATGGGTAGAAGCAATTCCACTCAAGGTACCCAATTCTGAAAACATTATTGAATTCATAAATCAATTCATCATTACTAGATTTGGCTTGCCATCTTCCTTGATGTTTGATAATGCATCTTATTTTTCAGGCAATGCTATCACAAAGTTTTCTCTTAAAAGGGGTTTTAAGCTTAAATACTCTGCTAATTATTATCTTCAAGGAAATGGGTTAGCTGAATCCACAAACAAGAATCTCATCAGGATTATTAAACGAACTGTTGACCAAAGCTAGAAGAATTGGCATAAGTCTTTAATGTTTTCTCTATGGGCAGATCGAATAACTCAGAAAGCCTCCATTGGAACTTCTCCTTTTAATTTGGTCTATGGGAAAGAAGTCGTCTTACCAAAAAATGTAGCTATTCCCTCTTTAGCTTTAGTTCAATTCATTGAAGAAACTCCTTCCTCATCCATGCAAGTTAGACGGTTACAAATCCTTAGGCTTGAAGAGGAAAGAGAAAAGGCTAGGATCACACATGCACACCATCAGCAGTTGGTCAAAGCCTCCTTTGATTCAAATTCTGTAAGTTCAAAATCTTTTCAACTCGGAGACCTAGTATTGAAATGGGATTAATCCCATGAAGAGAAAGGTAAGCATACCAAGTTCCAACAAATGTGGCTCGGCCCATTTTTTTAGATTGTGGAACAAATAGGTCCATCAACTTTTGTATTACAAGATTTATCAAGTAAGAGAGAATCTCTACCTGTTAATGGGCAGATTTTAAAGAAATACTTTCCATAGAAGATGATCTCTTCTATTCACTATATATTATTGCCTTTAGTTTATATTTTTTTTAGAAAGAATAATACGAGTTGAAAAACATTTACTTTTGGCTTTACAAAGGATAGTCTCTTTTTAATTTTGATTTTTTGCTTGTGTAAGTAAAGATTGTTATGAAAGTAATCTTCACATATGAAATATATAGTTAAGTTCTATTGCTCCAAAACTACCTGTTTTCTGCCAAAATTATCTGATCTTTGATGAAACTTAGCTTTAGAAAGAAATATTTCCTTTACATCAGTCAAGAAAAGTATCAATAACAAAGCAAAGTCTCTCTACAGAAAATCATCTTTAAAACCCTACAATTGTTATCCAGAAATCTCTTAAGGAGCCAATGATTCTCCCCACCTAATCAACTTTCATTTTTAGAGTGTAATTCTAAAATATACTTAAACTTAAAGGATAAGAGGTCTCATCAAGAGCCGGATTACCATGATCATAAGATTATAACTAACTGACATTATGAATACTACATATCAAAACAGGGTAATGGCTTAAGATTATATTAATCAAAAGACAAGGGGTCTCATCAGAAGCCAGCTTGTTTAGTTATGTTATAAATAAAGTGAATGGCATTGTCAATTTTGGTCACCAAACCAAGACATTGTCCTTTAAGAGATAAAAGACGAAAATTTGAAGGAAGAATGAATTACTTCAGGAAATAAAGAAAGCAATAAGTATACAAACGAGCTTATCTTTAAGATTGCGTTCTGATATAGGTGGGATATTGAATCATTGTTGGTTAAAAGGTAACCCTGTCAAGGCTATGAACGACTGCTGGTAGCATAGGCTCTACCTATGACAACTGAGTATACCAAAAGTTGATCTGAGGAGAGTCTCCTTGTTTTTATCTTTAGAACAAAGTAATGACTGATGTAGACAAAGTGAATTTCTTATGAGAAAAGAATAATCAAAAGAATGATAGCTAAGTAGATGTTGTTTTATTATTAATGAGTAGTATTACTTACCTTATATTCCATGTAAATTTTTATTTTTATTTTCAAAGCTTTCTTTATTTTGGAAGTTTTATAAATTTCAAAAAACTCTCAAAGATAACTGGTTCTTCCAAGTGAATCACCAATTGTTGTGCTATTCAAAAACCCCCCATTTATTAATAGTAGTAGTTAATATTACATTAATAAATGGGGACCCTTCAAAAATCCATCCAAAAATAAATTTCGCATTTAAGCATTTCTTTTATTTTTGGCATAAAGAAAGATATCAATCAAACCCCCTTTTTTCAAAATAACTACTAAATTATTTCCTTCCCCCATATCGCATGATTGAGCATCATGAAAAACCTTGCTAACCCACCAAATCAAGTAAAAAAATGATGAAAAGAGGATCCTATGCTTTATACATCATATTTTTGATATAAATAGGTCCTAAATCTTTTCCCTTCAAAAAACAAGTCTCGCATCACATATCACTATTTATGAAGAGCCCGCCTTAAAAGGTTATCTCAAAACAAGCGAAATGTGAAATTGTGATGGCATCATAACCCTTATCGCATCGCATTTCGAGAATTTAAAAAAGTACCACAAACTTACCATCAGTCTATATTGTGAAACACGATCAAGACCTAGACCCACTCCTTAAATACATCGCAAACAAATGTTTAGGTCTGCCACTCATTAAAAAGGTCTTTACATAGGAAAAAACTGACAAGTAGCTATGTTTTGAGACAAATAAATGAGCGGCTCTCATCTTGCATCTTGCAGAAATGCAAGAGAGGGTAAGAAAAGTGAAATGTTATAATGCGATATTGCGATCTATGATATTGCTTCGCAAATCGAAAAATTTCTATTATCGCAATTCAAATGCTCGCCACCCTAGAATTTTTCTTCCCAATTTACGATGCAGACATTTATGAGCATTAAAGCTAAGGGATAACGAAGAATTAGTGGGCATTTAGTAAGAGTTAACTGCATTTATGTGTGAAAAGCCATTTAATGTGATATGATATCTTCTTACATGCGTTCGAATAAAACTCCTTTTATCACCTTTACAATATATCCACATTATTTCATTTCACATTGATTGTCATCTTTGTGTATCCGATAGCTATTGTTCTTCACTTTTAGGGAAAATCCACAGAGCAAATTGTTGGGAGCAATGGTGAAGAAAGGCAAGGCAGTTGCCTCTGAGAAGTCAGAAATGACTCCTCTGTTTATGGATACTACATGCAATAGAGAGGGAGGAACCTCTACATGGGAGGCCATGTATAATATACTAGAGGAAGAGCAACCAAGGATTATGGAAATGAAGGTTACAGTTGAAGGATGTGATTCCTCAGATGCTTCCATGTTTGAGACAACATGTTCATTTTTGCATTGCATAGCTGCGTGCCCGAAGATAATCCCTTATACAGACATGTTTAAATGGATTATTGATGAAGCTGGCATCTTAGATAGAGAATTCAAGACAAGAGGCCAAGAGGTTATGGGATATTTTACGCCAGACAACCTGCGGCTTATGTACCACCTACCAGAGCCATAAGTCATCTACAACAAGTAGTTCATCGATAAGTTTTCCAAAGAGAACGAGGACCCAATAGACTGCAACCAGACCTAGTCAAATAATGAAGGCAAAATCAAGAAATACAAGAACGGTATGTACACTACTATGTCTATTTGTCCCTCTCATAGTTTTGCAGCGGCCATGCTATGTAGAATATTTGGCAAACCCGATAGTACTAAATTCTCCCCAGAATGGTTGCCATTAATAGATGCATCCATTAACGCAACTGTAATGAATTAGGCACAAATTTTGTCTGACAATATAATAAGAACAATAATGGAGTATATAAGGAAAAGAAATGTTGCTTCGAGGGTTTACCCTCCATTTTTTATGAGTGCCTATGTAATGGATGCAATTTGTTTCGGTTCGAAATTTCCTATCATGGGATGGAAGTGGACTATTCAAAATCCACTTCCCATTCACATATACTATAAAGACATGTGGGAATCTAACTTTCAACCACATTTTTTCAAAATTTGTCATGGATTTATGCTCCCTCTCCACAAACAGTTTTATAACCGAGATGCCCCTAGGTTTTCCCAAGAAGTCGAGGTAGATATCCTCCTAGTGGCCAGATGGTTTGGGGAGGAGACATTTACACATATCAAGGTATTTGGCAGCATTACCTCCCCCCATGTCCTCCCATACTATGTTCCGAACAAATTAATGGCTAGAGAGATAGCCTGTCAAACAACTAGTGAGGGAGGGATGAGCAAAACATTAAAAGAAGAACAAAAGGCCATTTGGCCTACATTCCCTTTACAGTGTGGAGAATTTGCACTGCAAGACCTAGGGCATGCATTTAAAGAAGCAGAGATTATGTTATCTCTGCAATTACCTAAATTCCTTGGAAGGCAATATGACCCATTCGACATTGTCAAAGACTTTATCACCCTGGTAAAAATAAAAGTATTTTGTAATGAGGGAGATGTATTCGCCAACATATTTTTACAGAAGAACACCTTCACAGAGGTGAAGCATATGGCACAAGTACTTTTTGACTATGAAGATCTTGAAACCTTTTACTCGTACAGAGAAAGGAGGCTAACAAAGGTCTCATTGGACCAATTATTAATTGAACCAATAAGGGAGCCTACTCCCAGTGTAAGTATAGAAGGTGATTCCAAAGAAAATTCTAAAATTTATTATGGAGCAAAATCCCAACAAAAATCTACTAGGGAGTCAGAGAAGTCATCACAAAATGGGAAAAGTATAAGTAGGGAGTCGAAAAAGGATACAGCCCAATCTACAGAGAAGACAGCTGATCAAACTTCAGCTAGAAAACAAGCTGAAATCCATGCCACCTCCACACAGCCAATAAAACCCATGGTGATTGATTTATAGGAAGAACGAGACAACTTTAATAAAAGGCTCAATACAGAGGAAAAAATGCCAAAGTTTCAAACTCCATAACAGAAAACAACTCAAGAAATTACAGCAGAGGAGACTGTAAATACCCAAGAGGTAGAGCACATCCCTATTACCCCCACCTCTGAAATTGTTTTGAGAATAGAGGAGATTCCCCCTCTAGATGTGTTTTATAGCCCACAACACAAGGTCGTTGTTAAAAGACAAAGGAAGAAAAGGAAGTTGGATTCTACAGTTGTTACTATCCCTGATAATGAACCAATGGATGTTCTCTGGAAAGACTCATCCATCGACCCATTTGCCAACCTTACTAGACTATCACAATTTGTGGGTGCCTATGCTACAACAACCATCGACAAAGCAACAGAGGTGAAAATGTTGCTTAAAGAAAAAGAAGATAAAATTTTGTCGCTTGAACAACAATTACAACAAGCAAAATCTGACCAGCAGGCAGAGATACAGTTAGCTAAGCTACAACAAGAGTTCAAGCAGATGCAAATAAAACATCAAAAAAACTTAACAGAGAGGGAAGCGGAAATACAAGGAGTAACTGATCTACATAAAGATGATCCAAAAATTGATCAGTTTATTACTGAAGCGCTTGGTCTTAACTCCCAGTTGATGCACCAAAAGGAACTATTATGCAAGAAGATTTCGCAATGGAATCTTATTGCGAAACAAGTGACAAATTGATAAGTCAAGTCGTGGAAATGAGACTTGAATATGATGAAATCTTGGAAAAGGTCTCTGACTTCATCACCTGGCAGAATTTAGAAGATGGGAGAAAAGCTGACTTGCCTAAATTGGAGGAGTCGCATAAAGAAATATTATTTGCAAATTGGGATTCTCGGCTTAGAGAGGTAGAAAAGGCAACAGTAGACACGACGGCAGTAGCAAACAATGTTATCGAAAATATTAATGAAAATTTACATAATGCCAACCTTGTGGCAGAATCCATTCCGGGTTTTCTTCCTAATGTAAAACAGCTTGAGCTATAGTGGAGATAGGCAATAGAAGAAAAAGCAAAAGCAATTAGGCAAACGACCAGGTTAAACTAGGAGGCATATTGGCGACATTTGGTGAAGCTTCATAGCCAGTGGATGACCCTATGATGCCTAACCACTTCTACAGAGAAAACAGTGCCAGAACAGACCGACATCATGTTCACTGGGCAGTTGAAAGCTGAAATCAGCCAACCAACACAACTCAAACCCATGGCAGACATTTACGATCTAAAGGATCAAATGTAGAACAATTAGTCACCATGCTAATTTCTATTTTTGTTTTTATTTTGCATAATTTGAGGAAGGTCATTTAAACCTCTTCAACTATTTTTTTAATAATCTATTTTTAGTTTTATAGTTTAGTATTTAAACCCCTCTCATGCATTTAGAGAGAGGTCTAGAAATTTTATCAAAAACAACCTTCAAAACATGCACTTCTGTCCCTTTGAGGAAGTTCTGGTGAAATTAATGGAACATGATTTATTTTTATCTGATCTAGCATCTTCTACTGAAATTGCACTTTTTTACTCTTACATGGTGTTGAATGGATTGAAATTAGATCAATATTGTTGAAGCACATGAGTAGGACGTATTATAAATTGTACTTTTATCTCGTAATTCTTTTTACTTATGTATCAAGAAATAATTTCTCTTCAAGTTGTTTATGTATGAAAGTTTCAATCTTGGTTAGAATTATTGCACTTCTATATGATGATGGCCTATATTTTATGCTAAATACATGAATAATTTCTTATGCGATATATCTTTCACAATCATTTCAGCTAACTTTTTATACAAAATGATTATTGTTAAACGATTTCATTTCTCATTGAAATTGAATTATTTTTATTACCAATTGCTTTTAGACATTATTGTAGATCGCATAAATCAATTTACTCCAGGGTATAGTTATAATTAGAAAGTGTTTAATTTAGGATAAAATGCATGTGTTTATTAGATTAAGATTAGATTACTTTTAGCTTAAACATTACTCCAAAATATCACATATCACCCCATTAGCACAACCATAGAATAGATTGGGAAACTGGTCCCATTATCCCCAGTCGGAGCCACTACTCCAAACGGAAAAGGAGCTACCAACCAAGGTCCGGATCGGGTGGTTTTCCCCCATGTTGAAGCAAGGATTTTCGAGGCTTCAATAGGAAGATGAATATAAATTTTTTGGCTTACATTTAAAGAAAAGAAGGATCGACTACACAATGTCAATGGTAATTTTTGTAGCATATGGCAAGTTTCTTGTGCTCTAATGTCACAATCAAAAAGGGCTTCTTCAAGGAATTTTCAAAATGAAGATGTTGTTGGGTCAGCATTATTTGAAGCGAGGACAATTCTACATAGCATGTGGTCGAAGCTTTAATTTTTTTTTCTTATTTTGATGCATATTTTGCAATATATTTCTGTACGACATGGATTGAGAGTACTTGTTTGAAGTCAACATTTGCATGCCAAATAGATAGGATGGCAGGTTTATGGGTATTGAGTTGATCATCGTTGCGAGCAGGGGTGTATGTATTTTGGCCATTGGATTCAATGAATAAGGATGATTTTGGATGTAATTACCAAGTTCTTTATAGTGACATTTGAATGAGGAGCCTTTCTTTGTTATGCATGTGCTTTCGTTGCATTTTGTGTGTTGTCCAATGCAAATGATGAGTTGTTCATAATCATTAAAAGGATTGGTTCTGAAAATATGTGGCACGGAAAATAGGCAAGGTTCTTCTAATTTTTTCTTGAATAATGGGTTGGTTTGAAAGTGTAGAAAGGCGAGGGTTCCAAGTTGATATGTATTTGTCGAAGAATTGCTTAGCATTATCAACTGCTTCTGTGTCATCCCAGTTGAGGATTTCCATATCAGGTGCATTTTCTATCAAAAGGAAACCATGGATGTGTGTGGATCCTCTATGCTACCATTCATACCTGTGAAGTATGCATTTTTGTTAGACAATTTTTCATTAGATGAGGTTTGATGTTTAGAGAATTACGAAAGTAATGTGATAGAGTGTGTACTTGTACCAATAGTCTTTTTTATGCAAGTGTTTCTCTAAGATAACTTCACAAAATGTTGTGAATTTATGGTGCATATATAGTGATGTTAAATGGGGGTTATAGATATTGTTATCATTTCTTCATTTTTGTTGTTTTGCAACATCAGGACGTTGACATCCTCGCATGACTACATGAAGATCATGCCATTTTATATCACCTGCACTTCATGTGAAGAAAAATGTTGGGAAACTAAGCTGAGATATCATGTCTATTAGTTCATTTTTAGCTTTGTGCCAAAAATATCTTGTACCACATAAAGAGCAACCGAATCACGTGACTTGTTTTTCCAATTTCTTGTCTAGAAATTGTTTTAATCAGATGTTCAGATCGTGGATAGATGTTGGAAAGTTATCTGCGATGTTATTTTTTACAAAAATAGAGGTTGTTGCTTGACTCTGATGTTGCCTCATGAGATTGTATATGTAGTAATGAAATCATGGGTGCTTCCCAAAGCTGTTATTGTGGTAACATATGAGATAAAGTGTGTATTCATGTAATTGCACTACTTTCATTCTTGGCTAATTTGGCCTTGGAGGTCCTGTGGGGAAAATGGTGGGGAAATCCATAAAGAGGAGACCTTCTATATTGTATTCACTGATTAGGAATACACCAATTGATGGTCATTCAATTGTAGTATCATAATGGTGGTTTCAGGCATGTATATATTGTCGTATTTCTTGGATTTCTATATTTGTATTCGAAATAGTGGTTATAAATGATGATGTGTGGTGTGGGTATGGGTTCATGGAATCTTTAGTGGGGTCAAGTGGTGTTTTAGGTGATAGATGGGAAACTAGACCTGTGGTATTGGAATGGTGAAGGGAGGAGGAGACATCGGTGGGGAATTTTGGTAAGGATGCTAGTGTGTTGTTATCAATGCAATCATTCTTATAGTATTGGTCGTTTGCTAATTTTTATTCTAATGCAGTGAGCACACGATGTCTACAGAAAACACAATCATAAGCATGATGTTCATTACTATATATGACATGTAACAATTAGAATGTCCAAGTCTTCAACACGTTGGGGAAACATCATTTGTGATTTTTATAATATATTATGGAAAACAAATTGTGTGGCCAGTGTATTTATATTGGCCACCACATGTGTGTTTTACTTTGAGTACAAGGCTAACCCTAAAATTGAGCATTTATTCTGTTTGTGAAATAGAAGCAAGGATGGATGGTTGAGGACCAAGGTCCATGTTGTTTGATAATGAGAAGCGATGAACTTTTGTTTCAAACATGCATCTAGAGCAGCAGTACATTTGGTTCGAATTGTAGATATGTATTCTAGGATATGATTCAAGACAAATGGAGCATGGACATTGAGGTGCAAGTTTATCAATATTTGCATGGAATTCATGATGTGCATCATTAGTGTGAACATTATTGAGAGCATGTGCAATGGAGGGGGTGGGGAAAAGAGTTATGGATGTATTTGTTTGAGTGGTTTTCTCAAGAGATTGAGAGTCTGAAAATTGTGAAAGAGGATTTCTTTTGGGGTGGGAAGTGTTAAATATGTAGAGGTTTGATGGAAAATGTGAATTTGCATCATATATTTTGAATGATGAATGTTGGTTTTTCTTTTGATATTTATTTTTTTGGTAATCTTTGACACATTTTTTAGCATGATAAAGATCGAGTTAACGTGCATTTATTCATTCTTTATTTGTTGCATAGTGTCTTCGGGCATGTTCATCATTACAAGAAGCATAAATTTGCACACATTAAGGTACCTATAGGAAAGAGAGTGATATGAAAATGAAACTACTTGTTTTTGCTGTTCAAGGTATTCATTTCCATTAAATTATATGTGCAAGCTATTACTAATGTCTTACAATTGAAACAAAGTGTTTTTAATCAATTTCTAAGTCTTATGTGTGAAGGAGGATTATTTTATTTTACTGTTTAGCACATCAAATATGAAAAACACAGTAAGATAAATTCACATAATATAACACAACAGCTGATAAGGCAGTTCACCCATCCTTGGCTACATCTGCTGGGTCCAAGGCCCCCAAATGGGCATGTCCTTGCTCTTATTAGATGCTCAAAATGGTTATACAGTGATAAGAAAGCCTAAACAGGAAAAATAAGCTGTGAAAATGAGTTCAAAACACAGAAAACAGTCAAGAATGACTTTTGTTTCACCTCCAATGGCTAACCATAGCCCAATACAGCTCCAACACTCCCTAGGCCCTGATGGCTCTCCAAGCTTCTTCGCTGAAAAAACACCTGAAGATGAGCTCTGTTGGCTCTAAAACCTATACCATTGGCTCTGGAATGCTCAAAATACCCAAAATCAAAAAAAAAAAATCGTCCAAAAAGGATCTCCCTAGCCAAAGTTATGACCTCCAGAAGTTTAGTCCAGTTTGGCCTAAAAAAACTCCACTAAATTTGGCTGGACTGCAGTTAGCTCCGCTATTTTTGGCAACTGCGCCTAAGTTGGCAGACTCTGCCTAACTGACCACCAAATGGACCATAACTGTTGGCGGGGTCTTTGCGCATGTGACCACGTGAACGTAATTGTCAGGTTTAATCGTCTCCGCCGCGTTTAGGGTGTGGTTTTCACGCCCAAGACATATGGTTAGGGGCTGGCCCCTTTTCCGCCCCAACCAAAATTTAACTAAACTTCAAATATTATATGAGCCCTATGGTTGTTAAGAACAAACGTTAGGTGGGCCGGTCGGGCCTGTGGGCTGGCGGCCACCCAAGATCGGGTCGAATCTTGCAAAGTGCACCAAACGTTTACCACAATAAACTTTGTAGACTTGGGGCCATGTGGCAGCCTCCGGGTAGGCCATGTGTTAGCTCCCGATTGGTCCTCCAAATAGCATATTCCCACGAATATTTTGGGGAATATTCCTCAGAATATTCTTTTTTAAATTATTTTTTTTAAATTCAAAATTTACAGTTTATTGGGCATTTTCAAAATGTGATAACACCTCCATACAGTGTCAGATTTGAGTGTCGTTCATGGCTACAGGATCATTTCGATGAGGCCTATCTGGTTGTTATGGTTTCAACCAATTCCGAGCAATTCAAAATTTGAGCATTTTTTTCATTGAGGACATGATCACTTGATCACACCTCCCAAATGGGAAGCTTTTGGACCCCAAAAGCTCTCTGTTTACCAAAAATGGAGATGAGGAGACTGATTCTCCACTCTTCCAACCTTGAATAACTGAAATCTTCCCGACTTCATCAAATTGAGCTTATAAAAAGATAAATTTTCCCTTGAGTTCACTGACTGACTGTTGCTAAAATTGACTGAGTCATGATATAAATTCTTGAAATTTGCAGAACAACAGATATATTTTGCAGAAAGCATACTGTTTCTACATTGGTCAAACTTCAAAGAAGACTTAGAATAAAGTTCACCTAGCCAACTGTTCACATGGTGAATTTTTGCTGAATGAGCCCTGTACTTGTGCCGAATCCCGACCAAGTTTTCTCACCATACCAATCTGCCATTCTGAAACCAACATTGACCCATGCTAAACTGTGTGCCCTCTTTGCTTGCATGCTTTTCCTTCTCATGGAATATTGCACCACTTTGCACCGACACTTCGTTCTCTACATCGATCGACACCAAAGGTATCTTGTGCAACCTTTTGTCATCTTCTTTCAAAGACGAACTGTTATGAAACTGAAACATATCATCATTTATATCAGCGATAATATGAAAAGGAAATTGTACAAAATCTTGTTGTTTAACCATCAACAAAGTCAGATTTTGACTTGCATTAACTAGCCTTTTGAATTGCCCTGTGTGGACAAAAGAAGATTCTAGCTTCTTCTTATGTGCTCTCACAATGTACTCTTTTCCATCCTTGAACAAGTGATACTTATTCTCATGGCGATGGAAGATTTCCTTTCTGTCAAATAAATATGGACTACCCAACACAACACCTGTAATGTCAAGCGGTACTACATCTAGTTCAACCCAATCAACATAATGAGCTGTTATGGCGAAGCGCAAGATGCACTTCTTTGAGACTTGTAAGTTTGCATCCTTGCATATCCACCCAAGTGGATAAGGCTTTGGATGTGGAATTGTCTCAAGTTTCAACTGTTTGACCAAGTCTTCTGAGATGAGATTAGCTTGAGACCCACTATCAAAAAGTGTGTCTATCTTTGTGTGGTTTGAGATTATCCTCACATGAAATAGCTCTATCCTCCTCTTTTCATTTTGAGTTTCTTTGTGACAGTTTAATGTGTTAGAACTGGGATTTGTTTCTTGTATAACCTCTTTCCCCTTTATGTTGTTTAATACCATGGCGATACTTTTTGTCTCATCACTTGATTTGGACCCTAAGTCTTGTTCAACTGTTGCTATATTTTTTTCCTTTTCTTTGGTTTTGTCTTTGGTTTTATATTTCTCTGGCTTCAGCTCCGGATGAAGCTTCCAATAGTGGTCTTCATCGTGGCTTGTTTTTGAACAGTTCTTGCAAAATAATTTCCCTTTTTCCTTTCTAGAGTTTGCAATCCTTTTTCATCCTTTGCCTTTAAAATCACTACCCTCATTTCCATCACAAGTGTTTTTCCCTCTAGTCTCTAAATGTGTAGCTTGTACACAAACTTCATCTAGACTAGTAGGATTGAACATAAGGATAGTATGTTTAAGGTAGCTGTGCAAACCACCAATATATTTTAGTAAAGTGTCTTGACTTTGTAAGTCTACCCCTAATAAGAGTGCTCTTCTCCTAAACTCTTGGGTGTAGTATTGAACATTTTGTCCCTTTAGTTGTCTAAAACTTTGCCAATTCATTATAGCCTTTTGCAAATGAGCAAGAGGATAAAATTGCTTCTTAATTATGGAAATAAATTCAGCCCATGATAAAGTAAGCTTACCATGTTTTCTAATTTCATCCTTAGTCTTGGCTTCCCACCATACCAATGCTGCTCCTTCCATTCTTAAAGAGGCTAACTGAGTCTTGGTGTCGTCATCATGCATTTTCTGAATCCTTAAATAAACTTCCAACTGTCTTATCCAGTTGTCAAGTTTCTCTGCATTGACTTCACCGTTAAACATGGGTAATTCAAATTTAACTTCTAGCTTTAAAAATGGACTTTCCCCAGAATATTTAGGCTTATGAGGTTGATTTATCGAAGTAGAGGATGACGATGTAGAGGAAGAGGATGATGATGGAGATGGTGGATCGCCATTCCCTCCATGTCCTTTCTTTGAATTATCATCACCTTTCCTTCCTCCTGAAGAGCTCTCTCCTTCTTTCTGATGTTTAGACCCTTCTCCAACCAACATATCATTCCTTTCCTGGTATAATATTCTTATCATCTCAGTCATGTCCAAAAAATATTTTTTGAATACCCGTTCTTCTTCTCTTGGACCATGTCTTCAGGAACTTCTCCTCCCCTTTCAGACATACTTGAAGCTTCTTCTAAGGCTATTGAGGGTGAATCAGAAGGTGGAGATAATGGCACCCTGGCCCTCCTTGGTTGAGGATTATCTTGTGATCTAACCAATTGTCCTTTCCCTCTTTGAAGCTTAAGCCTGGTAAGCATTAAAACTTGCAAAACAGTCAAAAATATATTTGCACAAAACTAATACTCAAAACTGAGCTCTGATACCAACTGATCCAAAAATGAAACTACTTGTTTTTGCTGTTCAAGGTATTCATTTCCCTTAAATTATTTGTGCAAATTGTTACTAATGTCTTGCAATTGAAACAAAGTGTTTTTGGTCAATTTCCGAGTCTTAAGTGTGAAGGAGGATTATTTCATTTTACTGTTTAGCATATAAAATCTGAAAAAGACAACAAGATAAATTCACATAATATAACACAACAACTGATAAGGTAGTTCACCCATCCCGGGGTACATCTACTGGGTCCAAGGGCCCCAAATGGGCATGTCCTTGCTCTTATTAGATGCTAAAAATGGTTATACAGTGATAAGAAAGCCTAAACAGGAAAAATAAGCTGTGAAAATGAGTTCAGAACACAGAAAATAGTCAAGAATGACTTTTGTTTCACCTCCAATGGCTAACCATAGCCCAATACAGCTCCAACACTCCCTAGGCCCTGATGGCTCTCCAAGCTTCTTCACTGAAAAAACACCTGAATATGAGCTCTGTTGGCTTTGAAACCTATACCATTGGCTCTGGAATGACCGGAACACCAAAAAAAAAAAAAATCGTCCAAAAAGGATCTCCCTAGCCAAAGTTATGACCTCCAGAAGTTTAGTCCAGTTTGGCATAAAAAAACTCTACTAAATTTGGTTGGACTGCAGTTAGCTCCATTATTTTTGGAAACTATGCCTAAATTGGCAGACTCCGCCTAATTGACCGCCAAATGGACCATAACTATTGGTGGGGTCTTCATGCATGTGTAACTGTCGGGTTTAACCGTCTCTGACGGGTTTAGGGTGTGGTTTTCGTGCCCAGGTCATACGGTTAGGGGCTGGCCTCTTTTCCACCCCAAACAAACTTTAACTAAACTTCAAATATCATATGAGCCCTATTATTGTTAAGAATCGATGTTAGGCGGGCCGGTCGGGCCTGTGGGCTGGCAGCCACCCGACCTAGTGTCGAATCCTGCGAAGTGCACCAAAATTTTACCACAATAAACTTTGTACACTTGGGGCCACATGGCAGCCTCCGGGCAGGCCACGTGTCAGCTCCCGATTGGTCCTCCAAACAGCATATTCCCACTAATATTTTGGGGATATTCCATGGAATATTCCTCGAAATATTTTTTATATAATATATATATATATATATATTTTTTTTTTTAATCCAAATTTTGTAATTTATTGGGCATTTTCAAAATGCGATAACTCCTCCATACGGTGTCAGATTTGAGTGTCATTCGTGGCTATAGGATAGTTTCGATGAGGCCTATCCAGTCGTTCTAGTGTCAACCAATTCTGAGCAATTCAAAATTTGAGCATTTTTTTCACTTAGGACATGATCCCTTGATCAAAGAGGGGAAAACAAGAATTTTATTTGGAGAGAAAACAACCATGTTATTGTATAAAAGGAAAAAAGAAAAGGAAATTTAAGTTTGAATATTTTTATGTTAGTTTATGATTAGAAAAATGTGTTTGAAAGAACATTTCAGTAATTTGCAACTATACATGAAGATAATTGCATGTGTAATGCATCAAGTTCCCTCATTTGTTAAAAGAAAGAAAGTAAAAACAGTGTGAATAAATGTATGTACAAAATGAAATAATAGATACAATGGAGGACGAATATTTATTTCAATAGTGAATAAAAGAATTTTCCGAGAAGGTATACAATACTATATGGTATAAAATTGTATTTATAAACTAAAATAATACAAATTGCCAAAAATCCAAAAATACATGTAACGATATATATCTATAATATCGACATGTCATCGATTGCTCGAAGGATGTTGTTGCATTCTGTTGTGAATTGCAAGATTTCTTCTTTCATGATAACATATTTCAAGTGTGGTATTCCTCTAAATGTTTTTGTCTTCATTGATAGTGTGAAGATGTGATCTGTCTAGGGTGCTTTGGAGACAATTTCCTTGATTAGATCTAGATCTAAGGCTAACAAATAGAAGTACTTTTTATTAATCCCAAGTAGATATCGTGTCTTCGAAAGTAACTCACTATTGTGATATTGTATGATGATATTAAGTAAGTATCTGTAATCACAATCAGTTACTTTAGCGTTACATTTTGGGAAATACGATATTCTTGTATTTTTTGGAATAAGTTTTTTCATGCATTTTTTCCATCAACGATAGACAACCAAGAAAGGTAGTAAAAACTATCCATCCAAATTTTTGTTATAGTTCACTTTAGTTGGTAGAATGCAAGTTTCCCTGAGGAATCTATACTGTAATATCAACAATTGTTATTTTTTTTGGTCGATGGCCAAAAGAAGGTGAATATCTTGTTGTTAACGATGTAGAAGTTGTATTGGAACCTTCTTTCTTAAACCATGAATTTATTGTGGGGGCCTCTTCAATGTCAAGATCTACAAGAATAATGGATCTTGCTGTAGTGCCGACATTTTTTCCACTAAATTCTCCAACACGCATAGACTTGATTGCAATGATGGCATTATTTCCTGCAACACATAAGGAGGAAATTTCTTGTGATACAACATCAAAATTTCCTCCCCAAAAGATCGCATCCACATTATATCCAGACATGTATTGAAGGTGTATTATATGTTTAGCAACTTCAGAGTTGTCTTTTCTATATATAGTGCACAAATTGGAAATGTCAGTAACAATACCAAGAACATCAATAATCGAGTTGACATTTGTTGTTCTGATCTCATTGATTGATTTTATATTGAAATGAACCGTTGGGTTGCATGTTCTTTCACTGGAAACATGCTCTATGGTAGATGTTGCATTTGAAAAAAACCCCCATTCATTATTTAAATGGTTGTATTTCTTATTAGCCATTTTCACATTTCCTTTTTAGACAATGTAGACATTTCCAACTTGGATTTTTTCAAAAGAATAATCGGGAACATTGTTGAACCAAGTAATGTGTATTTATCCACCTTTTGTATCGAAGAGGTCAAAGCCAAACACTTTACTGAGTTTGTATTCATTTTGAAATTGTCGAAGAGGTGTTTTTCTTTGAACGTAGCCTTTTATGCACCAGTTTAAATGGTAAGGGTTTAGTGCTCTCATGGGAATATGAACTGGCATGGTGGATAGGGTTACAATATAAGGAAGGGGGTTGTGACGTTTCGATGAAGGCTCTTGGTTCAATGAGGAGGGATTTTTTTCTTGAGAAGTGATCAGAATACTCAACTTTTTTGGATTACCAATTAAGGGTGAGATGAAGAATAAATCTGGAAGTCTTGTAGAGTATAGACCTACATGGTAAATGATAGTCATAGGAGTAATTGTTAGAATCGAAAGTGGTATCAAGAAAATATGTAAAGTTGAAATAAGAAATTTGTAACAAACTTACTTTAATGGACAAATCGTTGAAGTAGTTCGACTTTTAACATGTATAATAGAACCCTTTTACAATAAGCTTGTTGCAATGAGGTCATTAAAATATTTTGGAAGAATAAGGTGTTTCATATGTGTGACATCGGAGATGGCATTGCGATATCGTAGAGTTGATCTTTACATCAACTGAATAGGGTCAAGTTCAATAATCTGTAGAAATGGTTGAATATGAGTTGATCCAGAGAGCATTGAGAAAATAACATTCTTAGTAAGTTTTGTTGTCATTTTATGAAAGTAGAGATAACAAAATAAGTACTATAGAGAAAAAAATTCATAAAGGTGGTTTTTGCTTTAAAATTGTTTATATGTGGTTTTTATCGCGTTAGATGTTTACCATTAATAATATTCCTATAGCACTACATGAAAAGTTATGAACTAAGGGGCAACAAGCATGTTCATATTGTTTGTAATTCAGTGGTTATCTAGACTTGTAAATATAAAAATGAAGATATTTATCACAACAACTTCCATATGATCATCCTCTTCCAAACATAGTTAAAACTGTAATTCAAAATTTCACAAACCTACCCATGATAAAAACAATCAGACAGGTGCCCTAGCACCCGCTGAGAATATTCAATAAACCTATGTCAATTGCATAGGCAATGAGAATAATTGAGAAGACCTTTTACTTGATTTCCTGTGGAGCCTTGGGAGCTTTGGTTGTGAGGCATAGAACCAAGTGTACAAATATTATACTCTACAATTATATGGGTGTACTTATAAGGGTACAATGGATACATATTTAATGTGTACAAGATTAGTAGAAGTTTCATTCCTACCTTGCACACTGAGCTATAAAAGAAGGATAAACAATAAAAAGAAAAATGCTATGTACAAGATATTTGCAACCAATTTCCATTTTTTGAATGATCAACACTCTTAATATAAGATTTGATTAGCTAAGGACATAAGGATATTGTTCAAGAGGTTATTCCAACCCATTATTGGTTAATGGGTATTTTCAAGACTCAAGATGTGATGGTTGGTCATCTTGGGTTGAAATAATATTGTTCTAAACATGAAAATATACACACAATTCCTTTGATTGTGCATAACTGATATGCTTTCTACTCAACCTCCCCCCTCCTTGACCCTCTATGTGCCCAACTTCCTTATGCATGTGTGTTATATAGGAGTAAGGTCAGATGCAACATAGGTGCCTTGGATAGTAAGGTCATATGCAACATAGGTGCACAT
The DNA here is from genome assembly GCA_031772625.1 of Pinus tabuliformis. NCBI lineage: Eukaryota > Viridiplantae > Streptophyta > Pinopsida > Pinales > Pinaceae > Pinus > Pinus tabuliformis. The sequence goes on along the minus strand of CM062804.1, from coordinate 276,746,494 downwards.
TACACAGTATTTTGTCACACCTCCTACACTTCCCTGTGACATACCCCGAAGTTCCTGAGACATGACCAGTATGCAGTGTACTCATTCATATATGTAGCTCAGATCCTTCGTAAGACATTGATTGGAAAATGCCTTGAGATTGCCCTTAAAGAAATAGCTCTAAAACCGTAATTTGAGAATCATAAAAAAAGTGATGATCGCCTGTTGCACTACACTTGACCTACGATGGCATCACTTTGTTCACTTGTATACACCCGATGATCCCAAAAAGGAAATTTTCCCAAAGAGGATGAGAAGCTTCGAGAGTGGCGAGTTGGAGGTTGTTTGGCATAGATGAGGTCGAATTCTCCCAACTTAGCCTCTTGGTCTTATCCCTATGAGCTACCTCCTTGAGATAAGGGCCTACTCCTATCTTTGAAGAGATCCTAACTCCCTTTCTCAACCTATATATTCATCCTCTCCCATTCCCAAATGGTTGGTCTATGTCTATTTTCACCCTTATGAAAAGATTGTGCCTATATGCTACTCATTTGGCTTGGATAAGGAGTGCTTGGAGAGCTTAGCTTGGACTTTGATACTCATTCAAGGAGATCCTATCCACATCAAGTCTTGGTTGTATGCTTCCCCTTATTTTCTATTAATATAAAACTGCTGGTTCATTTTCCCAAAATGTGTATGATCATGTATCATTTATCTTAACATTCCTTGATCAATTAAGTAGGTTCATTTTGAATATGATATTTGTATTTGCATGCCTTGTTGTGTCTTGATCTCTTGTGCAAGTGCATAAATGCTGAGAGCAGTAGGAAGAAGCCCATGACACAAGTGGTTCAAGGCCTTTAGCAAATGGGATCGAGATAACATCAGAATGAGGTAGGCCATCTTCTTTATCTCTCTTTTCAATTGCAAATTAGGAAAGTGTCTACTATATTGTCACTTCAGTTGCTAGACTCACTCATTGGGCTAGAGGGATCATCTCTATCCGCAGAGAGGCTTTACCTAGACAACAGTGCAGTAGTTAAATATTTTCAATCTAAATACTATCACCATGAATTTTACCCATTAACATGAAGCTAAATTACTTGATGTTTCAAGGATGGAGGATGGAAAGATTGCAGTCCATATTTTTATTTGACTAAAATAAGCCCAATTGCTCCAAAATGGTAGAAAAATAAGTCCGATGGCTCCAGAATGGTAATAAACAACAAAATTATGCAATAATAATATTCCCCATGGTATAATAAATATCATCAAAGAATAACCAATAAGTATTGTTTTCTTAAATTATTTGTCTACTTTGTTATATTATTTGGACTGAAAAATAGACTCTACAATTATATGGGTGTACTTATAAGGGTACAATGGATACATATTTAATGTGTACAAGATTAGCATAAGCTCCATGCCTATGTTGCATGCTAGGCTATAACAAAAGAATAGGCAACAAAAATAAAAATGTTATGTACAAGGTATTTGCAACCACTTTCCATTTTTTGAGTGATCAACACTCTGAATATAAGTTCTGATTAGCTAAGGTCATAAGGATATTGTTCAACAGGTTATGCCAACCCATTATTCATTAATGGTTATTTTCATGACTCAACATGTGATGGTTGGTCATCTCGGGTTGAAATATTGTTGTTCTGAACGTGAAAAGGTACACACAATTCCTTGGATTAGTCATAACTGATAAGCCTTTTGCTCAACCTCACCCCTCCTTGACCCTCTATGTGGCCAACTTCCTTATGCATGTGTGTTAGATAGTAGTAAGGATAGATGCAACATAGGTTCCTTGGAATTATTTCTACAACTATAAAAGCTCCTCACATGCCATGATGATTATGCTGATGGGGGCATCTACAGTGGGGTGGCACCTCCTATTAGCCTATTACTTGATCCTACAGGACCAATATTCCTTCTGCTTATCCTTCTCCAAAACACCCTCTGTAAGTCTGTTTTAGTTATTAATAAGGATAGAGGCATCTATGTTGGTGCCTTAAAATTGTTTCTACAACTACACAATTTTTCTCCTCTTCTATAGAAAATAATAACTTGGTCTCCCATTTGCAAATGGAAACGTTCTAATACCAAACATTGTGGTTGTAGTCAGCGTAGTGACATCAAATCTATTCATTTAGAGTAAACCCACTAGCCTTATGGGTATTAGTTTTAGATTCAACCAGTAATCTTTGGTCAAAATAAGCATTTCAACAGCTTATCAGTATTGGCTACAAATTCCACCATGAAAGGGTAGAAATATATAACATATAATATAAAAGCTTCATTCATCATCCAAATCTTATTGCACATAAGCCATGTTGAGATCTCCAGTATCATTTTTTATAGAAAATTCGACTAGTATACTTTTACAGAGTGATTTATTAAGAAATTTGTCGGAAGAAGCAGGCTGCCCTGAAATCACCAATCGTCAGAGAAAAGAATCACAATGTTATTGATATTTTAATCTCTTTATATAGCACTGGTTGTTTATGGTTTTGAAAAAATATGTGGCAGGTAACCCCGAAAGAGGCAAAAGAAATTAACTACATTAGCAAGTTTTGTATTATTCTAGAGATTGTCCATAGTGCAAATATTCTTACAAATGTATTTTAAATAAACATAGAGAATGCAAAAATTAGTAAGATATGGTGGAAAGAACACCTTTGAAATCCAAAGGATTCCAAGCCTATCATGCCTGTAAGATTAATTAGTATTGTACTTGACCATTGACTATCCAAAATCATGAACCAGAGTAAGAAGCTTTAGAGGTTTCACAAGTTAAGGAATAAAGTTTTTTTAATGGTTACAAATTGGGCAAGGCCCACTACTTGGCACCATGAGTGGTTATCATGGGATAAAATTGGTTTGGGGGCTCTCAAGAAGACAATGATGAGTAAATATTCAATAGTATATAAGTAAGACAATGTAGGATTTAGGAAAAACAATTGGTGGATGTACCATCCACCACATGGCCTTGGATATTGGGAGAGCCATTGACTAACAACATTGTTGGTTAAAAGACCTTTTACTTGATTTCCTATGGACCTCGATCCAACTTGTTATTTTGGGAATAACCGTCATTGCCAATTCATGAGATTCACTTCAGACAATTAAAAACATGATTTTTCCAAGATCTATATTAAAATAACAACCTGGAAGTAAAATAGTGTGTAGCAAGAAGGTAATGATAGAGTAGTAAGAGATTAAAGTTTGAATGCTTTTCATTGTTTTGATAATCAACATTTATTACTGAACATCTGTTAAAATGGAGTACAGGTGATGCAGAGTTGAAACAAATTAAGGAAAGAAATATTTACTCATGATGGCATATTTTCCTGAATCTATTTATTTAGAATCTAACAATTTCAAATTTTCTTACTGTTACAAATAGGGATTTCCTGCATTGGCAATCTAGTTTTAACTATCACTAAATTTATGCCAATGAGAGACTAAGGTTCGTACAATTAAACTTTGTATTGGATATTAAAAAATATCACAAATTTCTGTTGACAGAGTATTTTGACTTTTTTTATGACAAGAGCTCAGTTGGACAAAATCATACAAAATTTTCTTCTTTATATTCTAAATATGTTTGCTTTTACTTATTTGAGGATGGGTCATGATTTGTTCCAAAGTAAGAATTGTAGGTTTGTGTATTTTGTGACAAGAATTTCACAACAAAATGTTGTCCTGAATTCAAGGGATGAAAAGAAGAGAGGTATTATACCTCTTATCCAGGAGGCTACTTCTGCTTAAGCAAGTCAAAAGTATGAAATCCAACTAAGGGCTTCTTTGCAAAGATAGTTAACCAATGGATTTGCACTGCATTAGTTAAAGTTTTTCAATCTAAATACTATCACCATGAATTTTACCCATCACCATGAAGCTCAATTATTTGATGTTTCAAGGACAGAGGATGGCAAGAGTACAATCCATATTTTTATTTGAGAATGGCTCCAAAATGGTATAAAAATAAGCCCAATGCCTCCAAAATTGTAGAAAAATAAGCCCAATGGCTCCAAAATGCTAGTAAACAAAAAAATGGCACAATAATAACATTCCCCATGGTACAATAAATATCATCAAAGAAGAAGAATAAGTATTGTTTTCTTAAATTATTTGTCTACTCTGTTATAATTTTGGGACTGAAGAACAAACTTTGTTTCAACTTTAGATTCAGCTCTAGATTATAATGTTCCCAATTTGGTTTTAGAAGGGAACAACAGTTGAAGATACTATCACCATGAATTTTACCCATCACCATGAAGCACAATTATTTGATGTTTCAAGGACAGAGGATGGAGGTTGTCTATGAGCCTTGGGAGCTTTGGTGGTGAGGCCTACAACCACCTGTACAAATTGTACACTCTACAATTATATGGTTGCACTTATAAGGATACAATGGATACATATTTAATGTGTACAAGATTAGCATGAGTTCCATGCCTAGCTTGCTTGTTGGGTTATAACAGAAGGATAAACGACAGAAAGAAAAACTATATGTACAATATATTTGTGACCACTTTCAATTTTTTGAGTGATCAACACGCTGAATATAAGTTTTGATTAGCTAAGGTCCTAAGGATATTGTTCAACAGGTTATGCCAACCCATTATTGTTTAATGGGTATTTTCAAGACTCAAGATGTCATGGTTGGTTAGCTCGGTTGAAATATTGTTGTTCTAAACATGAAAAGACACACACAATATCTTTGATTGTGCAAAACTGATATTGCTTATGCTCAACCTCCCCCCTCCTTGACCCTCTATGATCCCATATTCCTTATGCATGTGTGTTATATAGTAGTAAGGTCAAATGCAACATAGGTGCCTTGGAATTATTTCTACAATTATAAAAGCTTCTCACATGCCATGATGATTATGTCGATGGGGGCATCCACAGTGGAGTGGCATGTCTTATTTGCCTATTACTTGATCCTACAGGACCAATATGTCTTCTGCTTAGCCTCCCCCTATACACCCTCTATAAGTCTGTGTTAGTTATTAATAAGGACAGAGTATTTTAAATTTATGTTGACAAAGTATTTTAACTTTTTTTTACGACAAGAGAACAGTTGGAAAAACTCATACAAAATGTTCTACTGTAAATTATAAATATGTGTGCTTTTACTATCACCATGAACTTTACCCATCACCATGAAGCTCAATTATTTGATGTTTCAAGGTTAGAGAATGGCAAGAGTACAGTCAAGATTTTTATTTGAATGAAAATAAGCCCAATTGCTCCAAAATGGTAGAAAAATAATCCCAATGGCTCCAGAATGGTAGTAAACAAAATTCCACAATGATAAAATTCCCCATGGTACAATGAATGTCATCAAAGAAGAACCAATAAGTATTGTTTTCTTAAATTATTTTTCTACTCTGTTATAATTTTTGGACTGAAAAACAAACTATTTCAACTTTAGATTCCACTCCATAATATAATGTTCCCAATTTGGTTTTAGAAGGGAACATGAGTTCAAGATATTATCACCATGAATTTTACCCATCACCATGAAGCTCAACTATTTGATGTTTCAAGGACAAAGGATGGAGGTTGTCTAGGACACTTGGGAGATTTGGTGTTCAGACCTACGACCACCTGTACAAATTGTACAATCTACAATTATATGGTTGTACTTATAATGGTACAATGGATATATATTCAATGTGTACAAGATTTGTTGAAAATGGCAACACGAAATTGCTAAAAATAGCACTGCTAAAAATAGCAGTTTGGGTACCAATGCTGGATTGGGCAATAGGGAATGGAAGATGGAAGTACTAAAAATAGAAGTTCTATTTTTAGCAGTTCAGATGGATTCCTATTTTTAGTCAGTCCCTAGGTCAGAAATAGGAAGTAAGATTCGAATTTGATATTAACAATAGTTTGTAAATTAATTAATTATTTTAATTTGAGTCAATTAGTTAAGGAATTATGAACTTGAAGTCTATGTGAGGACATGCAACAGTTTCTCCTTTGATTGAGGGATTTAACCATCAGTTAAAGGATGAGGATGAGTTGTAATTATGAGTTGTAATTAGTTGGCTCAGTTAACTGAGTCAAGTCCAATTAGATTAATTTAACAAGTTGTTAAATTAATGAGATTCAGTTTATTAATGCTTGCATGCATGTAACAACTGGTATTTTCAAATAACTAAGGATTCATTCATCGATAACTCATGCATGTCAATTTAGACAGAGACCCAGTTGAGATCAGATGGAGGGACAGTGTACTATTAGTTGCTAGGATATTCCTTGGTGAATATTCCTTGCATGCAAAAGGAATATTATTCCTTATGGATTGTGTAGTTGGACCTGAGGTTACAACAGGTATGATGTGGCCAATACACACATGTTATGACATTGGACCCCAATCAAAACTGTGGAAGGAAATAGGAGCTTGGAGGACTTGTGGAGCCTATATATACGGGCCTAGATAGTCCATGAGCTAGATCATCAGAGTACAGAGAGAGCAGGATAGCTTTTGAGATGATTCTTTTTGTATGTTGTTAAGGATTTCCACTTGATTGATAATACAGAGATGGGGTTTTAGGCTGGTGCTTTCCCCAGGTTATATCTTCTGTGTTATGGTTGATTACTTCTCATTCTCAGTTATATCTGTTCATGCTTGATGTTGCTCATGTTCAATTAAGCTTCCGTAAAGTTTATGGTATATGTAGATCTAGTATTATGCTTTAGTACATTGAATATATCAGTTTGATTTGCAAGTGAAATTTCTACATGATATCAGTGATCTAGCTGATTTATAGAGAAAATTCTACATGGTATCATAGCACAGGTGATCAAGGAAGAATAGTATACAAGAAGGCAGAAGTTAAAGTTTGTGGTTTCTGAATATTGAATTGAGTTCTTATCACATCTATTTCACCGATGGCGTTCTATGGTTTGAGACTCGAATATGCCCTTGATGGTAGTTCGAATTATATAGCTTGGAAGGATCACATGGAGGCAGTATTAGAAGATAATGGCCTTAAGGACTTCATTGATCAAGAAGTCCTGAAGCCGACTGATGCTACTCAACTGGCGGAATGGAAGAAGTGTGTGGCTAGAGCAAGGAGAATCCTTCTGGAGGGAGTTCGAGATCACATTGTCTTGAGCCTCCATGGGAAGGAGACTCCGTTTTCGATGTGGAAAACATTGAAAGGTCTTTATTAGAATAGCAGTGATCAAAGGAAGCTGGCACTGAACAAAAAACTTCGAAAGATCAAGTGTGAAAAGGATGACATGATCTCTGTGTATCTGAACAAGCTCACCTCATGCAGCGATGAGCTTGGAAGTGTAGGGATCATGACATCTGATGATGACATGGTGAGTATTGCACTCCTTGGTCTTCCTAAGAGTTGGCATAGCTACCAGGACTCGGTTAATCAAAGAGAGAAACTACCAGATTGGGAATGACTTTGGTCAGATTTGATGCAGGAGGAGATAAGAAGAAGCACCAGAGATGGTTCTTCATCCATGGAGGATGAAGAAAACTGTGCCTTAGCAAGTAAGGTGAAGAAGGGGAAGGAGAAGGTTTCTCTTTCCAAATCCATTCCTTCCCATGGTGGGAAGAAGTTTGACAAATTGAAAGTGCGATGCTATCGTTGTCATGAGGTGGGCCATTTTGCTACAAATTGTCAATAGAGGAAATCCAAGAAGGGATCCGGGGAAGGATCTGAAGGTGAGGCACTTGCTTCACAATTCGAGTTGGATTTCACACTCTTCACATGCATGGTTTCATACATGGTGGGAAGTGGTTGGTTTGTTGACAATGGAGATTCTTTCCGCATGACCGATGACAAGAGTTTTTTCAGTACTTTGGAGGAGAAAGATCTCCAGATACTCATAGCGATGGGTAATGATGAAAAGTACAGTGTCTCAGGTGTAGGCACGGTTATTTTTTAGAGGGAGCATGGAGCTCGCCTTACCTTGACCAATGTCAAGTATGTACCAGGATTGAAGAGAAACTTGGTGTCAATCGTAATGCTGGAAGACAGAGGCTATGATGTAGTCTTTAGTAAGGGAAAGGTTTTCCTTAGACACATCATCACTAGACAGGTGAAGAAGATCGGTTCATGGGTCAAGAACCTGTATGATCTTGAGGTTCAAGATGCATGCAAAGCCTTGAGTAGCAAGGAAACTAATGGAGACTTGGTGGGTGAGAGGGAGAGTATATTAACTCTCAACATGCAGCGCCAGAAGGAGTCTCAACCAATTGTGGAGGAGCCACGATTGGTGCAGCAGCTTCAGGAGGTTGTGGAGTAGCCACAACAGGGGAATGTGAGAGGAGATCAAGTAGAGACATCTACTCATGTAGAGACCTCCAGTAGGGGGAAACTTCGAGCCAGGTGGGCAGAGGGATCACATGTTGCCATACCTCCAGCTAGGAGGTGGGATGATGTGGAGTGATCGTCCCAAGGAGGAGGGGCAGGATCCTTGAGGTACCCAACCTCTTTGATTCGACTTTGCTACAAGAGCCCCGATGAGGAGTAGCAGAACTGACTGATTGGGTAGAGACAGATGCAGATGGAGCGGCAGAGAGAGCTACAGTGCAAGGAATCCCAGGACAACGTAGAGCTAGCAGGTTGCAGCAATGCGAGAGGCACAAGTGTGTTGCACCAGTGCAAGGTAGCACAGAGAGGTGTGCAACAGTGCGAGATGCATGGATATGTTGCAGTAGCACAAAGGTCAGAGAGGGAGCACTTGTCAATAGTAGGTAGAGCTTCAACATCAGAGTATGTTTCTAGCCCAACAGAGAGGTCAGTTGGAAGTTTTTTTTGTTCCGAGAGTTGTTGGAGCAACCACACTTGATAGAAGTGTTGCATGTAGAACATTCCAGAGGTATAGGATTAGGTTTGAGAGGAAGCCTTTCTTGTTGAGAGGGAGTGTTGAAAATGGCAACAAGAAATTGCTAAAAATAGCACTGCTAAAAATAGCAGTTTGGGTACCAGTGCTGGATTGGGCAACAGGGAATGAAAAATGGAAGTGATAAAAATAGAAGTTCTATTTTCAGCAGTTCAGATGGATTCCTATTATTAGTTAGTCCCTGGACTAGAAATAGGAAGTAAAATTCGAATTTGATATTAACAACAATTTGTAAATTGATTAATTAATTCAGTTTGAGTTAATTAGTTAAGGAATTATGAACTTGAAGTCTATGTGAGGACATGCAATAGTTTCTCCTTTGATTGAGGGATTTAATCATCAGTTAAAGGATGAGGATGAGCTGTAATTAGTTGGCTCAGTTAACTAAGTCAAGTCCAATTAGATTAATTTAACAAGTTGTTAAATTAATGAGATTCAGTTTGTTAATTCTTGCATGCATGTAACAACTGGTATTTTCAGATAACTGAGGTTTCACACATGGATAACTAATGCATGTCAGTGCAGACAGAGACCCAGTTGAGATCAAATGGAGGGACAATGTACTATCAGTTGCTAGGATATTCCTTGGTGAATATTCCTTGCATGCAGAAGGAATATTATTCCTTATGGATTGCATAGTTGGACCTGAGGTTACCACAGGTATGATGTGGCCAATTCAAACATGTTATGACATTGGACCCCAATCAAAACTGCGCAAGGAAATAGGAGTTTGGAGGACTTGTGGAGCCTATATATACAGGCCTAGATAGTCCATGAGCTACATCATCAGAGTACAGAGAGAACAAGATAGCTTTTGAGCTGATTCTTTTTATATGTTGTTGAGGATTTCCACTTGATTGATAATACAGAGATGGGGTTTTAGGTTGGTGCTTTCCCTAGGTTATATCTTTTGTGTTATGGTTGATTACTTCTCATTCTCAGTTATATTTGTTCATGCTTGATGTTGCTCATGTTCAATTAAGCTTCCGCAAATTTTATGGTAGACGTAGATATAGGATTATGCTTTAGTACATTTCATATATTAATTTGATCTGCAGGTGAAATTTCTACATGATATCAGTGAGCTAGCTAATTTGTAGAGAAAATTATACAAGATTAGTATCAGTTCCATGCCTACCTTACACAATGGGCTATAACAGAAGGATAAACAACAAAAACAAAAATGTTATGTACAAGATATTTTCAACCACTTTCAATTTTTTTAGTGATCAACATTCCATATATAAGTTCTGATTAGCTAAGGTCCTGAGGATATTATTTAATAGGTTATCCCAACCCATTATTGGTTAATGGGTATTTTCAAGACTCAAGATGTAATGGTTGGTCATCTCGGGTTGAAATATTATTGTTCTAAACATGAAAAGATACACACAATTACTTTGATTGTGCAGAACTGATATGCATTCTTCTCAACCTCCCATGTCCTTGACCCTTTATGTTCCCAACTTCCTTATGCATGTGTGTTAGATAGTACTAAGGTTAGATGCAACACAGGTGCCTTGTAGTTATTTCCACAACTATAAAATATTCTCACATGCCATGATGATTATGTCGACGGGGGCATCCGCATTTGAGTGGCACCTACTATTAGCCTATTACTTGATCCTACAGGACTCATATACCTTATAATTAGCCTCCCCATATACACCCTCTGTAATTTTGAGTTAGTTATTGTTGAGAAATGGTAACAAGAAATTCCAGTTTAATTTGTCCTTGAATTAAATTGTGAATTGAAATCAAATTCTATTCTCATAGCAACTTGTAAATAGTTAATTAATTTTTATTGATTTAATTAACTTAGGAATTTCAAGTTGGAAGTGTTTATGGAGTAATTTATGTGGGATCCCTAAATTTTAGGGGTCCAGGATGAGTTTATTTGAGTTGTAATTAGATAACTCAATTTTACTGAATTATGGTCAATTAAACTAGTTCTAGTTGTTGGAGGAACTCGTAGAGGTCTAGTAGTGAGTTGGTGCATTGGTGCATCCTTAGTGCTACTCTAGATAACTAGAGATTCACTCAAGAGAAACATATGCATGTTAGTTCAAAGAAAGACCCAGTTGAGACTAGAGTGCAGGGACAATGTACTATCAGTTGTATGATTTTCCGAGTTGTACATATCATGCATGCAATCAGTTATGGAACTAAGTTTGGATTGCGTAGTTTTGGAAGAAGGATTTCCCAATTAATAATGGGTTGATCCTCTCAGGAATTTCACAAGGAAATAGGGGCTTGCAGGTAGCAAAATTGGCTAATTTTTTTCCAGAGCGGGCTTGTGAGGCAGAGAGTTGATCATACTTGTGCACGGATTCTTCTAATGAGAACAAGCATTGTATTTTCATCTTGGATTTATAACTAATGAAATATAGTGTTGATGGTGTTGGACCCGCCAACATGTCAAGGGGATATCACCGGTAAGAAGTCCCAATTAGACCTCAGATCGTTTGGTGTAGGAGTCCCAATAGTGGGTTGTAAGGTAATGCCTTGACCGTGGTTTCGCACAGAGGTAAGTAGAATAGCTCTGTCAGCAGCAAGGGTGTGACTGATGCAATGAGTCAAGGAAGGTGTATGATAGGCTCCAACACTTCGAAGGGGAAAGGGGGTGAAGGTGAGTTCCATGTTGAAAGGGATTAGTCCCAACTCAGCTAGGAACGCACAACACAAACGACATGCACAGCTTCCAGTGCAGTAGTCCACTCAGATGTGATAGTCACATTATACAAGGTATGATAACATGTACAACACTCACGGATCAGTCCAAGATGAGTGTGACGGTTGTTATAACAAGGTTCAAGTGAAAGGTCTATCTGATGTCCAGGAGAGAAGTCGACATGGATGGTGACAACATTAACAACATATGCAACACATTACCAACAAGATTCATATAATTGCATGTGAATCAATTCATACACAAGTACATAAGTTAAACAACACATATCATTAAAGCAACCAGAGTAGTCCAACTACAATAAGAGCATATGCATGAAAATGTGCTGGCTCTTATTCTATAAAGAAGTGTAAGTCACAATCATATAATACATCCATGTAAACCAGCTAGCCCCAATAGTGGAACGTTACAGCCACATCCACCTGCTCCTCCAAAGAGATGTACTAGCTCCGTGCAGTGGAGAAGCCAAGGTGCATTACAATACTATCCAAGCCTTCTTCAAGATAGTCTTAGTAGAAGCTTGGCTGACCAAAAGCCCTTATAATGAGTTATGAGGGACTATTTATAGCAAAGGGTGGGGTGACCCTTGAGATTCCCCTTTGTGACAGTTCAACTACCCTCATGACTCTTCACCTACTCTATGACTGTTACATCCAATTGTCGACACTTGACTTACACTTGACATGAATCAACATTACAATGCACATGTACTCATGTGAGACAACATGGCTTGAGCAAGCCTTGCAAGACATCACTGACAATTGGTCTTCTATGGTGAGACCATCTCTTTGACATGCTTATGATGGTGAAGCTGGTGAGCTGATGCCAAGCTTGGTCATCCATGGTGGTGTGCATGCACCTCATGGTGACATCTTGCTGAAGCGAACTCTTGCTTTTGTTGCAATCGGTGCATTGGCTCGGCCCCTTCATCCAACTCGTGTGCTAACATGCACATGGCCTTCTTGGGTGCGGATGAACCGAAAGCACACTGATGCATAGTGATCATGCTAATCTTCAATTGTGTGCTGGTGATCATGCACATCGACTTGCCTAAGTACCCGTTCGGCTCCAGTTGGACTTGCTTCTTGTCTTCGCCTTGGTGAGTGTGTTGAATGGGTTGGATTGCATGCATGCGCATATTGACATGCATGTTGCTGAATCCCTTGCATGTGAGCAACCACACTTCTCACGATGTTTTCTCCATGGTAGCTACTGGGATGGATCCTTAACTTGTCTGGACCTAGTTTCATTTGTGAGCGCACATTGTGCCCACTTCTATTCTTGATCCTGCTACAACTCATTCATTTGTCCGTGCAACTTCATGTTCTTCCTAAGTTTCTCCTTCAGCACATGCAACTCCTTCTTTGTTCCATCTTCTTCCTTCACGCGATCTTCATGTCATGCCATCACTTCATATCCAGAGTCTCTAAAGTTGCTTTCATTGTCAGTGGATCTGCTTGATCTTGCAACTTTGTTCCACCTCTGTGTTGACAACAAACTTCCTCTTACATTCATTGCATTTGGTATGTTGTCTTCAGCTCTTGTTCATGATGCTGCTCACTGTGATGCTGCCACTTGATTTCCTTGTCTACGAACATCTTGATGTCTTCGTGAGTAGCAAAACTCATAGACACTTGATTGACTACATCCCCAAGCATGCTCTAAATGGTATCCTTGTCTCTGCTCTCCTGGAAACCATTGTACTTGTACTGCTGAGAGGTAGATGAACACTTATGATACCTGAAGACATGGAAAAATTCATAGCAAGTAATCTGTCAGTCGAAAACCAAAATGAACATGAAAACTGACTTGCAACATACCTGGGTGAATGATCGTGAAGTTTGCACAATTTCAGCTGAGAGGTCAGGAGACCGACTGCCATGAATGCTCAAGGAATAGTTTGGGATACTAGGAGACTAGCTGACTACTCGAAATACACAATGCATAGTCTTGTCTGGCTGCTAACTGTTGGGATTTCACAATGGGCAATTCCAGCTGGGAAGGATAGCTGACCCAGGGACAGATTTGTGCAATTTCTTGGGCCAAGCAATGACTGTCCTCCAGAAATGCACAAAATAGTCCTGGAGGCTAGTTCTGGGTAGGAATGCGCAAATATGGAGAGGAAGGTGAGCCTTCCTTTCCTAGATTGCGCAATGCATCCTTGGTGAAGGCAGAGCCCGGGCCAAGGTTGGCTCGACTCACCGACAAGCGACTGAAAGCAAGTAAGTCAGTGAATGCATGATGACACTAAATGATAGTAGAAGTGATTGATAGTGCATTCAAATCATGAATGAAATATTTATAAAATAGATCAACATGCATGTGGGTGAGGCAGGGGCAAACGTCTGTGCAAAACAGTTTCGTGCATGCGACAACAGTGAGATAACAACGAAAACTGAAACAGAGCTAGGAAAAGCTAGTATATATGTAAACGACAGCAAGTGTTCAAAGAAATCAACCAAACAATATTCCCACAAGTGAAAACACAAAAATCGATAGAAATGCAGCACAAGGCATGGGAAGCGGGCTTACCCCAAAACAGTTGAGATGAATATGTCGACTGCTCCTAGATGTGATGTGGGATGTCAGAGCTGCAAGTTTGATGTGAGGAATGAGCTCTGCAGCATCTGGTTGATGATTTTTGATAACATCGAGGTTGTGATGCGCATGCCATGAATCTAGGGGAAGCGACACTTGGTGGGAGGTTTTGGAATTTCTCCTTGCATGTAACCTCCAACTGCTAAACATAGATCCCTGAAACAAGGGATGCCTTTGCATGCTACCTTGGGAGAAGCAACCTATGCATGCAATTCTGTTTTTCTCAGTCCCAAAGGGAATTGGTCAACTCAGCTGCACATGCAAGAGACTGCTCGACTGCTGGAGAAAAATGCACATTTCTGGCTGGGAGTTGGGCTGGATTCCTGGGAGATTTACGCAATTTCTGGGTAGGGCAGCTGACTGCTACCCAGATTTGTGTAAATTATGGGGTGAGTAGCCTGCTGTTGGGAAAATTTTCACAAATCCTGCTGGGAGGGTTGGCTGGCAGGATTGCATAATCCTGGAGCCCAGCAGGATGGTAGAGAGGATTGCACAATTCTTGGAGGGAAGGCTGGTTGTCCTCCATAAATGTGTGATTTTTAAGGGGAAGTTGCTCAACCTGCAGCTGGACCAAGTTCGGGTGAGCAACCTGTGATGGGAATGGATCAACCATGATTTCCAGGCTGCCTTTGTGCGAGAAAAACATGTCAAGCTTGAGTACTTGATGAAGCAAGACAAGGTGTTGCGTAAGGTTGGTAGGGAGGCTCCAAAACAGACTAAGGAAAAATTTTGGAGGGTGGTTGTAGCCGCTACAACACTTGGAAACACACTGGTAGAACTCCAACTCTCTGAATGGACCTTGTTCGTGAAAAGCAATTCTAACACCTCCGGAAGTATTGTTCAGCTCTCAGCTCATCTTGGCTTCACACTAGTTTGATTGTAAGATGTAGCATCTACCAGACTCTTGGTCGATTGACACACATTCCAAGCCAAGGCAACACAGTTGTTTTGATTAGGGTTGAGGGGTATATAGGTGCACAAGCAGTATAGTCGTCAGAGTCTTAGTTTCATCTCTGGTGTTGCTCCATTGCCAGTAGGCCTAGGTAGTACCCTGGTGGAGTCACTTAGGAACATAAGTATGGATCCATTACCAACGAGCCTGGTCAGTACCCTGGCAGTGTTAATTGCATCACCTCCCTGTGGAGGAAGCCTTTCTCTTCTTTCACCTTATTCATTTTTCATTTTGAATTTTTTGACTTCTTTATTTTTTTCATTTTCATTTTCATTGTGCATAATACTTATTCATTTTAGAGGCAGAAGAGGGATCCCAACTTATTGAGAGCAGAAGAGGTTTTTCCAGCAAAGAAGTAGTTCATTATATCTCTGACATGCCTTTTAAGGTTTCCCCCTCACCTTACTCTACTTGACTAAGTTGACAAGGGTTAACCCAAAAAAAATCGACTAGAGAAGGTGACACTAGTTAGCATGCAAGCATTGTGTTTACAACAAGGTTCACTTCGAAAAGTACGTATTTTCCTTCCATGTATCATGGACTAAAAGTAACAAGCTCATCATATAGAGGCAAGATGACAGATAACCAAGTAGTCATAGTTGTACAAGCCCTCTTGTACTTTACCGAGCTCGCTTCAAGAGTCATACATGGTTTCATGCAAAACTAACGTATGAACAAAACAAGTGAATGAACTAACAATCAACAAAGCAAAGCAAGAGTAGAAGAAAAAACGAAAGCGAAGCAAGCAAACAAGCAAACAAAGCACATAAGCAAACAAGCATGTAAGCAAACAAATGAAAGCAAACACTACTCCTACTCCTACACTAACGGTACATGGGCCTGATCACGGGAAGTGATACTTCCGATGTATCCACCAACACATTGGTACTAGACCCATGTTGTTGAAGGCTTGGTCTACGAGTAACCCAGTTGTGCAAACCAACAAGTAAGAAAGATATAACAGTGGAGACAACCACACTTCCTGTTTCAAAGTGTCCACAGGACATAAGTGAGTGCATGTGCATGACGGGCAATCTGCGGACTTATCATGGTGTTGTGTGACACTACGTGCAACTTTGAAGCATAAGCACACTCTTGATTGAGACATGCAAGCAAACCAAAGAAACAAAGATTACTTGCGTCGCGCACGAGTGCTCACAATGTAAGCCTCCTCTAATGCATGAGCAATGGGATCGTGTAGTTCGAGTGGAGGAAGTAAAATTTGAGTGTTATATTGATCTTGAGTGCATACATATGAGTGACGAGGAGCCTTGAGTGTTTGAACAATTCCCTGATCGAAAGCAAAAACAACCTTAAGACAGCGAGGGCCTGACATAACCATCAGCTCAGGCTGAAGTGCCTCGACGGTCTGTGGGGTTTCGACTTCAATGATAGATGGATCTTCATAGACCATTGGCTTAGATGAATTAACAATGAGTGAATCAACATCATGATCGGATGATGAGGTGAAGATATCGCGACAACTAAGATCAGAAAATTCAGGATGTTGGTTGGCATTCTCATGGTTGGATGAATCACACAGAGGGGTAGATGAAAAGTGAACAAACTCATCCTCTGTGTTATAGGAAAATATAGATGAAGGATCAAGTGGATTTTCAATTAGTAACGTATCCTCTCCATTTTCGAATGATGGAATAACATCCGGTGTGTCCTACGAAAGATCAACAATGGGTGCATCTATGGATGAAGACACACATGTGAAATCATGGATGGGAGGTTCACCAATGATGTTAGGAAATAATGGAGGGGGCTCGGATGGAAGGGATTCATCCTTCACCGAGTGTTGATGCTCAAGCTCCCACTAATAGTCTTCATGAATGATAGAGCATGTTGGTTGTGAAACACGAACTCCGTTAGTGGGTTGTTCCTCATTCACAACAAGTGAAGAGTCCAGAATGGACGAACACAAGACAACATCATTTGGAGGAACACCTAGGTGCGAAGACAGAGGTTGTAGAAAATAAATTTTATGAGAACTCGAAGGACTCACAACCAAAACTGTGCGAAAATTGAGTGGAGTGATGTTGGGAGAGTGTGAAGGTTGAACAAGTGTACAAACATGATCCTCAACATCACTGGGCAGTGTTGGAACTGTTGAATGAGAGGGAGACGGACATTCAGTTGAGACATTGCCCACTCCCACATGAGATTGCGCAGCTCCATCAATGAAGAAGGTTGATCGAGGATTGATCTCAAACTTTCTCTTGGGACAGGAAGATTTCTTAAGACAATACTCGAACCAGTCCCAAGGATAAGAAAATTTCATCTCGCTCCTCGGAGCTTGAAACTGCAAGTCACTGAAGCGCTACCAAAAATCAGTAATGGATTCATGCAGAGGCCTCCATTGCTGTAACAATTTCCAGTTAAGATTGTCTGGATCAAAATCATAGAACGTGTCTTCAATAAGATCACATAAGTGCTCACATGAGTGCATGGTGTCAACCGGTAGGATAAGCACCCAATGAAATGGAAATTCCAAAAGTGTGTATGCAAGCAGAAAACCAGCATGTTCATCAGTAAACTCATCTTCCTCATAAATCATGGAAAGAAAATTATGTAAGTGTTTAGGCCAGGCCACTTCACCTTCACCATCATACATGTGAGTGGACAAGAGATCAAAAAGCTTCCCTGAGATAGAGACATCTTCATGTTTCAAAAAACACCTCAGGGGAAGAAAAGTGCAAGACTCCATGAAAGATATGAAAAGGTTCAAAATTGGATGAGAGGACACAACTTGTCATCAGGCCCTCCTTCTAGCACCAGAAATGTTGACGGTGCTGGACCCGCCAACATGTCAAGGGGATCTCCCTAGTAAGAAGTCCCAATTAGACGTCAGACCGTTTGATGTAGGAGTCCCAGTGGTGGGTCGTAAGGTAATGCCTTGACCGCGGTGTCGCAAATAGGTAAGTAGAATAACTCTATCAGCAGCAAGGGTGTGACTGATGCAGTGAGTTAAGGAAGGTGTATGAGAAGTTCCAACACTTCGAAGGAGAAAGGGGGTGAAGGTGAGTTCCAAGTTGAAAGGGATCAGTCCCACCTCGGCGTGGAACACACAACACAAAGGACATGCACAGCTTTCAGCGGAGCAGTCCACTCGAATGCGTCAGTTACATCATACAAGGTAAGATAACATGTACAACACTCACGGATTAGTCTGAGACGAGTGTGACGGTTGTTATAGAAAGGTTCAAGTGAAAGGCCTATTTGATGTCCGACAGAGCAGTCGAAATGGACAGTGACAACATTAACAACATATGAAACACATTAACAACAAGATTCATATAATTGCATGCGAATCAGTTCATAGACAAGTGCGTAAGTTAAACAACACATATCATTAAAGAAACTGGAGCAGTCCAACTACAATAACAACATATGCATGAAAATGTGTTGTCTCTTATTATATAAAGAAGTGTAAGTCACAATCATACAATACATCCATGTAAACCTGCTAGCCCCAACAGTGGAACGTTACAGCCACATCCACCTGCTCCTCCAAAGAGATGTACTAGCTCTGTTTGATGGACAAGCTAAGGCGCGTTACAATACTGTCCAAGCGTTCTTCAAGATAGTCTTAGTAGAATCTTGGCTGACCAAAAGCCCTTACAATGAGTTATGAGGGACTATTTATAGCAAAGGGTGGGGTGACCCTTGACATTCCCCTTTGTGACAGTTCAACTACCCTCATGACTCTTCACCTACTCTATGACTGTTACATCCAACTGTTGACACTTGACTTACACTTGACATGACTCAAAATTACAATGCACATGTACCCATGTGAGACAACATGGCTTGAGAAAGCCTTGCAAGAAATCATTGACACTTGGACTAATATGGTGAGACCAACTCTTTGACATGCTTGTGATGGTGAAGCTAGTGATCTGATGCCAAGCTTGGTCATCTCTGATGGTGTGCATGCACCTCATGGTGACATCTTGCTGAAACCAACTGTTGCTTTTGTTACAATCGGTGCATTGGTTCGGCCCCTTCATCCAAATCGTCTATTAACATGGGAATGGTATTCTTGGGTGCGGCTGAACCGGCATCACACTCATGCATAGTGTCCATTCTGATATTCAAGTGTGTGCTGGTGATCATGCACATCAACTTGCCAAAGTAGTCGTTCGGCTCCAGTTGGACTTTCTTCTTGTCTTCACATTGGTGAGTATGTTGAATGGGTTGGATTACATGCATGCACACAATGACATGCATGCTGTTGAATCCCTTTCATGCGATCAACCAGACTACTCACCATGTATGCTTCGTGTTAGATGCTGGGATGGATCTTTAACTTGTTCGGGCGCAGTTTCATCCGTGAGCGCACGTTGCGCTCACTGTTGTTCCTGTATTGCTGCAACTCATTCGTCTATCTATGCAGTGTCATGTTCTTCCTAATTTGCTGCTTCAGAACATGCAACTCCTTCTTTGTTCCATCTTCTACCTTCGTGCAACCTTCATGTCGTGCATCACTTCATAGCCAGAGTATCCAAAGTTTCTTTCATTGTCAGTGGATCTGCTTGATCTTGCAACTTTGTTCCACCTCTGTGTTTTCAAAAACCTTCCTCTTGCATTCATTACATTTGTTATGTTGTCTTCAGCTACTGTTCATGATGTTGCGCTTTGTGATGTTGTCGCTTGATGTCCTTGTCTATGAACAACTTGATGTCTTCATGAGTAGGAAAGCTCATATACACTTGATCGACTGCATCCCCAAGCATGCTCTGAAAAGTGTCCTCATCTATACTCACCTGGAAACCATTATACCTATACTACTAAGAGGAAGATGAACACCTGTGCTACCTAGAGACATGGCAACACTCATAGCAAGCAATCTATTAGTTAAAAACCAAAATGAACATGAGAATTGACTTGCAACATAACTGGGTGAATGATCGTGAAGGCTGCACAATTTCGGCCGGGACATCGGGAGATCGACTGCCAAGACTTCTCAAGGCATAGTCTAGGCTGCTAGGAGGCTAGCTGACTACTGGAACTGTGCAATGCACAATCCAGTCTAGCTGCTGATTGCTAGGATTGCGCAGTGCGGAATTCTAGCTCAGAAGGACTGCTAACCTAGGGACATATTTGCACAATTTCTTGGGCCAAGTAGCCACTGTCCTCCAGAGATGTGAAAAATAGTCCTGGAGGCTAGTGCTGGGTAGGAATGCACAAATCTAGAGAGGAAGGCGAGCCCTCCTTTCCCAGATTGCACAATGCAGCCTTGGTGAAGGCAGAGCTCAGGCCAAGGTTGGCTTGACTCGTCGACGTGCGACTGAAAGCAAGTAAGTCAATGAATGCATGGTGACACTAAGTGATAGCATAAGTGATTGACAATACTTGTAAAACATGAATGAAAGATTCATCAAACAGATCAACATGCATGTGGGCAAGACAGTTCATCGATTGGGCCAACGTCCATGCAAAACAGTTTCATGCATGCGATAGTAGTGAGATAGCAATGAAAACTGAAATAGAGATAGGACAAGCTAGTATATATGTAAATGACAACAAGTGTTCAAAGAAATCAAGAAAACAATATTCCCACAGGTGAAAACACAAAAAGCGACAGAAATGCAGCACAAGGCATGGGAAGCAACCTTACCCCAAAACAACTAAGCTGAAAGTGTCGACTGCTCCTAGATGTGATGTGGGATGTCAATGCTGCAAGGTTGATGTGAGGAATGAGCTCTGCAATGTCTAGTTGATGAGTTTTGATAACATCGAGGTTGTGACGCTCATGCCATGAATCTAGAGGAAGTGACACTTGGTGGGAGGTTTCAGAATTACTCCATGCATGTAACCTCCAACTGCTAAATAAAGATCCTTGAAACAAGGGATGCCTTTGAATGCTGCCTTCGGAGAAGTAGCCCATGCATGCAAGTTTGTTTTTCTTAGTCCCGGAGGGAACTAATTAACTCAGCTGCACATGCAAGACACTGCTCGACTGCTGGAGAAAAATGCACATTTCTGGCTGGGAATTGGGCTAGCTGCCTAGGAGATTTGCACAATTTCTAGGCAGAGAAGCTGACTACTGCCTAGATTTGTGAAAATCTTGGGCTGAATAGCCTGCTGCTAGGAAAATTTGCGCAAATCCTACTAGGACGGTTGGCTGGCAGGATTGTGCAATCCTGGATCCCAGCAAGTTGTCAGAGAGGATTGCGCAATTCCATGAGGGAAGGTTGGTTTCCCTCCAAAAAAGCATAATTTTCAAGGGGAAGTTGCTCAACTTGCAGCTAGACCTTGTCTAGGTGAGAAGCCTGTGAGGGGAATGGATCAACTGTGATCGACAGGCTGCCTTTGTGCAAGGAAAACAATTGAAGCTTGAGTACTTGATGAAGCAAGACAAAGTGTTGTGTAAGGTTGGTAGGGAGGTTCCAAAATAGGCTAAGGAAACATTTTGGAGGGTGGTTATAGCCACTACAACATATAGATAGTTGGGGTTTTGATAAGTTGCTTTCCCCAGAGAAATATTCTGTTATGTGTTGATTATCTTCCTCTTGTTGATTTTTTTTTCATCGATTTATTGGTTTCCATTGTTGAAAGTAGAGTAGATTCTTGTCTTGTGTTTTAGAAAATTACATGAATTGTTGAATATACAGGAAAATCTACATGGTATCATAGCTGAAGACAGTATACTAGAGGAGGTTTCAATTTTGGGGTTACAGGTGAAATTCAAATTTGCAATTCATACTTCAGGATCGGAAAATGGCTTTCTATGGTTTGAGACTCAACTATGCCTTGGAAGGAAACTCGAATTACATAGCATGGAAGGACGAGATGGAAGTAGTGCTAGAGGAAAATGGCCTCAAGGAATTCATTGATCAAGAAATTCCTAAGCCACTAGCATCGGATGCTAATGATCTTATCGAATGGAAGAAGTGTGTGGTGAAGGCGAGGCGGATTATTCTTGAGGGAGTTCAAGACAACATTGTCTCCAGTCTCCATGGCAAGGAAACTCCATACTCAATGTGGAAGACATTGATGGACCTGTTTCAGAATAGAAGTGACCATAGGAAGTTGGCACTGAAGGACAAAATCAAAAAGATCAAGATGGAGAAGGGCGACTCAATTCAGAAATACTTGACCAAGTTCACTTATTGCCGAGATGAGCTTGGAAGTGTTGGGATTACCGTTGTCGAGGTTGATATGGTGAGCCTAGCTCTTCTAGGACTCCCCAAGAGTTGGCATAGTTATTAGGACTCTTTTAATGGGAGGGAGAAGTTGTCAGATTGGGAATGATTGTGGTCAAATTTGATGCAGGAAGATCTCAGAAGGAACACCAGACACTGTTCCGCATCAAATAATGATGATGAGGGAAATTATGCCTTAACGGGTAAGGCAAAGAAATGGAAGGGGAAGGCATCCCATTCCAAATCAAATTATTATCATGGAGGCAAGAAGAAGACATGTCGAAAGTCAAGTTCTTTCATTGTCACGAGCTGGGACATTTTGCTACAAATTGTCCACTCAATAAGTCTAAGAAGAAGTCCTCAGGAGGAGCGGCTAGTGAGGCTCTTGCCATCATTGCATGCATGGTATCATAAATGATGGGTAGTGCATGGTAACTAGACAGAGAAGCTTCATTCCACATGACTGGAAACAAGCAGCTCTTTAGTGACCTAGAGGAGAAGGATATCCAGATGCATATCAAGATGGGTGATGACGGGAGGTATAGTGCTACTGGATTGGGTACAGTTACCTTTCAAAGGGATTCAGGTGCTTCTCTCACCTTGAGATATTTTATGTATGTTCCCGGGTTGAAGAAGAACTTGGTATCCATTGCCATGTTGGAGGATAGAGGCTATGATGTGATCTTTAGTGAAGGAAAAGTGTTCCTTCGTCACATAACCATGGGACATGTAAAGACGATAGGGATTCAGGTGAATAATCTCTACAAGTTGGAGGTAGAAAATTGTGCTTCTTTGAGTACGAAAGTAGAGAAGGTGAAAAGTCGAGACATTTATGAGTTGTGGCACAGGCATTTGGGTCACTTGCATCATTAGGCTTTGAAAATCATGCAACAAATTTCGACCGATCTTCCCAAAGGTACACTAGAGAAATTTGATACATGCAAGGAGTGTACTTTGGGAAAATTCACCAAAGCTTCCTTTCACGACAGAGACAATCGAGCATAGGTGATTCTAGAGCAAGTCCATTCAGATGTGTGTGGATAATTCTTGACAAAATCCATGGCCAAACAACGGTATTATGTTATATTTGTTGACGTTTTTTCTCGTAAATGCTGGATCTTTTTCATGCATAAGAAAGATAAAAATTTCACAAAGTTTTGTGAATTTAAAGCATTAGTTGAGAAAGAGTCTAGAAAGAAGGTTAAAGGCTCAAGGAGTGATAATAGTGGTGACTATGTCTCAAATGAGTTTAAGAACTTCTATGTGAAATAAGGGATTAAACGAGAGTTGACGACACCGCATACCCCACAACAAAATGGGTGGTCGAGTGGAAGAGTAGAAGCATTGTATGGGTAGCATGGGAAATGTTACATGATCAAGGCCTACCACTACACTTGTGGGCTGAGGCATGCAACACAACTGTTTATTTGCAAAACAGAAGCTTGCATCAGATTCTTGTGATGAGTATACCCGAGGAGGATTTCTCCATGAAGAGACCAGATGTTCACCACTCTAATATTTTTGGGTCATCAATATATTTCCATGTGACCAAAGATCCATAGAATAATCTTGAGTTGACAACAAACTTGGGGATATTTGTGGGGTACACTTATACACCTCACAACTATCGGGTGTACCTACCAACCAACAGGATGACAGTGATTCACAAGGATATCATATTTGATGAGGAGAAGGCCATGTGATGTTCCCTTGAGAGGGAGCTTCAGCTACATGCGTTGAGGAGATTTTAGCTCCTAAGGTTGTGGAGCCTCAAATTGATGTGGAGCAGCCATATGAGAAGGATCCAGGAGTGGAGACATCCACTCAAGCAGAGTCTTCCAGAGATGGGAGAAAGAAAACCGGAGAGGCTGATAAGTTATTGCAAGATGCAAGAGAGAATGTGGGAGCACCCACATCACAATGAAGGAAGAGGAGGTCACCTAAGAGGTACACTAGATACATGGTTGTTATGAGCGGATGTAGTGAGAGAAAACCATCTTCCTTTGAGGAGGCAGCACAACAACTAGTTTGGGTTGATGCCATGGTGGAGGAGTATGACTCCATTGTTTGTAATGGTGTTTGGGATGTGGCCCCAAGACCAGCTGGCAAGTCAGTGGTGAGCTCCCGATGGCTTTACAAGGTAAATCATGTAGCGAATGGTAGTGTGGAGAAGAATAAGGATAAGTTTGTGTCCCATGGATTTTCACAAGTAGAGGAGATTGACTATGATTAGACCTTTTCTCCTGTTGTAAGGTATGCATTAGTCATATACATATTGTCACTATCAGTGTAGATCGGTTGGAAGATGCATCATATGGACGTAAAGACAACCTTCCTTAATGGAAAGATTGGTGAAGAGGTGTACATTGAGCAGCTTGAAGGTTTTGAGACCTTTGACCGTGAGTCACATGTGTGTCGACTCAAGTGAGAATTCTATGGGCTGAAGCAAGCACCCTGTGCTTGGTACACCAGGATCGATAGCTACTTCACTAGGTTGGGCTTCATCAACTGTGAAGCGGATTCAAACTTCTACCACATTTTGGTGGAAGGTAAATTATTGATCATTGTTTTATATGTATACGATTTGATTCTGACAGGTGATGATAAGATAGTCAAGCCTTGCAAAGAGGATCTCACAAGAGAGTTTGAGATGAAGAGATTGGGGCTCATGCATTACTTTCTGGTCATGGAAGTATGGTAAGGTGATGGGGAACGATTTTTCTCTCAGGGAAAGTATGCCAAAGAGATACAAAAAGGGTTCCACATGGAGAGCAGTAAACCCATGGAGACTCCTCTAGCAGGTAATTGGAGGAAGGAGGATGCTACTTCGAGTGAAGTAGTGGAAGCTACCATTTATAGGCAACATGTGGGTTCACTTATGTATTTGGTAAACACACGACCGAACATGTGCTATGTAGTTAAATAGCTTAGTCAAATGATGGTTAAGCCTACCAAGCTATATTGGAAGGCAGCCAAGAATGTGTTGAGATACCTCAAAAGCACCACTCAGTATGGATTGTGGTAAATACGGACAGAGGGATTGAAGCTTCAAGGCTTTACTGATGCAGATTGGGTAGGGATCTTATCCAATAGGAAGAGCACATCAGGAGGGATCTTTGGTAATGGATGAACAATTATTTCTTGGTACAACAGGAAAGAGAGATCAGTTGCCCTCAGTTCGACAGAGGTAGAGTACATGGCTACAAGTCAAGCAACATGTGAGGCCATTTGGATGAGGAAGATTTTGGTTGGTTTGTTTGGTCAGCAGATGGATCCAACTGATATTTACTATGATAATTAGAGTTGTATCAAATGCTTTGAAAATCCATTTTTTCATGATCGGTCCAAGCATATTGATCTCTGATTTCATCATACTCAAGATTATGTTGTTGGAGTACATTCCCAAGAGGAGTAGGATGCTGACATTTTGACAAAGGAATTGTCAAGATGTAAATTCAAGTTTCAAAGAGATAGGATCGAGGTAGCTGATAATCCCTTTCTTTTTGAGAAGGAGTGTTGAGAAATGGAAACAAGAAATTCTAGTTTAATTTTTCCTTGAATTAAATTGTGAATTAAAATCGAATTCTATTCTCATAGTGACTTGTAAATAGTTAATTAAGTTTAATTGACCTAATTAACTAAAGAATTTCGAATTGGAATTCTTTCTGTAGTCATGTATGTTTGATACCTAAATTTTAGGGGTCTAGGATGAGTTTATTTGAGTTGTAATTAGATAACTTAGTTTGACTGAGTTATGGTTAGTTAAACTAGTTCTGACTATTGGAGGAACTAGTATAGGTCTAGTAGTGAGTTGGTGCACTAGTGCATCCTCAGTGCTACTCCAACTAACTGGAGATTCACTCAAGAGAAACTCATGCATGTGATTTCAGAGAAAAACCCAGTTGAGACTAGAATGTAGGGGCAACGTACTATCAGTTGTATTATTTTTCGAGTTGTACAGATCATGCATGCAATCAGTTATGGACCTAAGTTTGGATTGCATAGTTTTGGAAGAAGGATTTCCCAACTAAATATGGGTTAATCCTCATAGGAATTGCGCAAGGAAATAGGGGCTTGGCAGGCTGCAAAATTGGCTAAGTGTTGGCCAGAGCGGGCTTGTGAGGCAGAGATTTTATCATACTTGTGCAGGGATTGTTCTAGTAAGAAAAATCATTTTATTTTCATCTTGGATTTATGATTAATGGAATATAAATAGTCAGGGTTTTGAGCAGTTTATTTCCCCATATACATATTGTGTTATGTGTGATTGATTATCTTCCTCTTATTGATTATTGTTTTCATCGATCTATTGGTTTCTGTTGTTGAAAGTAGAGTAGATTCTTGTCTTGTGTTTTAGAAAATTACATGAGTTGTTGAATATACAAGAAAATCTACAATTATTAATAAGGACAAAGTATTTGAAATTTCTAGTTGATATAGTATTTTAACTTTTTTTTATGACAAGAGCTCAACTGGACAAAATCATACCAAATTTTCTCTAAATTCTAAATATGTGTGCTTTTACTATCACCATGAACTTTACCCATCACCATGAAGCTCAATTATTTGATGTTTCAAGGACAAATGATGGTAAGAGTACAATCCAAATTTTTATTTGACAGAAAATAAGCCCAATGGCTCCAAAATGGTAGAAAAATAAGCCCAATGGCTCCAAAATGGTAGTAAACAACAAAATTATGCAATAATAACATTCCCCATGGTACAATAAATATCATCAAAGAATAACCAATAAGTATTATTTTCTTAAATTATTTGTCTACTCTGCTATAATTTTTGGACTAAATTTTTTTTTTTTTTTTTTTTTTCAGCTTTAGATTCAACTCTAGATTATTATGTTCCCAATTTGGTTTTAGAAGGGAACTACAGTTGAAGATACTATCACCATGAATTTTACCCATCACCATGAAGCACAATTATTTGATGTTTTAAGGAAAAAGGATGGAGGTTATCTAGGAGCCTTGGGAGCTTTGGTGGTGAGGCCTAAAACAACCTATACAAATTGTAGACTCTACAATTATATGGTTGTACTTATAATGGTACAATGGATACATATTTAATTTGTACAAGACTAGCATGAGTTCCATGCCTACCTTGCATGATGGGATATAACAGAAGGATAAAAAACAAAATTAAAAATGCTATTTACAAGATAATTGCAACAAATTTCCATTTCTGTATTCAGGTTTCTGTGATCCATAATGAATTAAGTAGATTCTTTTTGTAGAAATCACATAAGAGAAATTTTTGGCCGATGCGTTTCGAACCAACAAGTGCAATTCATCATCAAGACTTTCCATTTTTTGAGTGATCAACACTCTGAATATAAGTTATAATTAGCTAAGGTCCTAATGATATTGTTCAACGAGTTATGCCAACCCATTATTGGTTAATGGTTATTTTCAAGACTCAAGATGTGATGGTTGGTCAACTCAGGTTGCAATATTGATATAATGATAATATACCCATTAAAAAAAACTAGTTCACCACACAATATGACAATATAAATAACCACTTCATCCAATAACAATAAGACATAAATAACTAGTTTAGACTCGACCTAGTTTTATAGCTAATTAAGTTATCAAACAAGAAAAATTTGCCAAAATATAAAAAAATGCCCTTGGACCCTATATTCTGATAATACCTAATCATAAAATATAAAAGATTTAAACATAAAATATTTTTCCAAAAATAAAAGATAAGTCAGTTTTATTAATTTCCAAACACAAAATTAGGTCAAAGGGACTTTAAAAAGTGCAATCTAGTTTCAGCACAAAGAGGGAGTGCCAACAGATCTCCCGAGACAATGATAAAAGCTGAAAGATAAATAAGATTTAAGATACAATTATAAATACAATAAGAAGATTACCAAACATGATGTTTTTGATTAAGTAGTTAGAAACATAGAAGCATAAAAAGGTTATATAACTTCTTTTCTTTTTTTTAAGAATGAATAAAAATCTTGGAATTATTTGAAAGATGGTTATAGACATACATTCATTCATTCATTCATTCATTCATTCATTCATTCATTCATTCATTCATTCATTCATTCATTCATTCATTCATTCAAATAAGAAGGTTGTATAATTTCCTTATTTTAAAAATGAGCCAGATATTTTACAACTCCTGTGGAAATTGTTTGAAACATATGGTTATAAGTATAAATTTTTTAAACAGTACTAAAAAGTTTAGTCGTGATCAAGCTTAAATGGAAAAAGCATGACTATGTGAGTTGGAGCATCTAGCAACACAACGGAATGATGGACACCAAAGGCGCGTCGAGTGCACGGCACAAACAATACATGCACGATGGGAACAACTCAGGCAAGATGTGAAATGGGCATGAACCAGGCCAGATGAGTGGTGGTCAGGCATGATGTGCGAAGTAAGAAAAAGGAAAAAGCTAGGTGAGGTGTGCGATTGTATTTTGCTAGGTGAGATGTGAGATGGGTGGAATAAATGTGGTCCAGTTCAGTGAAGCATGTTGCGGGGTAGCGTATGATACACAGTGACATGGGGCCCATGTTCTGGGCATGCCTACGTGAGAGTGGGGAGCTTGAGCGCCCAAAGGTGCATTGCGTACAAGGCACGATGGGGCGCCTGAATAACACACGGTGGCTTAGCCCGACTTGTGAATGGGCACTTGCCAAAACAAATGAATGGAAAAATACGCATCAATAAAGGATTTACATGACCTCAAGTTGGCATCATTGTCAAACAGATGCCCATGACAATCCTTAGTGACTTATAGATTGTGCGTTCCCAAGTCATGCAATGCGACAAGTGTGGAGCATGGGCATGACACGTTAGACACATGTGTTGGGTATTGGGTGGATTAGTTAGATGAAGTGGACCCATGGGTGTTGCATAGAGTGCATGGAAAAAAAAGCGAATGCCCCGGGCATGCTGGGATGAAGGCGGGGTGCCTGGGCACCCATAGGTGGATTTCGTGTATGAGTCGATGACAAGTGGGTGAGGTGCAGCATTGGATGACACAACCGCACAAGATACACCATGGACGAGTAAGGATGAGGGTGCTAGTAATACACATATGATGGGAAATGGTAAGGTGAGGGAGAGTTCGATGAAGCACTAATCTAAAATTAAAGCAGAGGGCACCAACAATACATACACGAAGAGCGCGGGCTGAGCAAGATGTGCAATGAGCATGAATTAGGCTACATTAATGGTGGTCAAGCATGATGTATAGAGCAAGTAAAAGGCACGAGCTAGGATAGATGTCTGATGGTAGTCAGCTAGTAAAGACATGAAACGGGTGGAATAAACATGGGCCAACTTGGTAAAGCAAGCCGCGGAGTAATTTGAAATACGCGATGACATGGGTGCCCATGCCTTGGGCACACTCATACGATGGGGTGCTTGAACGAAGGGGCACACCCGCATGACACATGGTGGGTCGGCCTGATTTGTAAACGGGCACTCGCCAAAAAAACTAAAGAGACAACTATGCATATAAGTAAAGGATTGTTAGGACCTCGGGTTGCCACCATGACCAAAAATATGCCCATGACCATCCTTGGACTTATAGATTGTCTGCGTCCAAGTCATGCAATGCAACAAGTGTGAAGCATAGGCGTGACACATTGGACAAATGGGCTAGGTATTGGGCGGATTGGTTAGATGAAGTGGACCTATGGGTGTTGTGTAGAGTGCACGGCATAAAGCCAAGAGCACTAATCTAAAATTAAATTATTATTGTTGTTTATTAAGAAATAATTTAAAATTAAGGTATAATTATTTATTAAAAATCTTAGATTGTTTTTATGTTATCATAATTTTTTCGACACTAGGCCTGTTAATTGTCAGCTTGCTTTCAGAAAGTTTTCTCCTACATTTCTCTACCCTATTATGTTAGTAAGACTCATCTCATCTCATTTTTATATCATTTTCATTGTATTCCTCAGTGTAATCACAGTTAATTTACCAAGTTTAAATAATTTGGGGCAAGTAATTAGTTATTTGTTAGGTTAGAGTACATTTACATCGATATAATGGATGCATTAACCTAGATTAGACTTTAATTGAGAAATAATCCATGTGATCTGTGGGAATCCTCCCTATATTTTTTTGTCAAAGTTGATGTTCTTGATTGAACTGTTAGAAACGTAGAAGCATAAGAAGTTTATATAACTTCTTTATTTTAAAAATGAATAAAAATGTCAAGATTATTTGAAAGGTGGTTATAAACATAGATTTTCAGCTAGAAATATCAAATTATAAGAAGGCTATATAATCTGCTTGTTTTTAAAATGAGTAAGAAATTTTAACAACTCATGTAGAAATTGTTTGAAACATATGGTTATAAGTATAATTTTTTTAAACAACACTAAAAAGTTTAGTTGTGATCAAGCTTAAACTAAAAAATAGTTAAAATCATGACCATATTTTAATGTAATTTCCTTTAAACCGCTTAGTAGTCACAAAAATGAAAACAAGGATCATTAGAAGCATACCACAAATTAATTGTGATTTATTTATAGATGATAAATGAAATTTTTTACAATAAATCTATAAACCTGATCAACTTGTAAATGTAAGTTTATCACACTTTAGCAAGGTTAATAGTCTAGCTTTGAAGTTGGTAATAGCAACAATTCCCGTAGCAGTGTGGAGGAAGTTCATTCTAAGTTCATTGTGCATAG
Source organism: Pinus tabuliformis (assembly GCA_031772625.1). Taxonomy (NCBI): domain Eukaryota; kingdom Viridiplantae; phylum Streptophyta; class Pinopsida; order Pinales; family Pinaceae; genus Pinus; species Pinus tabuliformis. The sequence continues at coordinate 276,715,540 of CM062804.1, read as the reverse complement.
CTTTGCACAATGACCTCCCTCTGCATTTGTTTTTTAATATTGAATTCAATTATACACTTACTACCAGTTCAAAAATTTAAATTATTATTATTAAAATAATATAGAATTAAATATTATTATTAGCGATAATCTAAAATTAAAGTATTATTATTAAAGTTCATTGTACGGGAGCTCATTAAAGTAGCATGTTTATTAAAGTTCATTGTGCATAGGTTCTCCACACAATGAACTTCCACACTACACTGATTTAAAATTAAATTATTATTATTGTTTATTAAGTAATAATCTAAAATTAAAGTATTATTATTTATCAAAAATCTTAGATTATTTTTATGTTAAATCATTTTCCCGCACAATTGTATAATTTCCTTATTTTAAAAATGAGTAAGAAATTTTAACAACTCATGTAGAAATTGTTTGAAACATGTGGTGATAAGTATAAATTTTTTAAATATCAGTAAAAGATTTAGTCATGATTAAACTTAGACGAAAAATATAGTTAAAATCATGACTATATTTTAATGTAATTTCCTTTGAACTGTCTAGTATACATGAAAGTGAAAACGAGGATCATTATAAACCTAACAAGAATTAATTGTGATTTCTTTCTTAATGATAAATCGAAACCATTAGATACATACAAGGAATTAATTATCATTTATTTCTCAATGATAAAGAAAAACTTTTAGCGATAAATCTATAAACCTTATCAGTGTTTAAGTGTAAGTTTATTTTAAAATATTGGTACACACCTTTAGTTTATTGATTTTAAATAAATTGGGGCAGTGATTAGGTGTTTGTTAAGTTAGAGTACATTTACATGGAGATAATGGATGCATTAACCTAGGTTAGAGTTCAATTGAGGAATAGTCCATGTGATCTATGTGGATCCTCCATATTTTTGAAAGAAGGAAATAATTGTTCTCCATTATCCACATATATAAGTTTGATTTGTTTACAAGCTGTAAATGGATCAAGAAAATTAATTTTATATGCATCACTGCATCTACATATTTATAGAATTCACCATGTCTAAAACTATTCTTTAACCTTTATGTAAAAGAAATTAATGAATAATTTTTTAGATCATTTCTTTGTTTATTAGTTCCATACAAATTCAAATTTTCTCTAGCAAGAAGCATAGTGTATGGTTTCTATATGCATCAAAATGCTTCTCTTAGTAGAAGAATGTAACTAAGAATAATTGTAAATCAGAGGATTTAAGCCTAGAGAATCACTCATCACTTTCGCATTGCTCTAATTGCAATTATCTTTTGTATAATTGTTTGAATGTTGATGACCATCTAAGAAAATTAGAGAACAACAAGTCATGATCACAATGATGGGGTGGAGGAATATATTGTGCGAATTTCAAAAGCTTCCTTCGGATAGTGAAATCTCCACACTCCACACATGGGAATCTCTACACAGGGAAGATCCACACGATGACAAATAATAATATCAATTGCATATTTATTCAGTGCCCCCCCCGGTCTACGTAAAGGACCTACAACTGTGTCGGTTTAATTAAAGAATTGTTCAGCCCACCAGTCTACGTAAAGGTCCTGAAACCATGTCAATTTAATTAAAAATTTGTTTAGCGCCCCCTCCACCCCCCACCGCGCCGCGCCCCCCCCACACCCAACCCCCCCCAACACCCCACCACGTAAAGGACTTGAAACCGTGTCAGTTCTGGTATCACTGGGCATATAAATAACATAACAATGTAAGTGTGAGAGCACTGACTAACGAAATGGCCACTCACAAAATTAGTTTTTTATTTTATTTTAAAATGAGTTTTTAGGCATTGTTAAATACCACAAATAAACCCAACCCCCCTCCCCCCCAACAAGGGGAATTATGTCCCATCAGAGATCCAATCGAAATTGGAAAAAGAAATTCTAGAAAAATGGAAAAATATTTTTGAATTTACGGGAAAATATAAATATTAAGGATTTTCCTGAAACTTTGGTTGCGGGAAAATATAAATATTAAGCATTTTCCTAAAACTTTGGTTAAAATTGCAAAACACAGTAAAATAATGCAAAATCAACACACTTTGACCGTGAGGTGAATGTTATAGTCCCTTGCGAAGCAAGGACTAATAAGAAGTAGGAGACATCAATTTCCAACACAAAAATAAAGCACGATCCCACATCCATCTCATGACCAGGGGATCTTGGCATTAATTTTTTTGTGGACTCATTTGATTTATGTTTGTATAGTTTACTTGTTAATGTTTGAAGAGTTTAAAAATCTTGTGAATAGTCTCTTGTAGTACTGAAGCTCTTGGATTGGGATCATTGTTCAGGCCTATTACCTTTAGCCACAAGATAATCATCTATCATGTATGGGACTTGCTCCATTTGTGAAGAACATTTTCATGAATTGGTAATATGAGAGATGACCTAACTAACTCCTCGTCCAAGAATGTTAGAGATGAGATTATTTTATTTTTCGTATCTTATACAATTTAAAATTCAATTAAAATCCAAAGATTTTTGTTATTGTAGAAATATTGCTTATTTATACCTTGACTTAGAGAGCTTTGTTGAAAATACATTCACTCATTTATATAGTCGGTGTAGTGTTAACTGGTAAAGAGAACTATGGAGATGGTCTAGAAAAATCAATCATGTCATCATTTTTAACAACTTGTGGAAAGGAAGCTATTAAGGAGAGGATAAAAATGCACCTTCCAAGCTCACGTCAGATATGGAGCTACCATTTGGGAAAACAAGGAAAACAAATCCTATGCCCTAATTTCTACTTCTATATGCAAAGAGGTGAGTGGTGATTTAGTTTCCATTAAAAAACTTATGGTGCATTAAAGAAGTTCAAATATTTGTATGACTCACACTTTGAATCAAAGCTTTTCCAATTGATGGTAAAAATTTCCGACCTTGAGTCAAAAGATGATGATCCCCTAGCCCTAGCCTCTAAAATTTGGGCCATCATTCATGTTGTAGATTCCACTGGAATTAATATGGAAATTTCTCTCACAACCTTCATCTAGGACCTGTACTCAATGTACTCTCATTATCTTGAACCCTTGAAAACTAGTGAGCAACTTAAGTCCATTACTTTTCTCTCTAGTGGAGAAGTTTGTAGAATAAGAGAAATATTTTAATAAGAGGAAGCCAACAACTCAGTATTTTGAAGAATCATTTTTCCTTTCTCAAAAAGGAAATAAATAGTCACATTATTCTCCTAAAGGAAGTGGTAGTATAATAGGACATGGAAGAAATAATTTTAGAGGCAGGGGGGGGGGAAGGGGGGGTTGTGCATGAGTAAACACCATCAACGAGATGACCTGATATTCACTACATTTGTTGTGGTAGATATGAACATGATATATCATTTTGTGGAATATCCTATGATAGAATTAAAGATAATTGATACAAAAAAGAAGACTAAGGTAAAACACCTCAATTTTCTCATTATATTATTTCACATCACAATATTGGTGTAACGGTAGATCTATTTCACACTTCATTTCTTTTTTGGAGAGATGCATGGTTACTTGATAAAGGTGCAACATGCCATGTGACCTTTTGGAGAGACTTCTTTGAAGACTTTAATGACATTGTAATGGAAAAGTGTATCTTATAGAGAAATCAAGTCTCAACCAAGCTTAAACTACTTGGACTCCCAAAGTTTCTTCTACATTATATGTTCTAATTTCTAGAGCTACAAATAAATCTATTATCTATTGCTCACAATTTCTAGTAAGGCCACTCTATTCATATCTTCAATGGTAAAGTGGAAATAAGACATGAATTTAACAACATGGTTTTTACGATTGGAATGGAGAATGAAAGATAGATGAAGATGAAAGGGGAATCTTCTCATACATAGAATGCTACATACATCCATCATGATGATGAAGGTACATTGTCATCTATTCTTCAATGGCATGGTATATTTGGACATATTAACTATGACATCCTTCGCTTATAAAAAAAATAATGATTTTTCTTGTTTACCTACTATCCCTATGAAATTCAGGCAACATGATGCATGCATCCTTGGGAAGCACAAGAAACAATATTTTCTTGATTCCACTGCCAAAGCATGTAGAAAACTTGGATTTGTACATTGTGGTTTGTGTAGTCCTATGCTTGTTCCTTCTACTAATGAAAATAAATACATGATTAATGTTATTGATGACTATACAAGAATGTGGTGAGTGTTGTTGTTAAAAGGAAAATCTGAAGCTTTTGAAACTTTCAAATATTTTCATGTATGGATTGAAAATGACTTGCAATCACATATGGGCTCTCTTTATACTGATAATGGAAGAGAATATACCGCTAGTCAATTTGAAAACTATCTTTTCTAATATGGGATTCATGTTAATTTTCGAGTGTTCTATGCTTAACACAATCACTTATTCCAATTCTTCTTCAAATAGAAATCAATTTATCCAATATAATTCAACCTTCTAGTAACAATAATCAATTATAGGTAGAACATTAAATCCAATACACAATACATGACAACTAAGAGAAATAATAAGAGACACAGTATTTAGTCAAACACTAGGGAAAAACACAACAACAAGGAAAACCCTTCCAAAATTCGTCTTCTATTAGATTGTCATAAAATGTTCAACTGAGAGATACAATGTTCCCAATTCATAAACCATGAGTCAAAGGTCAACAAGTTTGACCATCCAATTCAACTAACCAATATCCAATGAGAGATGAGACCAAAAGTCAAATTTGATCCAAAGTCAAAGTCTGCAATTCTGGTTAAAGTCAACAACAACTATAGCAACCTTGGGAAGTCAACGATCAACAGTCAAAACTCTTCCAAATCATGTTGGTCAACAATAAAAAGATGTGGCCTTGAATGCTGGTCAAAGTTTAGTCAAAATAGTCCCAAAACAATCCCTCCAAATTTGGCCAAAGTCAAAATTTAACCACGGAAACCCTAGGTCTGCAATTTTGGTCAACACTAGTCCAATGGAATAGAAACGTTGGTCAAAGTTTCCCTTAATTTGGCCTCTCAAAATAGATCCAAATCTAGTCAAACCAGGTCAAAATATGCCAAGTCAATGCTGGTCAAAGGCACCAAACATTAGTCAAGTTTGGTCAACATAATTTCCTCCCTCCTCCTTCACACGTGTGGCCTCGGACCTGCAATTTAAAAGCTATATGACCCATATAAGAAAAGAAAATGAATGTGATGATGTTGCTCCAAAGTGATGTGACACATGCTCTATTTATATGTGACTTAGGGGGGTCGAATTAGCTTGCCCAAGCAGACTTGAACTTTTGTGCACTTGTGGGTTTCACCTCAAAAATAATATTTTTCCTTGACCAAATTAAATTCTTCCAATGGCGAGGAGGAGTTCCTATGGATGAGGAATATTCTCCAATGGAGGGAACTTATCCCTAAGCCAGAAAATCAACACTCCCTCTCAGATAGGAAGAAATTTTTGACTACGTCATAAGTCCCATCTCAAATGTCTTGTCATCATCATCATCGATTCATATCTCGTATTTTCTCATCTCTGCTCATATCTGCTCATCTATTGAACATTATCAAATCTAAATAAGAAGAATCACCATACAAGAGATTTAGTGACCACCTTATATCTAAGCAAAATAAGTGACATCCACTTACCAAAAGGGTAAGGATCAAACGCACACCCAAGTCTCCTCACCCATTGGCAAGATGGGGAGGGACAATCCCAACAAGCCCAACTTATGGGTAGGATTCAAAGTAGGGTATACTCTACCAAGTCCTAGACTTGATGGACGGGGGAGATACTCACTTTTCATAAAGGAAAATGATCACACACACACCGTATAGTGATGATAGGTGAGATCTACTTACCACAATGGTAAGGATCAGACCCTATCCTATTGTCTAGAGTCACCTCATCCTCAGGAGCTATCCAACTCAATTCCTCTCCCTGTGAGCTCAAAAAAGAGGGAAGAGTGTAGCTCAATGTCCTTTATGAGCCGGGACCCTTACTTGGGAGGGTCACATCCATCAGTCTAGGCTACTCTCTAAAGACCAATGACTTCCCTTTCAGCAAAGCCTCAATGAGTATGTTTACTATCTTCTTTTCAGTCTAAATATGATGGAGTCTTAAGACTCCTCTCTACACCATGTCTCGTATATAGTGAAACTTGATATCAATATGCTTGGACTTGTCATCAAACATGAGATTCTCTACTAATCAAATCCCACTCTTTTTTCGCAATATATCATTATTGTATCTAGTACTAGCTCAAATAGCTCTCTAAAGAGCTTCCTCAACCATATAGCCTCATAGCTCACCATTATAGAAACAATATACTCAGCCTTAGTTATGCTAAGGTCAATGGACTTATGTCTCTTACTCATCCAAGTTATCATTCCAGATCTAAGGTTAAAACATCTTCATGTGCTCTTCTCATCAATAACATTTCTGGCCTAGTCAACGCCAGTGTATCCATGTAGTCTCATGTATTTAACAATGTACCTTAGACCAAGATTAAACGTCCCATGTAAATATCGTAGCACATGCTTAGAAACAACTCGGTGTGCATGAAGAGGCTCAATCATGAATATATTCATTTGAGTGTTCACAAGGACAATAAATGTCTCAATCAATTATCGATACTCAGAAGGATTTTCCAGGTTGGGTCCTACAACTTCTCCACATTGATTCTTGAAGTTCATATCCATTGGAGTGGCCATTGAATTTCATTTTACCATTCCTAATCTTTCCATCAGTTTCAAAACATATTTCCTTTGTGAAAGGAAAATATCACTAGGCCTTTGCCACACTTCTAAGCCCAGGAGATAGCTCATCAATCTGAGGTCTTTCATCTCAAATTGAAAAGGAAACTTCCTCTTACATTCAAGCATCAAAGTCTCACTACCTGTCAAGAATAATTCATCAACATATAAAGCCAAAATCAAGGGCATACCTTGAACAACTATGTAGTATAGGATCAAGTTGGCATTGCTTCTTGTAAATCCAAGCTTCACCAGGTAGTTATCAATACAAGCATACCAATATCTAGGGGCTTTCTTCAATCCATAGAGTTGCTTCTTCAAGCTGCAAATGTGTACTCCTGTCATGTACTTCAAAACCCTATGTTTGCTCAACATATACTTCTTCCTTGAATATGCCATGAAGAAATGCAATATTCACATCCATCTGGTGAAGTGTGTATCCTTAACTAGCAATGACGGAAACATTCGATTGAATAGTAGTATAGCAGGAAATAGGTACAAATATATCATAATAGTCCTCTCCCTCTTTCTGGGATAAACCTCTAGCCACAAACCTCACCTTATATTTTTCAATACTTCCATCAACTCCATGTTTGATCTTGTATAGCCATTTAGAAGTCACAACAAACTTCCTTTGGTTCTCGAAACCAATTCCCACACATCATTCTTCATGATAGATTCATATTCTTTAGCCATAACATCCTTCCACACGTGCTCTTTCATGTCTTCTTCCAAGGTGGGAGTTTTAACCCAAATGATGGTTCTCTTAGCTACAACATATCCATGGTATCAACATGACTTCTTACTTTTTTTAATTTTTCCTCTGGTAGCAACATGCCTTTCAACGTCTTCTAAAGTATCATGAAGCCAAAGTGGTCTCTTCCTAACAAGGGGATCACATGGAGGAGAATCCTTGAAGGGGTCCATAGGTTCCATTGGATCATCAACAATATATTTCTCAGGTTCTGGCATATAAGGATCTTCTAGTAGGTCCATGTCATCATCCTTATTTTCAATAGGAGGAGGTGCAATACCACTTACTTTTCCAAGGGAAACATATTAATCGAAATTCGACTCCCAGCTAAACTCTATAGTTATTTGAACAAGCACATATATCCTAAAAGGTTTAGAATTATCACAACATCCAACAAATGTACCTTTCTTTCCAATGGCTTCCAACATGTTCCTCTTCTCCTTCGAAAAATGAAAGTACAAGGGACAAGCAAAGATCCTCAAATGTCCAACATCAGGCTTTACACTTTTGAATACTTCTTAGAGAGTCTTGTCGCCCAAGGTTTGATGAGGAATCATGTTTTGAACATAGATTGTTGTATTAGTGGCTTCTCCCCAAAGAAACTTTGGCAACTTTTGATCATGAAAAATGGCTTGAGCAGGTTACATGATGGTCCTATTATTTATTTTAGTGACACCATTCTACTCAATATTATAAGGTATGATGGTCTCCTTCATGATTCCAACTTTCTTGTAAAATTCAATGAACTCATTAGAAGTGTCTTCTCCACCGTCATCCAACCTGAAGACCTTGATTCTTTTCCATGTTTGATTCTCTATCAGTGCCTTGAAATCCTTGAACATGTCATATGCTTTTTTCTTGTGCCTCAAGAATAATATCCACTTCTTTTAGGAGAATTCATCCACAAAGATTATATAATATAGCTATCCACCCAGAGATTTTACCAGCATGGGTCTACATAGATTAAAATGTATGAGTTGTATAATATCATTGGCCCTACTTTTGCTAGAAGGGAATGGTCCCCTCAACTTATTTCCACTAGCACATCCCAGACATACCCCATCATGCTTATTTTGAATTTCATGCATTCAAAAAGTCATATTCCTAACTTTAGGTAAGGCTTCAAAGTGTATACGAGAAAAGCTTTGGTGCCATAGTTCACTTTGATGATTACTTTCATGTACCATTTCTCACATCGGTCTTCAATTGACACTATAGAGTCCCTCAATTCTATATTGTGAGGTGAATGCATCTCTCATGCAAGATTCTATGGGCCGGGTGACAAAATTTCCACTTATCAATGTAACTCTCATATGTTTTTCTTCCAAGGAAAATATAGATACAAGGTTCTTCTTCAATCCCAGTGCATACATAACATCATGAAGAAGTATGATTTCCCCATAATCCAAATAAAATTTAATAGAACTAGAACCCTTTACTGAATAAGTAGAGTTGTCCACAAGAATGATCTTCAGATTAGTTTCCCTCTCAACGAGGTTTGAGAGGACTTTAAGATACCCATAGAAGTGTCTAGAGGCACCACTATCTACCAACCAACTATCAAATGAATCTAGTGGAGAAGAACTAGAAAGTGTAAAAATAGGAATATATTCAGATTAAGTGGTAGTTGAATCATTTCCATACCTTAAGCTCTTTGATCTCTTTTGAGGACGATGTACTTCTTCACTATCATCAAGATCATCTCTTCTTCTTTTATCATCTCTTATTATTCCATCATATCTTCTTCTTATATCATTAAACGTGTTGTTGTTGTAGCAAATATTGTAGTAGACCTTGGAGCGTCTCTCTTTTCCGGACAGTCTCAGACATAGTAACCATGCCTTTAGCAATTGAAGCATGAATTCTCCTCCATCTTCTATTGCAATCCTTTGATTTAGGGGCAAGCTTTCTTGAACTATATGGTATTCCCTTTCCTTTCCTCTTCTTATCCTATGAAACAAATGCAGAGGGATCTCCTTCTTCATGCTTTTGAATTCTTCCTCTATATATCATCCTAGTTTCTTCTTGAGTGCACTTGCCAACAACATCATCAAATTGTGGGAACTTGTAATTATTACTAATAGTTGTAATGAATGTCTCCCAAATTGTATGAAGACCTTGAAGAGAAACAAGTACCAAATCTTTATCGGACATAGATTCTATAGCAATCAACAATTGATCCTTGAGTTGCGATAATCTCATGAAGAATGACTACACAATCTCTCCCTCATTCATCTTGGTATCCTTGATTGTGATTCAAATTGTTGACCTCATACATCCCAAACAACTTGTCATATATATCCTTGGACTTATTCAAATTTCCAATGTAAGCAAATGATCTTTCAAAGAATCAATAATTATTTTCTTGGCTTTGAACTCACCTTTCTTATACTTGGCCTTGGCAGCAGTAGGAGCATTCTCCATAAGCTTAGGTACCTTTTCTTCCATAGATTCCATGATATCATTTTCATCCAAGGTTACTTCCAACCTTAGTTAAATTAGATAAGTCATTCAACTTCTTTGCATCCTTGAAGTATGAGGTATACATCTTCTCCAAGTAGCTTCTTCCAAATAGATTCCTTTAAACGTGATTTCTTGTCTCTCATCTCCTTGGGATTGCCTTCATTGTAGCTCTGATACCATGTTAATTTTATAGTTTTTTATGCTTAACACAATTACTTATTGCAATTCTTCTTCAATTAGCAATCAATTTATCCAATATAATTCAACCTTCTAGTAATAATAGGCAATTTTATATAGAACAATAAATCCAGTGCAAAATAGAAGACAACCAAGAGAAATAACAAGGGACATAAGATTTGGTCAAAGACCAGGGAAAAACCCCACAAGGGGGAAACCCTTTCAAAATTCTTCTTCTATTATATCATCATCAAATGTTCAAAAAAGAGTTACAATGTTCCAATTCATCAACCATGAGCCAAAGGTCAACAAATTTGACTATCCAATTCAACTAACAAAGATCCAATGAGAGATGAGCCCAAAAGTTAAATCTGATCTAAAGTCAAAGTCTACAATTCTGGTCAAAGTAAATAGTAGTTGTAGCATACCTAACAAGTCAATGTTCAATGGTAAAAAATCCTTCAAACTAGATCGGTCAACAATAAAAACATGTGACCTAGAATGTTGGTCAAAGTTTAGTCAAAACAATCCCTCCAAATTTGGTCAAAGTCAAACTTTTACCTCCGAAAACCCTAGGTCTACAATTTCGGTAAATACTAGTCAAATGGCGTAGAAAAGTTTGGTCAAAGTGTCCCTTAACTCGGCCTTCCAAAATAGATCCAAACCCAGTCAAACCAAGTCAAAAGATGCCAAGTCAATGATGCTCAAAGGTGCCAAATTGAAGTCAAATTTAGCCAACAGAATTTCCTCTGTCCTCCTCTGCACATGTGGCCATAGAACTGCAATTTCAGAGCTATACGAACCATAGAAGAGAAGAAAATGAATGTCATGATGATGCTCCAAAGTGATGTGACAAATTCTCTATTTATGCGTGACTTAGGGTGGTTAAAGTAGCTTGCCCAGGCCAACTTAAACTTTTGTACACTTGTGGGTTTCACTTTAAAAATAGTATTTTTCCTTGACCAAATTAAATTATTCCAATGGCTAGGAGGGGATTCTTCGCATGAGGAAGACTCTCAAATGGAGGGAATTTATCCATGAGCTATCAAATTAACAATTCAACATCAAACCATAATTCCATATAGTCCTCAACAAAATGGTGTAGCTAAAAGATTGAACAAGACTATCTTGAATATGATTCGCTCAATGATTCTTTTAAAAAAAAGTAAATTTGATGTTTTGGGATGATCTGGTTCTATGTGTAGTATGTGAAAAATAGATTTCCATCACACGCTCTAAAAAATAAGACTCCTTATGAAATGTGGTATGGTGACATTCCTTTGGTAAGAAATTTCAGGGTCTTTCGTTCCCCCTGCTATGCCTTGATTCCCAAGGAACAAAGAAGCTAGTTTGATGCAAGGAGCCGAAAGTGAATCTTCTTGGAGTATTTATATTACACCAAGGAACATCATATTTATGATGAGGTAAATAAAAATTGTATTCTTCCTAGAGATGTAATTTTTTTTGAATCTTCCAAGCCTTTTCTAAGTGGTAGCTTGACCATTTGGATAGATTTAGTCATGTAAAGGCATATCATGAATTTGATAATGATATTCCCCATGTTGATGGTGGGGTCACTATCTTGTCTCCCCGTCATGAAGTTTTAACAACTTCCTAAAATCAATAAGACCCTTTGAGTATTGTGATTGACAGGGTTGGAAGGATAATTTTTTATGTAGCCCCATCTCAATTAATGAAGAAACAAATACCATATTAGAAAATTTCCCCAAAATATCTCTTCAAAAGAATTGGAGGTTCATCCTAATAAGGTTGAAATGATAGGAACTAGAGGCTCCATCAAACAAGATGGAGGTGATGGAGCTAATTATAGCTTATTTGATTAATATGAAATGGATGTTTCGTATGATTTTGAATTGAATTTATCTACTAAATTTTCAAATTCCTTTAAATAAGTTTCTTCTCATGACGAATGGAAAGAAACAAGACTAAAGGAGTATGATGCACTCATAAATAATGGAACATGGAAGTTGGTGGACCCTCCATTTGAAACCAAACCAGTTAGTTGAAAGTGGGTCTACAAGAAAAAATCAAATGGCTCAGTTGACAACCCTAAAGAAAGGCTCATAGAAAAAGAATTTTCATGGAGAGAAGGTGTTTATTATGAAGAGACATTTCCCCCCGTAACAAAATGGGTCACCATCCATAGTCTCTTTGCCATGGAAGTTCATAATGGATGGAAAGTTCATCAAATGGATGTGAAGACTGCTTTCTTGAATGAAGACTTGAAAGAGAATATCTTCATGGCTAAACTAAAACATTTTATTGTAAAGGTAAAAGAATATAAAGTATGTAAACTTATCAAATCTTTACATGGCCTGAAACAAGCACCATGATCTTGGCACGAAATGTTGATGGAGCGTCTTTTGAAATTGAATTTTTGACACATTAATATTGATGATTCAACTTTGTTTGTCAAGAAATTTGATAAAATTGTCATATTTTTTTGGTATATGTATATGATTTACTGATAATAGGGAACAGTGAAAACTATATTGGCTCCAGAAAGAAAGATTTGAAGAAGGGATTTGATATGACAGATTTGGGACACCTTCACTACTACTTGGGCATGGAAGTGACTCAACAACCATGGTATATATTCCTCTCTCAAAAGAAGAACAAGTTTGGCATGGCTAAATGCAACCATCTATCTACGCTGATGGAACAAAACTAGGAGCTCACATCAAAAGAAGGGAACAATTTGAGGATGCAACTAAGTATAGACAACTTGTATGAAGTCTTAGCTACCTCATTAATATTAGACCATATATTTCATTTGTTGTTGGAATTAATTCTAAATTTATGCAAAAGAATCATGAAGGACATTGGCCAACTACAAATAGAGTTTTGAAGTACTAAAAGGAACTCAAGACTTTGAACTCAAAAATTCACAAGTGAATGACTTCGATTTGATTAGATATCCATATTTAGAGTTTGACAGAGACAAAAAAATGGAATGTCAACTTTAGGATATCTCATGAGTTTTCGATGAACAACTATCTCATGGGAATCACACAAACAATTAGTTCCAACAAATTCCACAACAGAGGTAGAATAAGTGGCAGTTGTAGAAGTAAGAAATGAGATCTTGTGGCTTAGGAAAATACTTGAAGATTTGTAGGAAAAACAAGTGAATTCTACACCTAGTTTCATTGAAAATACTTCAAAAACCAAGTTGTTCATGAATCTCAGATTCCATGATCAAACCAGACATATCAACACAAAGTATCCTTTTATTTGGTATCATATAAGAGGTTGAGACTATTCATTTAAGAGATAGTTCCACTAATAAGGATATTGTAGAAATCTTCGCCAAAACACTCAAAAGGGAAATGTTTGGAAAAATCAAAGTGATACTTACACTTACAAACACCAATTTTACTTATTAAAAAGAAACTTGGACATACTCCTTCGAATTTTAGTCTTGTAAATATAATTGTGAATAAATAAGTTAGGAAAAAAACAAAAGTGAAAAGAAACTTGGAAAACAAAATAAAAGATCACTCCATTATATAAAGCTAATTTCACATTAATGGAAATAACTCATTTTAACCTAACATATTTAATAGTACAATTTATCGAATAATAATGTTGATAAATGAAATGGCAATTACACTAAAATAAACGAGCAAAATAATAAATTGTAAATATTACTTCCTAAATATTAACTATTAAAACGGTACTGAAAAAATATTAACTATTAAAACTGTAGAATCTCATTGTCATAAAGGTTTATTTTTTAAATGTTTAATTTTTTTATATATTAATAAATAAAATTTATTATATAATAATGAAATTGCAGCTATATTAAAATCAATTAGAAAAATATTAATTTATAAATGTTAAATATCAAAATTGTACCATCTCAATGATATAGAAATAGGTAAATTATATAATCTTCATAAATAAAATTATATTCAAATAAAAGTGAAAAAAGTGAAAAATATTAATTTATAAATATTAAATATCAAAATTGTACCATCTCAATGATATAGATATAGGTAAATTATATAATTTTCATAAATAAAATTATATTCAAATAAAAGTGAAAAAAGTTAATTTATAAATATTAATTGTGAAAATTATATTTTGATATTTTAAAATGTTTAATTTATTTATATATTTAAAAATACAATGTTATATAAGTGAAATAAATTTAAATTTTTATTAATTAAAAATAGGAAGGAAAAACAAAATTTGTTGATATATTTTTAATAGAAAATCTATCATTTGCATGGATAATCAAGGAAAGCATGGATATTTAAGAGTGTATAATTAAATGGGACGGTTTTGTTAAAAGAATGAATGAAAGAGTCCAAATTCAATTTCATTTAAAATAATATTTTATTTTGGTATTTTGTAAATTTTGATAAATTGTAATTTTTTAAAATAAGTTTAATATTTAAAAAAAATTAGTGAAAATTTGATAAAATTACAGTTTTGAATAAAATATTTATTTATTCGAAAGAAATGGTTAACTTGATTCAATTTTCTATTTAATATATAAATAAATAGAGTAACATTAACTATTCTGATTATAATAAATTTTATTTATTATAAAGAAATTATATTTTAAAAAAATGTAAAAATTTAAAGAATTGTATAAAATTAATTTGAAATTTTAATAAAGAATTATTTTAGTTTTGGATTTCTTAAGTGTTGAGAAGTATTATATTTTTTTTTCATTTTAAAAGAGGTTTGCAGGTCTATGCATGGAGTTGGGTTACACTTTTCGGTAAAGCAAGGAAGCGTTTTGCTGAAAAAAGGATCAAGTCATTTTAAGCACTAAGGCCATAATCATAGTTGGCCAAGCCAATTTTTTCATACCTTAAGACGAAAGCTCGTCTGAGGGTTTTGGGGCTCGATCGAGCATTTGAGAGATGGAGTAGTAACCCCACCACTGTTCAATGACCCCACCATTGTTCTTGAAGATCAAACCGACCAGTGTCTCTAAGCCAAGGTAGGTTTCCTATCATTTTTTCTCTATTTGAATTAATTTTTCTTGCAAAAAGAAATAAATTAATTTGAAATGAAAATCCACTATACAAAAACCATGAAAACCACAAAAAAAGGGCAGAAATCACCAAAAAACAGTTTAAGAAAAAAAAACCTAAAAAATCATGAAGAAAACCTTTGAAAACAAAAAACAACCTAGAAAACCACATAAAATAATAAGAATACACTTGAAAACAACCAATTTTCTTCTTGATAATTTAGGTTTTTTTTTTTTTTCATTTCATTGAATAATTTTCAATAATTACAATGGTAGCATGTTTATTATGATTTTATTTTATTTTTTATTTTATTTTTTCTGATTTTGAATGGTAAAAGCTTTATTTTCTAATTAATTCAAGTTTTGAAATTTTTCTAAGAATTAGTGAAATAATTTTTCAAAATATTTTAATTTTTTGTTATTTAAAATGCTTTTTAAATTTCCAACAAATTTGACAAACAATATGCCCCAAAAACTCCAAAATATAAGACAACCTAAATCATAACAAATAAACAAATTATGAACTTAAGATTGACATAATGAATATGGTTTCTTAGGGTAAACCTCTATCTATAAAAAAAAAAAAAAAATTATTTCATTTTTTAATTTCAAATTTAAATTAATTTGTATTTAAAATATATTTTAATTATAAATATATTACAATGAATTTAAAAAAATTAAATACTTAAATAAAATATTATGTTCAAAAGTTAAAAATCCAAAAAGAAAATGATATTTAATCTTTAACATGTTTAACTATATATATATATAACATAACTATAAGTATATTATGTACAACATAACCACAACATTATATAACTGTAACCTTCATATATATATATATATATATAAGTTTCAACAATGCATAATTGACAGATACATTAAATCCATGATGAGAAGTGCATTTAAAGTGAATGAAAACATTTTGATTTTTTTCTAATTTGTACCATATTGTTTCATTATGTAGTGTGTTATGAAGAAATATTGTCTTCATGTGTTTGCACCTAGTACATGTCATGTGTCAAAGCTAAACATTATAAGAACTTAAAATCTATCCGAGTATTTGGTTGCAATGAAATTTTATTACTTTTGAAAATAGGTTTATTTCAAATTTTTACATATATATTTACATATTTATTCCCCATGAATAAAATGCATTATTTAAAAATGGGAAAAAGTGTGGAGGTAGATTTGATCAGTTCTTTAGATTGCGTTTACATGAAACTCAATACTTTGGTTAATAAATTATAAAAAAAAATGACACTAAAGTTTAGGACTTTAGGCTAGATTATTCTACTTGAGTTTATTAATGGTTTTCTTGTCAACATTCTTTCTAAGTGAACATTTTTTTCTTGAATTAGTTTATATGTATCATATGTGATAGCTTTGTATTATATGTAATAGTTTAGTCAAGATTTGTTTTGGATAAGTTTATATGCATTAAATATGTATTATATGAAATATGTAGAGCTTTCTCCTATATGCCTCCCAACCGTAGGTCATAATAGTGTGTGGGGATCTCCTATACATGGTCAGGGTTGTGATAGATCATGTATCCCAACCAGAGTGCATTTTTCACTCGTAGATCCTAGCTCCGCACCAGTCAAAGTGTCAAAGAAAGTGTTTATGTCTCTATTGATGATCATATTACAGATAGTGGACTATCTTCATCTGCTACAAGTGCACTTTTAAATCCTATTTAAAATTCATGTTTTTATGTCATCAAATTGTCTTTAAATTTTAAATCATATTCAACTAATGTGTTTGAATTTAATGAATATGTTATTTTGCTTCTACTTTGTTTAAATATATGTTAAATTATGTTTACGATTTACAAACCCTCACCAAGGTGAAGCTAAGGATCACAATCCAACTTCAATCCCTTTGTGGGATAACGCTATAGCTAGTATCACATTAGAGGATGTTATGAGCTAGCATTCATGGATCACATGAGAGCTGGGTAAAATGTTTGCTAGTTCACCTACTAGGCGTAGTTTGTCTTTGATGTTGAATAACATAGATAGGTTGATCGAGACATACCAAAGCAGGGTCCATAAAGTTGCCTCCTACATTCCATACAAAGGATTAGGATATAAGAGGTTAGAGGCCCACATACTTCAGGTGGTGAAAGAATATAGCAAGAACATTGATGTTCATGTGGAATTGTTCGACATCCCTCCAGAGTGTCGTGCTAGACATCGAGGTCGGATTCCACTAAATATATTTTAAGAATGTTGATGCTACCGCTTTTGTTTATGATCGATTGATTGGAGATTGGGGCCAGTTCCCCCACCATGACTAGGTCACAATTTACTTTGCCAAATGCTACATATGAGGATGGATTACACTGGCGTGGTATCTAAGTTTTATGGATCCATCTTGGGATGTACCTATGATCGTGACAGGGCTCATAGAGACCCTAGTCATGTACCATCACCTTCGAGATTGTTGCCACTACCATCTTAGAGCATGGTATTTCCAATAGAGCTAGTGGAATTGTCGCAGCTCAGTGTTGAAACCAAGAATACCATTGTAGATAGCATGCAAACGACATTTCTCAATGCGCATATCACATTGCATGGAGATATGAGTGTAGAAATTCCCACTGTAGATCAAAAGACTATGCAATATACTAAAACACAATACAAGATCTACTTCTACAACACTTTGCGGAAGCTTAATCGAATTGAGCAAGATCAAGAGAACACATATAACTAAGAATGAAAAATCAATCACACATAACACAAAAGAAATAACTCGGGGAAAGCCTCAGCCTAAAACCCCAATCTCTGTATTATCATACAAGTGGAAAATAGTCACAGAATTACACAAAGCCTTAGCTTGGAAGCCAACCAGCTCTCAATATAATCCCTCTGCTGCTCATAGACAATCAAAGGCCTCTCACAAACCTTCTCCTCTGCCCTCCAAGCCTCCTATTTCCTTGCGCAGCTCTTCTTGGGGTCTAGTGCTTCCACACATGTGAATTCCCACCTCACACTGCTCACTTGGCCTAGTAGTAACTGCACAATCCTGAAGGAGATAATTCCTTCTACATGGATGAGTTTCCTTTATAGGAAAAATCCATCCAACTGATAGTACATTGTCCCTCCTCTGATCTCAACTGGGTCTTTCTCTGAACTGACATGCATGAGTTATTTATGAGAGAATATTCAATTATTTGAAGTGTAGCAGTTACATGCATGCAAGCATTAACTAACTAAACTCACAATTAATTCAACAAACTGTTTGAATTAATCTAACTAGACTTAACTCAGTTAACTAAGTCAACTAATTACAACTCAATATTACAACTCATCCTTATCTCTTAAACTGATGGATAAATTCCTCAATTAATGGAGAAACTGTTGCA
The DNA here is from genome assembly GCA_031772625.1 of Pinus tabuliformis. Taxonomy (NCBI): domain Eukaryota; kingdom Viridiplantae; phylum Streptophyta; class Pinopsida; order Pinales; family Pinaceae; genus Pinus; species Pinus tabuliformis. The sequence continues at coordinate 276,697,027 of CM062804.1, read as the reverse complement.
TGTCCCCACATAGACTTCATGTTTGATTTTCTACAACTAATTAACTCAAGATGAATAATTAATTATTTTACAAACAACTACTAAGATCAAATTCGAATTTTACTTCACTATTTTAGTTCAGGGACTAACTAAAATAGGAATCTATCCGAACTGCTAAAAATAGCAATGCTATTTTTAGCACTTTCATTTTCATTCCTTCCTTGTTGCTCAGTCTAGCACTGGTACCTGAACTGTCATTTATAGCAATGCTATTTTTAGCACTTCTATTTTTAGCATTTTTGTTGCCATTTTCAACAATGAGAAGACCACCACCATTGCCTCTTGATCTGTTAGTTCCATTATATGATGATTCATATCTCATGAGTCTACCCATTGACTAGCTTTTGTCATTTACATGTATGTGTCATGATGCCATCTATGACACTTGGAGGATGCACAACCTGCGTGACACAAAACATGTACATATATATGAAAATTTCGACTCATATCGTCAAATTATACATAATTATTTATATCAATTTAGTTCGTATTATATTTTATTTATATTAATACGTTCATGTTAACATGTAGACACAACCCGATTAGCGGAACTGGTTGGTTTGGCTCTGCAACTCTCTGACCTAGGGTTTTGGATTGCAGTCTATGCACTGTTACCCACTCTGGCAGGGGGCAGTGCCTGTTCACTAATCTAAGACAGCGAGGGCTTGCCCTGGCCCAACGAATGAAGCAAGCGGGGGCCAATGGGGCCCCTTCCTACAAACAAATAATGATGGACAAAGGTAAAAGTCCTTTGGAAGGAGTGCAGATCACGGGTTCAGACACCACAGGGAAAAATGAGCTCAGCAAGAAGACAAAACTGGATGGCAACACGAAGGAAACCCAGTTTCCAAACCAGACAAAAGGCATAAAAATTCTGGAAGGAAAAGACAAACCAGATCCCACTCAAGGAGCGGGAAAGAATACCAAAGAAGTGGAGGCTGCTGAAACCTCCCCCTTGAAAGGCCTAGATCCAGAAGGACCGGCCACGAAAAACAAACAACAAAGAGACTAGGGACGTTGCAAGCCAAAAACTACAGAAAGCCTAAGGGTTATCATCACCGACCCCGAACTGCAAGCTTACAGGGATCATATGGCTATTCATGCAGTGATCTGCAAGTTCATGGATTTTGGCCCACAGAAAAAGCCTTATGCCAATGGATCAAGCAAACTTGGAAGCCGAAAGGAGATGTTAAACTCCACTTGGGGGCCAAAGGATTTTTTACGGTAGTCTTTGCAAACCTTGAAGATAGAGACCGCATCTTCGATGGAGGCCCTTACTTCTATGCCTCGGCAGGCCTCTACATGAGACCCTGGAAACCAAATTTTGCACTAGAACAGGAAACATTCAAGCATGTTCTTGTTTGGATTCAGTTGTTTTCCCTCCCTATCGAGTACTGGAGATCGACAACTTTGGAACAAATTGGCAATAAATTGGGCACCTTCATTCAAGCGTCAGAAGCAACCCTCAAAAAAAGGTACACAACTTGCACTAGAATCTGTGTTGAAATGGACATTTTAGGTGCTCTCCATGAAGGTCTATGGTTGGAATATAGAGATGAGGTCTTTTTCCAAGCCATAGACTATGAAAAAATACCCTTCAGATGCAGAAAATTCCATGAACATGGCCATCTGATCCGAGAATGTATGCATAAGCCCATAGAGAAGGCTAAGGATCTCCCAAGCAAAAATTAGGATGGTTTCGTCCGACCATAGGTAGACACGGACCAAAAGAAGAAACCAACCGGAAACAGGAAACATCAACAAAGGACTATGAACACCTTTGAAGTGCTTGGAGAGGAAACTGGGGCAGATGAGGACACCCAACACCGGCATCTGAGTAGGAAGTCCCGGAAACGAACAATCAGAACACCCAGATGCCAACTCCAATCTCGATTGATGATTTTCTCGAGATCCAAGATTGAAGAAAGACACAGAAGGGGACGAGGAAATGAAATTAAGTGAAGTGGGCACTGAGGATAGGATCATTAGAACAAGAATGGACATCTCTAAAAAAAGAAGGAATGGACCTTATATACTATAGTTGAGCAATGTAAACAAAAAGGAGTAGAGACATATATCATGACAAAATTTTATCAAGTGAATACTTTTCAGAAGTTAATATGAGATTCTGAGATGCAAAAAAGGGTCTGGGCACAAACAAAAGGCACCAGCAATCAAAGCACAAAAAGCTACACAAACAAACCCACTACACAAAAACAAAACAAAAAAAAGAAAAAAAATAGAATGAAAACTATCAAACACACAATTCTCATGAACACCCATTAATGAAATACGATCAACTACTACAAGAAACAACAGATATGCAAAAAAATGCAATAGCCAAACCAAACAAAGATTATTGAAAAATAAAGTCACACAAGAAAATCCGAACATTGTTTCCCTGCAGGAAAACAAATGCTCTAGGCTAAAGCTGGAAGGAATAGGCAGAAGCATGGGAAAGAGAATGGACCACTTGGAGGTAGAAGGTAATGGTCTGGAAGGGGGCTTAGCCATCTTCTGGAACCCCACTCCCTACTCCTCCTTAACGCCGAGGCTAGATCTTTCATTTCCTTGAAATGCAGATCCTAGGAGAAGTTGGCACATACTTATTCACTAATGTTTATAGCCCCAAACGCTGGAGGATAAGCTTTAGCTATTGGAAAACCTATCCAATATGCACACAAAGACACTCTAATTCTAAGGCCATCTATGGCGGTGATTTCAACATGATTACCTCTTTGGGGGAAAAGAAGGGTGGACTTTGAACCCTAAACAGAGATGCCGAGGCCTTCATTTCTTTCATAAGAATGGCTAACCTGGTGGACATACAACCCAAAAATGGAATTTTCACTTGGAATAATAAGAGAGGAGGGGATAGGCTCATCGCATCTAGGCTTGATCGGTTTCTAATCTTGGACACCATTCTCCTTGAGGGAGTCACAGTGGAATCCGAAATTATTCCATATGGAGGATCGGATCATTAGCCCATCTCTTTACAGGCAACCATTCTTGGAACTCCAAAAAACATAGCTTTTCGCTTTGAAAAATTCTGGCTCAGTCATCTGACTTTCACCACCAACATCCAACTATGGTGGAACGAGCATTTGGACACTAGAGGGACCAAAATGTTTCGGCTCCAAGCTAGATTGAGGCACGTAAAGGCAAAGCTACGAACTTGGAACCAAGAGGTCTTTGGCAATATCATTGAGGACAAGTAAGCCCTAGAGAATCAGATGACTCTAGTACATAACAACTGGATCAAGGGGGACATATCTCAGAACTCCATCAACACGGAGCGTGACCTCCTGCAAAAATGGAATGAGAGATGCAATCAGGAAGAGACTTTATGGAGACAAAAGTCCTGGATTCAATTTCTGAACAAAGGGGAGAAAAACACCAAATTTTTCCATCGATCAGCCATGGATTACAGAGGCACTAATAAAATAACCAAGCTTAAGGATGAATAGGGGACCTCCTTTCAATCTCATCAAGAGGTTGCCTCCATACTCAGGTACCACTTCAGTCTTATTGCTACAGAACCAAACATCAATAGACAAGAGGCTATCAATGCAATCATTACCTCTATTCCCAAGCTAATCACAGAGGAACAGAACAGATCCTTAGACCGCCCGGTCACCCTTCTAGAGGTTGAAGCGATAGTCAAAGGCATGGCCAATGGCGAAGCCCCGAGACCAGATGGGTTCACCATTGACTTCTTCAAAGCTTGATGGGACATAGTGAAGCAGGACATATGGGCGGTAGTCGAGGACCCTAGAAGATCCTCCTCCATACTCAAATCCATAAACTCCAGTTTTATTGCCCTCATCCCCAAGGAAGAGGCTACCTGCACGCCTTCTAAATTTCGACCTATAGCTCTCTGCAATGTGTTGTACAAGATCATCTCCAAAGTCATGGCCAACAGGTTAAAGCCTATTCTCCCTTTGATCATCTCAGAAGAGCAGTTGGGTTATGTGGAAGGCAGGAAAATCATGGACAATGTTTTATTGGCACAGGAAATGATCCATACCCTTCAGTCTCAGAAAAAGGCTGGAATGATCATTCAACTGGACCTCTCAAAAGCATATGATAAGGTCAGTTGGAATTATCTTGAAGCTATTTTGAAAGCTTTTGGTTTTTCCCAGCATTGGATCAGATGGATTTTGGCCATGGTCAAATCTCCCAGCTTTCTATTCTAGTCAATGGCGCCCCTTCGGACCCTTCTTCCCTTCCAGAGGCATTCATCAGGGTGATCCTATCTCCCCTTTCCTTTTTGTTATCTTAATGGAAGGACTGAGTTGCATCATTAAATTAGCTAAGGATAGGAATATCATCAAAGGTCTTCAGCCCCTGAATCACTCTCCTGCAACTACCCATCAACAATTCATGGATGATACCATGCTGCATGGCACCCCTACAGTTAAGGAAGCCCAAGGTTTCAAAACCATTTTGAACCTGTTCAACCAAGCATCTGGTATGGATCTTAACTTGGATAAATCCTCTGTTTTTTTCTTCCATATGCACTTGGCGGTCCAAAAGCACCTCACTAACATCCTTGGTTTCAAAAGACGCAGCCTCCCATCTAAATATCTTGGCATTCCTCTCACTGGAAAGCCTTGGCAAAAACTCCACTGGGAGCATTTGCTCTCTAGGCTAGAGGACAGGGGAAATCACTGGACCAACAGAGTTTTGAATTTTGCAGGAAGACTTGTAATGACTAAGGTGGTTCTGCAAGCCATTCCTCTCTATATGCTTTCTATCCTCCCAGCTCCAAAAATGGTTATACATAAAATTAGGAATATTCAAAGATCCTTTCTTTGGTCGAGCAAAGCAGATAAACATAAATGGGCACTTGTAGCCTGGACTAAATTATGCAAACCCAAAAACCTGGGGGGCTTAGGGCTGCAAGACCCGGACACTATCAACAAAGCTTATGGAGCCAAGCTTTGGTGGCATTGGATCAAGGAACCCCATACACCTTGGGCAAAATTGTGGAAGGCCAAATATGCTGAAACTTGGAGAACTGAGGATCTGATTAGAATGACAGATGCCCCTGAAGGTTCCCCTATTTGGAATTTGGCCAGAGCTAACAGCCACCTCATTCAGGACCACTGCTTTTGGGAAATTCGAAATGGCAACAATGCTTTATTTTGGGAGGATGCATGGCAACAACTACCTAAACTAGAAAACCCCAATTATCTTTCCCTACAAAGATGGTTTCAGGAAACAGGCAAGATAAAAGTCCATCAATATTGGTCTGGCAGCAACGAGAACTAGCACTAGAGAAAATGGAACTTAGAGCCTCTCTCCCCCGGAGGACGACATGATAGACCTCCTCAACACCTTAAACTCTACTCTGAATAAGAGAATGATCTGATCCACTCAGGAGGAGGACCAACTTAGGTGGGGAAAACTCGATGGGGGAACTTTCAACCTCAAGGAGGCCAGAAGGTATCTCGAGCACCAGGACCTCGAAGACAAAGTAGCTTGGTACCCAAATGTCTGGGACAATGCACTCTGGCCAAAGATAAAATCTTTTCTTTGGCTTCTCATGCATCGCAAAATCCTTACCTGGGAGAATTTAGTGAAAAGAGGTTTTATTGGGCCTTCCAGATGCCCCCTCTGTGAAAAGGATGAGGAAACGATGAACCATCTCCTTAATGACTGTGACTGGACCAATAATTTGTGGGAATGGATGAAAGGAATATTCAAACAAATAGACAGACACAGAGATTCTATTCAAGACTCCATTGCAAATTGGTGCACAAAGTATTCCAGTTGTAATACGGTTAACGCCCTTTGGAGGCTTTGCCCCGGTTTTATAGTCTGGAACACTTGGAAAGAGAGGAACAGACGAATTTTTCAAAAAGAAGCCAAGCAGCTTGAAACCATCAAAACAGTCATTATGCACAACTTAAAAGAGACTGCCCTTACCATCTACAAAGCAGAGCAGGACAAGATGCTCACTCCCAATGATTCTCGCATCCTGCTGTTGTTTGTATGAATGGTCTGATGAGTCACAAGGCTCAAGCAAACCACCCTCGGCCAGCTCCTGTTCCTTCGGCCTGGTTGCCCCCCACCCCGGGGTTCTGCAAATTAAATTTCGATGGGGCCTCCAGGGGTAACCCTGGTCCTGCAGGGCTTGGAGGCATCATCCATAATGACAAAGGTGAAATCCTCCACATTTTCTGTAGAGCGCTTGGGGAGGCCACCAACAATGAAGCAGAATTCGCAGCCCTGGAACAGGGGCTGCAAATCCTCATCCGTCTGGGTAAAGGCTCTGTAATAGTGGAAGGAGATTCCCTCTTGGCCATCAATGCAGTGAGGAGAATGCAAAATGGGACTCGGCTGGAGAAAGTTACAAAGCACTGGAGATTAGCCATGGTTACAACGCTCATTGCGAAACATCTCTCCTCCCTCAGCAACATTGTTCCACAGGCAGTTAGGTAGAAAGCAAATGTCTTAGCGGACTGCCTTGCCAACCACGCGGTCGATCATTCGATGGAGATCATTGACACTTGTTGGCAAGACGTCACAGAAGACGAGCTTAGGAATCAGTGCACTCTCATCTCGAGGCAAGACATTACAGGAGAATCAAGAGTGGAAGATGGGCTACAGGATACGGCTCATTAGTAACCTATGCAAATTAACAATATACTTAACGCCAAATGGAGGTACAATGGGCGACAGGCCCATGGAGTACCTGGGGAAGGGTGGAAAATCATCCACAAGGACAAAGTATATCGGACGGGGTGGACAATCAACAAAAAGTATGATCGGCACAGTCAGCAAGAAGCAGGTGAGGACACCTGGCTTTCAACCAGCAGCCTCAAGCATGGTAGAGTAATGGCTCTGGATCGGCATCATGAGAAGGAGCTGGGAAATCTAAATGGGAGTTATTATGGCAGGAACTGTGGATCTCAGAAGGCGAAGTGGGAGATCTCAATCCAGAACATTCGACCTTCAACTATAACTAAGGTAATCAACCAGGAAATCAAGACATCGCATTCTCCTTGCTCGATTCTTGACAATCTTAGTGTTGTTAGGAAGTTCACTATCTCCTCCACCCACGCCAACACCTACAATAACACTATGGCTCGTGAGGGCAGTCGTAATGCGTCTGCTAACCAGGACCTAAAAAAAGCCTGTGAGGCTTACGAGACCTGGATCTCCAAGAAAGAAAAACGGAAAATTGAAGAGCTTGAAGCTGCGGTCATTAAGGAAGAAGAACAGATGGACATTCAGGCTCTGGAGACGGAAATGGACTGGGTATCGGACCCAGGCACAGCGACAACCAGAGCCACGCAATACGTTAGAACTCAGAGTGAAATGTGGCGTATGAAGACCATGCTGGCCAAAGCGCTCAGCATGCAGGCAGAAGAAATCAAGAAAGCGCACCAGGCCATTTCACTCGTTTCGACCGAGAATTCAGCAAAGTTAGATGCTATGGAGTTCAACATCAGTGCGTTAACTCAGGAAGTCAGAATCCTGTCACACAAGCTGGGAGTCCTCATCAATCTCCTCAAGCTCTCCATCCGACAGGGAACTAATGTTGTTGTGGATGTCCCAGCGGAGGAAACTGACATCAGCATGGTGAAGTGCCCCATGCCTCAAAGGATTCCGCAGCCCATTATCGAGACTGCAACGGCCGGCCCAAGTGCAACCAGTAAAGACTATGTGATTTTGAAGCTGTAATGGCTTCTTGTTTTCTTGGTTTTCTCTCTTTATGTTTGTCTCTGTCGTAGTTTTGAGGTCCTCCAGGCCCTCTTTCGTTTTTGTCTTCTATCAAGCAACCCTGGATGGTTGGCTCTTCTCGTTTGTGTCCCTTGTTAGGTAGCCGTGCGTGGTTAGTCTCGGGGTCTAAAGTTGTAGGATTACGTGATAACAGACATTCTGGGCAAACTCGATGGAAGTGCTTTCTTTGTCTGTGCATACAGACTTTTTGTATCCTATGTAATTTTATGATATAATATACAACTGTTGATTTACAAAAAAAAAAAAAAAAAAAAAACATGTAGACACAACCCAAATATATGGATGAGCTTATGAGGCCATCTGAGGGGGAAGTTGATTAGCTAGACTAGCCTCCACTAGTGCATGTTTCCATGGAATCTCTACCTCCACCTCCACCTCCACCTCATAACACTCATGGAGGAGATTCACTATGTACAACCACATGGAGAAAGAGTTGAGGTAAACTTTTTATTCCTAAGATTTTGACATTTTATTTTTTTAAGTTACATGCATGCTAATTAATTCGTAGACTAATTATAATTTGTCCTTGCCATTGTGTACATATGTCCATATGTAGCGTGCTGTTGATTTCACAGTTATGTGGACGCATGAGTTGGATGTTGGGTATAGAGGCATTGTGGATGCGGTTCCATCAGTACAGGCCCCAATCTTTGAGCCACAGAAAAGGGAGCATTGAACCCAGGTTCATCAGACCCCATCCTAAACGACTTTCATTTGGATTCAAGTGAGGTTAGTAGATTCGTATATAATTAAATGTGGTTCAAAATCATTTATTTCCATATTGTTTATTTTGTACAAATAATGATCTAATTAGTTTGAATTTGAATGTATTATATTACAGTGCCATATTATGGATGATTACTTTGCATAACAGAACTCTTATAGGACATCTGGTGGTACTTAGAGTGGATAGTTTATATATTTGCAGGCCCATTGCATAGGGCACATTCACATGTGATACAAACTTTGTATATTTTCAGACATGAACAATTTATGGATGTATATGAACATTATTTCATTTTATGGATGCTTATTATTTTAGTTTATGGATTTGTATTAATCTTGTTTATGGATGTTCATTAAATTTTGAAGTTTATGGATCTGTTAATTATTTCGTTATTTTAAATCGTTTTCTATATAGTATAACTTTTATTAAAAGATATAAAAAAATTTATTTCCAGTTTCATAGACTAAGAAAATAAGGACAATATTAAGTTATGGTGCAAGTCACTTTGATACTTAAAATGATTTGGGAAGGTCCATAATACAAGTGGCCTTGAAAATAGCTCAAAAATCAAAGTTGTCATATGGAAACAAAACAAGCATTATATCATAGTTCTCGTCACCCTGATTCCAATGGTGCAAACAACACTTAAATCTGAGTTGGTATGGGCAAGTTATGGCTGGTCAAAGTTTTGGTCAACGTTGGACAAGTCGCAGTTTTAAGGAGGCAACAACTTGGTCGAAACCCGACCATTGGTACAAGTGAATTTGTAGGATGCTTAATTTTTTCAATATCCCTTATTTTCCAGGGGGTGATTTTTGAACAGTGACCCTAATATATAAAAAATCAAAACTAAAATGGGGGGGGGGGTTGAGCCCGCGGACCACCCCACCGGATAGTTAATATTAATAAAAAGAATGAAGTGGGGTGGTAGGCGGCCAAACCCGCCACCCAAACCTTGCAACATATAGAATATGATAGAAACGTGGGTTAGGGCCGTGTCCCCATGGGCATCGCCCACTGTTCATCCACCAACACATAACAATTAACAAAATATATCTATATGTATATATCTATATATATATATATATATATATATATATATAAAACAATGATATGTGACTGTGATTTTTGATAACCATCAGGCCTTAAATGTTAACCGAGGCATTACAAAAACAAATTCATGTTATATATCAGTGTGGGCGGGTTTTGAATCATGTTGCCTCCAACCAAATACTATTTTTGCCGATAGTTACCAACAGGCCAATGAACCTAGTTGGAACCTCCACCCAAACTTTTATATATATGCTTTTATGTGCTAGTCGATGGGAAGTGGAGGTGGATTGGAGTGGTTAGAACCTTCATCCAGCAAATGGTGGACCCATGATCCAAGGGAATCTTGGGGTGCTGAAATATTCCATGGGGTGCTAAAGGTGACTTTGTCAGAATTGGGAAAATTTATGGTTGATTTTGCACATTTTTGTGCCAAAATCAATCAGTGATGATGTCTTTTTCTTCAGTTTAGCTCTCCATTTTCAGGCCATCATCTGGATTGGAGGTATAAGGGTCATTTTTGTAAAGTTTCTTGTACTTGATTTCTTTGATGCCACTTAATAAAAGAAGGCCTCCCCACTATTGAGCAGGGCCCAGAGACGTAGCCCACATTGGGTGAACTCTGTAATCAAATTGATATGTCTTTGATCTCATGATTGCTTATGTTTTTCCGCTTCTTCTTCATGTGGTTTAATTTACCTGGTTAATATGCTCTGTTATATGTAATTCTAAATGCATCCTTGAATTTAAAATATCTGGATCAAGTTTGGTATCAGAGCAGGTCTTCTTGATGCGAGTTGCATGAGTGAATGCTAACCAGGAACAAGCTCCAAAGAGAGGAAGGAAAAATTAATTCCTTTAATCCCAAAGCAAGACGTGTACCATGAAGATAGGACATGGCAGTTCAGGAATCTCGATGGGAAGAAGAGTTAAACTATCGAAAGGTTTTATACAACATGGTAGAGAAACTTGACAAGTTATTTTCAGACTATTTGAAATACAATCAAGCCCAAGAAGAAAGAGCCAGATGACCATGCATAGGTAAATCATAGAGGTGTTGGAGAGAGCTCCTCTCCCTCTTCTAGTGTCAGTTCTTCTTCTTCCTCTTCTCATCATTCTAATAGGCATCAGAGGAATTCATCTACAAAACCATTTTTAAAGCTAGATGTCAAATTTGATTTACATGTTTTTAGTGGAGAATCTAACGCAGAAAATCTAGATAACTAGATAAGACAGGTTGAAGTGTATTATCGCATACAACAACTCAAAGAGGATGAAGTCAAGATCCATCTAGCATCTCTTCGATTGAGTGGCACTACTCTCATTTGATCGAAAAGAAAACTACAATAAGGTGGTAATAGTAGTCGTAAACTTCTTTGATCTTGGTTTAAGTTCATTTCTGCGTTAAGTGTTAATTTTATCCATTGGGTTATAGACAAAAGGCCATGATAAAATGGAAACATTTGAAACAAAGCAAAGGTCAAATTGTTTAGAACCTTACACAAGAATTAGAAAAACAGCATTAGCATTAAATGTTCCTCTAGACACTTTGAGACATTAACGAAATATATTGGCTCTTTGCAGATATTTGCACCATTCATTGTTATTATTTGAACCTAAGTCTCTTGATGAAGATAGTGTGAAGGTTATACATCTAGAAAGCAAGGAGAAGCATGAACAAGGCGACAACCCAAAGAGGACAACAACAACTAAGAGAAGAGGAGAAAATCCCTCTCGTATTCATTGTGAGAAACAAGGGCATGATGAGAAGAATTATTGGAAACTACATCCAGAATCAAGACCTAAGAGGAACGACAGAAAAGGGAAGCAAAAGATAGTAGAAATCGTGCAACAAGACCATGAATTTGAATTTGAGGATGATGAGAAGATAATAGCTACGGGATTTGCAAGTGGTGGACCAATTGACCTAGGATCAGACACAAGTGATGAAATGAATATCGTAGCTCTTGGGATTGGAGCGGATGGGCCCATCAACTTGGGATCCAACTCGGGCAATGAGACAAATTTTCAGCAGATGTTGTACCAAAGATGAAAATGGCAAAATGCAGCATGGATTCAAGAACTTGAAGAAATCACCCAAACATTCAGGAAAGATAATATTGACTTAAGGAGACTCCTACAAGAAGAAGATAAGGAGAAACAAAGTTTGCAACATCAGTTACAAGCCAATGAGGAGACCTTGCAAAAGTTGTAGTATCACAAGCCTGAGGTAAAATTGATTCGCTAATTTCATGTACTTTTTATGATGATGATTTCGCTGCTTTTGTGAGATATACAAAAGGAATTGGATCAAAATTATTGAAGAAAATGGGGTATCAAAGAAAGTGCCTCGACATGAATGGCCACGATATTATGAACCCTATCAAAGTAGATAAATTGCCTGATTATGCAGGACTTGGATATGTCAGAAAGGGAGTTGGGGAATGCTCCAAGACAACCAATGACATATGATGAGATAATTTCATCATATTCTAGTGACAGTGAGGGTTCCATGGGAACTTATCAAAGGCACACCAAGAGTAAGAGTTCCGAGATGATACAGAAGTTTTGGAGGAGAAAGAATCATTGTAGTCACTGCAATGATGATGGACACCAGAGAGCCATGTGTCAGATGCTCCATGCCCAGAAAGTATTGATAAAGAAGCCAACAGGCGAATATGTTCAACAAATGAATCCACCACATTCATGGTGGTTTTCTTTATTAAGTAAGAGATGGTTTTACTAGATGTAGTAGCTTGTCATGGCCACATTTTGTAAATCATGCATTGCGAATAAATGTAAAAGTGATGATGTGTTTTCCATCACTTACTAAAGCAACGATGATGCTTTGTTTTGGCCTTTTGTGAGTAGTTAGGGTATTGATCTCTATTATGTAAAATTTAACCAAAGAGTGTGTGTTATAAACTCTTGGCAAGTATGGTTTTTTTGAGTCATGTGTGGTTTGTATGTGATTGCAAAGAATGTACCAGTTTGGCATGCAATACAGATGTTGAAACCCTGGTTGATGAGGATGCAGACAGTGTGCAATATGTGGTCATGATTTTGGAGGACCAAAAGCTCCTCAGTGGGGAGGAGTGATCCGGGAGGATATAGATACAAGTGGCCTTGAAAATAGCTCAAAAATAAAAGTTGTCAGATGGAAGAAAAACTAGGACAAGATCATAGTGTGCTCGTTCGCCCTAATTCCAATGGTGTGAACGCCACTCAAATCGGAGTCCGTATGGTCAAGTTATGGCTAGTCAATTTTTTTGTTAAATTTGGACAAGTGGTAGGCTTAAGGAGGCAACAAATTTGTCGAAGCCTAGTGCACAAAATCTGGCCACTGAAACAAGTGAATTTGTAGGATGGTTAATTTGTCCAAATCCCTTATTTTCTAGTCAACGATTTTTTAACAGTGAACCTAATATATATAAAAATCAAAATTAAAAGGGGGGCGGGTTAGGCCCATCGGACCTGCCCAACCCCACTGGACAGTTAATATTAAAAAAATGGAATGAAGTGAGCTGGTAGGCAACCAAACCCCGTCACCCCAAACCTTGTAACATTAGAATATGACAAAAACATGGGTCGGAGCCAAAACATAATAGTTAACAAAAAATACATATGTAACAATGATATATGACCACGATTTTTGATAATCATCAGGCCTCAAATGTTAACTGTCGCATTACAAAAACAAATTCATGTTATATATGGGGTTGGTGGGGTTTGATCCTTGCCCGCCTCTAACCAAATACTATTTCAGTCGGTAGTTTCCAATGGGCCAACGACCCTATGCTGAACCTCTGCCAAAACTGTTATATATATGTTTTTTATGTGCTAGTCGATGCGAAGAGGAGGTGGATTGGAATAGGCAAAACCTTGATCCAGGTAGAGGGTGGAACCCTGATCCAAGGGAATATTGGGATGCTAAAAAAATTTTGGGATGCTGAAAAGATTCCTTGGGTTGCTAAAAAGATTCCTTAGGGTGCTGAAGGTGACTTTGTCAGAATTGGGCAAATTTATAGTTGATTTTGCACATTTCGCCCCAGGAATCCAATGTTGACGTCCATTTCTTCAGCTGAGCTCTCCATTTTAGGCCATCATCCGGGTTGGAGGTATAAGAGTCATTTTTGTAAAGTTTTTTATACTTGATTTCATTAATTCCACTTAATAAAAGAAGTCCTCCCCACCGTTGAGCAGGCCCATAGATGTAGCCCACATTTGGTGAACTCCGTAATCAAATCGATGTGTCTTTGAACTCATGATTACTTATATTTTTCTATTGCTTCTTCATGTGGTTTAATTTACCTGATTAAGATGCTCTATTATATGTAATTCTAAATGCATCCTTGAAGTTAAAAGATTAGGATCAAGAGTTTTGGTGGTACTTAGAGTGGATAGTTTATATATTTCAAGTCGATTTCATAGGGCACATTTAGATGTGATACAAACTTTATATATTTTAAAACATGAACAATTTATGGATGTACATGAACATTATTTCAGTTTATGGATGCTTATGCTTTCAGTTTATGGATTTGTATTAATATTTTTTGTGGATATTCATTAAATTTTGATGTTTATGGATCTCTTAATTATTTCGTTATTTTAATTTTTTTTCTATATAGTATAATTTTTATTAAAAAATAGAACAATTTTGATTTCTAGTTTTCCGAGACTAAGAAAATAAGGACAATCTTAAGTTATGATGCAAGTCACTTTGATACTTAAAATGAACTAAAAATATATGATGGTTGAATTAAAAAACACAAATAGGATTGAAATAAGTTTAAAATTCAATTTTAAAAGATAGAAAATTTTATGACCTACCCATATAACATTGCATGGCCAACTCTTTAACGTATATTTCAATCAATTCCCTATCTCAAGGTTCGATTAAAAAATACAAATAGGATAAAAATAAAAATTATTCAATTTTAAAAGATGTCTTGTAAACAAAAAATAAGTTTGATTCTTTATTTATTTTCAGGTCATCTACAAGATCTTGTCATAAAATGATATAAGTACAATCTTACTATAATGCAAGCCACTTTGATATATCATGTATCAATTTAATATTGGACATGGAAAAAATTACAAATATGCTTCATATTGGCTCGTAGAAAGTGCTTTTAGTGCAATCAACATGTATGCTATTACAATGAATTTTAAAATAAATGAAATCTAAAATCATCCATATTATAATAAAAAACTCTATATATGGAATTTTTGTGACCCAACCATATACCATTGCATGGACAACGTTTTTAAGTATTTCAATCAATTTTTTATCTCAAGGTTCAATTAAAAGACACAAATAGGATTGAAATAAGTTTTATTCAATTTTAAAAGATGTCAAGTGCAAACAACAAATAAGTTTTATTCAATATTATTTCTTTTGAGATTATATACAAGAGCTTAGTCATAACATGATATAAGTCAATTGTATTAGATTTTAATATAAGTAAAAATATATATATATGATAGCATTTCTACAATTTTATATAATGTTATCAACTTTCCTAAATTTATTTAGCTATCCAAGTATTTCAATAAATTCCTTATGATTGAAACAAGTTTTATTCAATTTAAAAAATATCAAGATGTAAACTACAAATAAGTTTTGTTCGATTTTTTTTCTTTTGAGGTTATCTACAAGAGCTTAGCCATGACATGGTATATATATCTATGTATGTGTGTGTGGTGTGTGTGTGTGATTTTTACAATCCAATAGGAAACATGTGTGTAACTCTTTCCATGATTTATATCAAACAGACACATGACATTTATTAATAACATAAAAAAAATAATGGTGTTGAAAACCTGGATTAGATGTATTTCCATTTTAAGTAAAATGAT